>JAHTLZ010000213.1:6113310-6173151 GCA_023846285.1 Phrynocephalus versicolor | reverse complement strand
TGTGTGTGTGTGTGTGTGTGTGTGTGTGTGTGTGTGTGTGTGTGTGTTTTCCTCATTTGGTATATGCCCACTCTGCTTTGAACTTGCAACAACACATTCTTTGCCTGGTCCTTTCGAATCCTCAGGCATTCCGATCATCTCCTGAGCATGCGTTGTTCTGGCCCAAGGGATGTAAGCAGGCAGGAGCAGGAGCTGGTTTTGTCTGGAGAATTCTGAGCAATGGCCTGCAAAGCACAAGAATTAGGTAGATTTTGCCAGGTGCATTTCCAAAAACCATTTAGTCAGATAAATTAGCATCTTTCTACAGCACCTGTAGCACCTTCGGTGGTGCCAGTGTGTTATAACACTTTAGGCTTCTGGATGCCAGGATTAATATTTTTTTTAAACGGTTTAATTATTTTTAGTTTATTGCTTTGGCTATTGTAAGGAACATCATGGTGTTCAGCTGGAAGTTCTAAGAGCAGTAGATCTTCCAGATCACTGCCATGATAAGGAATGATTTGCAAATGATGCTACCACTTCACCATCAAGCCGGGTGTTGCTGTTGTGTAACACCAGGCCTGTGCTGATAAACAAAACCATCTCAGAATCATCGGAGGCCAGTTGGCCAAGTGAGAGTGGACTTTGTTTAAGCTGCATCTTCCTCGCAAATGGACAAAATGGTGGGTGAGGGCAGAGTTAGCAGCCGGCAGCAACGGAGCCGATAGTGCCCAATAAAGATGGGTACGAAATGAGCAATTTTTTGTTTTTGTTTTTGTTTTTTCGTTTCGTTACGTAACGAACCGAAAAATGAATTTTGTCTCCAAAAATGAAACGAAACAAACCGAAACACCAGAAATTTTGTCGTCCGTTTCGTTTTCATTACAGCAATACATTGAACTGCTTTAAATGCTAAAAAAAATCACAAAAATGAAATAAATGGTAACGAAACAGTAACAAAACGAAATGAAAATGAAAACGATTTTTTTACAAAAATTCACGAAAAACGAAAACGAACTGAAACGGACCCCCTAAACAACAACCGACAAACGAAACACCATTTTTTTATTCGTGCCCATCTCTAGTGCCCAAGTCAAGCCAAAGTATTCTGAGTTTTTTTGTCTCTACTGTCCTTTTTACTTTACAACAATAATATCCAAAGTTCTGTAGTGCTAGCCCATAATGTCTAACTCTTGGACTCTGATACCAGTGGCCACCAACCAATGGGCAGTCATCTCCTACCCACCTTGACCCTTGAGAACAGAGGCTCTTCTTCATCCCTTTCCATGATTCGGAAAGCTTGGCTCCCAATTTTATCGAAATCCCCAGCGTGACGTATCTCTTAATTTGGGTTTTCTGCAGGAAGTGACAGCGGCTTGGGACATGAGCTGGCCAAGTACCTCGACCGCTTGGGATTCATTGTGTTTGCGACGGTTTTGAACGAGAAAGGGCCTGGGGCTGAAATGCTGAAGAAGATCTGCTCTGACCGCCTTTCCCTCCTGCAACTGGACATCACCAGTTCTGCACAAATCAAAGAGACCTACCTGGAAGTAAAGAGGAAGTTGCATAATAGAGGTACAGTAGTGTTGTAGTTCTGTCTAGCAACGCAGACACTGTCATCTGTCTACCCTTTCTGCCAGGAATGGGTTAAACCCCCTACAAGAAGAAGGCAGAGAAGTTTAGAGTCTGGCATATTTTTGGAGATGAAGGGCTGCATTTTGCTGGAATTCCTTCCTTCCTTCTTTCTTTCTTTCTTTCTTTCTTTCTTTCTTTCTTTCTTTCTTTCTTTCTTTCTTTCTTTCTTTCTCTTTCTTCCTTCCTCTTCCTTCCTTCCTTCCTTCCTTCCTTCCTTCCTTCCTTCCTTCCTTCCTTCCTATGACTACTGCTGCTTGCAAAGATCAATGTGTGTTTCTGATAGCAAAATCCCAAAGTTGTTTACCCGGAAGGAAATCTTGCTACCTTGCTCAGACTTCTTCTATCATAAGTGAGTTTAGGATTGCATCTTCTATTCATCTTCTCCTTGACAATGAGAAGCTGTTGACCACAAATTTATCCAAAACTGCCAAACAGCCCCTTACAGAAAGAGTCTCACTATTCCTCCCCAGTACTTCACTATTCCAAAACCCTGTTGTCTATAAGGCTCGTCCTCCTAGATATGTTTGTAGTTTATTGGCTGTTTGTTCGGTGCCTGGACGTGCGCCCAAGCGAGCAACCCGTCTACTTGTGAGTCGAGCCAGAAGAATCGGTTGGACACGTTCTACTTGATACAGTGCAATTGTGATCTACTAGCCATTCTAGCCATTGTGGGATGCTTTGCAATCCAACAAACATGGAAGGGGAAGGGTGCGGGAAGGTGAACTCTTGAGATGGAGAAGAAAGCTTGGCAACACAGAGGTTCATTGTAGGGGGGCATTTTATCTCTGAGCCTCACCAGAGAGTTTTTTTTTAAACACACCTGCATGCTCTTCCTCTTTCACAGATCTCTGGGGTGTCATCAATAACGCAGGGGTTATGGGGTACACTGCTGATGGAGAACTGCTTCCCATGCATTCTTACAAGCAGTGCATGGATGTCAATTTCTTTGGTCCTGTCGAACTCTCGAAAACCTTCCTTCCCTTACTCCGAAAATCCAAGGGACGCCTCATTAACATCTCCAGCATGGCAGGTGAGTGAAACTGATTTTGCTGCTGGATAAAGGAACCTCCAGTCTCACAGCCAGATGCCTCAATCCAGATGCCTCAATCAATGAGCACTCTCATTGCAACTTCCTACTTGACTTCAGCCACCGTATCTTCTGAGTTCGAATCAGAATTGTGGAAGGAAGTAGCGCTTAAGTGACAGCAAACAACAGAACAATAAAGAGCCGGAACAAGGCAATCAACCCATCCGTTTAGAAAACATTAAGGCAATGGCTTCACATCACATGTGCTTTTCCGTTACACAGGGAGACCCATGACTCTCCACAAGGTACGGCTTTGGCCGTACGCTTGGCACAGGGCTTCACTCCATCTGTGTAATGGCAACGGCAACGAGTGCTCATAGGCAAGCTTGCTTGACACGCATGCACATCCTGTGTTGCTTCGAACTTCCAATCACCCTGTTTTGTGCTCACCTGAACAGACACCCATTTCTCTAAGGTCATCCTGACCTCATCGCAGCAACTTGATAATCATGTTCAAGGAAACAAACAAACACATTACAAATACATGCTGCTTAAAAGACACACAGTTTCCTTTTTGATTGTTGATGTTTATTGAGAAATATTTTCATTGGGAAGTTAAGAGAGAGAGAAGTATGGGGCAATTTTCACTGAATGTTTGTCTGTGTGATTGTGTGTGTGTGTGTGTGTGTGTGTACATGTACAGTATGTTCATATTCAGTCGTGGTGGCTCAGTGGACTAAGGCTTCTGAAAACTGTCGGCTGCAAAGTCGGCAGCACAGCGGTTCGAATCCCTGGTGCCACGCAGCGGAGTGAGCTCCTGCTGATAACCCCAGCTCCTGCCAACCTAGGAGTTTGAAAGCATGTCAATGCAAGTAGATAAATAGGTACCGCCATAAAAAGCGGGAAGGGAAAACTTGCAGCCATGCTGGCCACGTGGCCATGGACTTGCACAACACTGGCTCTTTGGCTTGAATACGGAGATGAGCATTGCCCCAAGAGTCAGACACAACTAGCACACATGTGCAGGGGGAACCTTATCCTTTTATAGTCATTTGGCCCTGACCAAATAGTACACATATTACACTGCAATTATACTATATTGATTTGCTTATTAAATTTCAATACCACACCATCTAGTAAAATTGCTACTCTGCACAGTGTACAAACCAACAAGCGCACCAACTTAATACAATAACACTATAAATAAGCAGAAATGGCATGAATAGGAAATAGGAAAACTTCTCTGAAAGGGAATGAATCAGATACTCCTAGCTAAGTGTTGTCTTTAGCCAGCAAAATCATGTTATTTGAGTTGGGTTGGGGGTGTGTGTGGGGGGTGCATGCCAGCTGATTGGTCCCTCTGTGCCTCATTCTTTAACCTTAGCATAAAACATGGCATGGTGGTGTGATGCTTCGTTTTCAAATCAGCAGCGAGACAACCTCAGCCACTGGTTCTGATTGTTCCTACAGGGGGTATCCCTATGCCACGTTTTGCTGCCTACGGTGCCTCCAAAGCTGCGCTGACCATGTTTTCCGGAGTCATGAGACAAGAGCTTTCAAAATGGGGCATTAAAGTAGCTACAGTCCACCCGTCAGCCTTCAGAACAGGTTAAACCACTGTTTATTTGTTTAGTTTTGTAACTGGTGCGTGTGTGTATGCAACAGAGCCTCATGTCACAGCGATTAAAGTGCTGCACTGCAGCTATAACTGTGCTCACGACCTCAGGTTCAATCCCAGGCAGCAGGGGTCAAGGTTCACTCAGCCTTCCATCCTTCCGAGGTCGGTAAAGGGGGTACTCAGCTTGCTGGGGGTTGGAGGGCAATGTGTAGTTTGCATCATTACCTGTAAACTATCCAGAGAGTGGTTTAAAAACTATGGGGTGGTAGATAAGCAGCAAGTCTTGCTTTTTATATCAGGATGATGGGATAGAGCTATTTGTGGTTGTGTGCCATGAAGCTGTCTCCTGTGTAGAGATGGGCACGACTTAGCGGTATTTTCGTTTTCGTTTTCGTTTTTTCGTTTTTGTTACGTAACAAAACAAAAACGAAAAACGGTTCAAAAATGGACCGAAAACGGAAACGAAACGACTAATTTTGAGCCAATTTTCGTTTTTCGTTACTGGAAAAACACATAATGGAGCTAAATGGGGAGAAACGAAAAAATTTTCGTTTTCGTTTTCATTTTTTCGTTTTCGTTACGTAACGAAACGAAAACGAAAAATTTTGAAATTAGCTCACGAAAACGGAAACGAAACGAAACGGACCCTGGCCGAAAACGAAAACGAAAACAAAAATTTTTTTCTGAGTCGTGCCCATCTCTACTCCTGTGTATGGTAACCCTATGAATAAGTAACTTCCAAAAATGTTTCCAAAGTAGGACTCCTTGGAGACCAAGATCTTCCAGCAGGGATTAGACATGCTTTTGCTCAAGATCCTTATGAACAGAGGGTGGGCAGAGATGGGCAAAGTTGTACAGGAGACTAGGAGAGCTGTAGTCCAGGGGGGAAATTAGATTTCCCAAAGTCTGATAAAGGACCACTGTGGCCTTCCACCACAAACAAGCCCACCAGTTGTCATTTCAAAAGGCAATCCATTGCCAGCAATGCAAATGCTTCTAGAGAGTTTCTTTTAAATTCTACTACAGTGGACCCTTGTATAACATACAGCTTGTATAACATAAAATTTGTACAACATAAAAAATTCCGGAGATAGGGGAAATTTGCTTAACATAATCGTCTATGGGGCAAATCTGTACAACGTAAAAATGGGATCACTCTGTTTTTAATGCATTCCTATGGGAATTTGTATAAAGGAAAATTGCTTAACATAATTTCATTTGGAACGAATTAATTCCTTTATACAAGGTACCACTGTAATGGCTACACCAGTGGTTCTTAACCTGTACGTCCTCAGATGTTCCTGGACTGCAACTCCCAGAAATCCTGGCCAGCTCAGCTAGTGATGAAGACTTCTGGGAGTTTCAGTCCAGGAACATCTGGGGACCCAGAGGTTGATTCCTCTAGAATCGTAGGTCTCGTGTCTCTTGGAACCAGTGGAGAGAGAACATGCATAGGAATTTGCTCTTGATAGACAGAACTATAGCAGGCATCTTCCATACATTATCACCTAACAAAAGATGGGACCTCATGAGTCCTTCCTTCCAGAAAGTTCCTCATGTTCCTTTCTAATTAGAATGGTGTCGAATGACAAATGATACAGCCCAGACGTTTGTAAATAACGGCTTCATCTTTTAGGCATTTGCGGAACTCCTGAACTGTGGAATAAGGAAGAACAGAAGCTCCTGGAGGACCTTTCCCCCGACGTGATGAAAGACTATGGTGAAGATTACATCGACAACCTGAAGATGTTTCTGACTTACATCCCTTCAGTCTCGTCCGCTGATTTCTCCCCCGTCCTCTGCGATGTCTTGCATGCCTTACTGGCAGAGCGCCCTCATGGCTTATACACGCCGGGCAAGAACGCGTACAAGTACTTCCTCATGTTCTGCTATTTCCCCCTCTGGTTCTATGATTTCTGCATGGGCAGAATTATGTCGAGCCCAAGCGTGCCTAAAGCTCTAAGAGCCACAGAGACCGGGAAAATAGAACCAGGAGAAGAAGCTGAAAATGTCTGTCTTTCTAAAAACTTAAGATGACTGTGCATCCCACCGGTTGCACCCTTTTTGTTTTCTAAGTTATTCAGCTTGTCAGAAAGGTGTGAGGGGAGGGTCCTAGGGTTTTTTGTACATGTTCTGCTATTCTTTTTAGAAACAGCAATGTCTGATGAGGTCTCATGCTGATGGAATTCCACCTTCTCTAATGGCATATTTTTCTTTATGGTTTATCCAGACGTATAAGATCTGGCTTGCTAAAACCAACGACTTTATCTGTGACAAATGGCTTGTCCCAGTACAGTTTTGTGGTTCCGTTCCCTGATATTCGAAACGGGTGGAATTCGTCCTAGGGACGCAAAAGCAATCCATAAGATCTAGCCAGCTACTCAAAAAGAGTCTTTGCAACTTGGTTGCGCCTGAGCATGTAATCTGTTGATTCTACCTTAGGGCACCCAGTTCTATAGATTCCTGACATCCCCTAACTTACATCTTGCATCTTAATTATTTTCTGATTGTATCTTGTCTTTGTCTTGGACTGCATGTACAAATCCCTTCGTTTCAGACAGAAAGTGACCTAATTTTGGTGTCAAATTTGATTGTTGCTTACGGGCAATATCGCCCAGGGAGCCACTGGGTGTGTTTCATGTAATGATTTCTCAAGCCATCCAGATCTGCTTTGAGAGATTTTCATGTGTGTTGGTTGGCTCCCCTTTGGCGCTTATTTATTTTCTGCTGTTATTGGATGAAATGGAATTCTACTTCCATGGAAATCATTTTGAAGCTTGACTATTTCGACTCATACGGGGGTTACCAAGTTCAAAAAGCACACACCAAATCAGGCAGGCAAACAGGGTCGTTTCTGCAAACAAAAGTTGTTCTGTTTGTGCCTTTCGGTGATGGCACTGGCATTTTGACCGGAGGACTCGGGTTTTCCCATTTAAATAATTAAAATGGCTGCATCTCAGGTCCAAAGTTTCACAAGAAGACATTAATACTAGGGCTGTCCAGGAATCCTTCCTGCTGTGCCAGGCTCTGTTTCAAGCCCTGCCTTCATGCCACCAAAGTGCTTTTTCCTGAGTGATTTAGGTTCCTTGTGGTTTATATGGAAATTGTTGTGGTTGCCTAGATCAGTGGTTCTCAAATTTTTTTCTCTGCGCCACCCTTGTTCGGCTAAAAAAAAAAAAAATCATGGCACAACTCCCCTTAAAGCGGCTTGAATACTTAGGAAGAAAAGAAAAAACAGTGCAGATGTAATGCTAAGTGAAAAACAAATATTATTGCTGCGACACCTCTGGCATACGCTCACGGCACTCAGTTTGAGAACCGCTGGCCTACATATTTATAGGTTTTCTGCTCCTCTAAGCATTGAATAAATGGTTAATTAGTGAGCTCACATTTACTGCCCTTATTGCCTATCTATCAACATGAAAATTTGTTTGGATATTAGTAATAGGAGCAGTCATTAAATGTTTGTACCACTATTGAAAGTTTTTTTTTTTAAAAAAAAAAGGCAGCTAGAGATGGAATCTCTTATATTTTGTTGATTATCGTAGTGTTTTAATAAATAGATTTAAATGCATATCTTTGTTTTTATTAGATAATGTTTTGGATTTTATTGTATAGAACCATACAGAGACTGGCAACACAAATGAGGCAGTATAGAATTGGAAACAAACAAATAAACAATAATAATAAATAATAAATGTTGCAGCTCCTCCCACCACAGTTACTACTGATAATCTTAACAGGAATTGATAAAGGGAAATTGAGTATAAACACAACAGGATTAGGATTAAGTTTACTATGGGTCAGTGTATCCCAGCCTCAGGTCCACAGATGTTTTTGGACAAAAATCCCAGAAGCCTTTGCCACTCGCTGTGCTGGCCAGGACTTATGGGAGTTGCAGTCCAAGAACATCTGGGGATCCAGGTTGGGAAATACGATGTTAGGCTGACAAATCATCTCATCAAGCATGAGGACCTGCCCTAGCTTCAGCAAAAAGTGTCCAAATGAGACACTGTGAGAATATTTGTTGCATTACTTGATTGAACACAAAGGAACCCAGGCTTTTCAGATCCTTCAAACACCTCTACAAATCTGGAAGAGGAGTCATGGCAACTGGACTTCTTTTCTCGAGACACTGAAACGTTTCGCTGCTCATCCAAACAGCTTCGTCAGTCTGAGGAACGCTAGTTGCGAGTCCTCCATTTTATAGTTCACTTTGACCTCTTGTCACCCTGGTCTGAAATAGGCTCATAAGATGGACAGCGGTCTGAAAATAGGATCGTTAGGTGGACAGTAGTCTCAATAGGCTCGTCAGGTGGACAATGGGTCACCTTGTAAAGGTGTAAAGGTAGGTGTAAAGATGAGGCATATGGGTTAGATAGGGACCTACAGAAAGACCTAAACTTGCAGATAGAGAATCTGACAGAGTCTGAGATAATCAGATATAGTCTGTTACCATCTAGGAGAAAGACAGAAAAGGTTAACGAAGACATAGGATTTTAGAGTGTCTGTGAAGAAAACCAAGTGCTTAGAGTTAGTAAACTTAGGAATTGGGTGTGCATTTATTCAACTTTATTACCGATCAAACTTGAGGGGGTTTGAGCTATGTTCTTCTTTTGTTTATACTCTGATGTGTTACCATTAATGATTTTGATTCTACTTTGTATTCAATAAACTTCTTTTATTTTATTCAATTTGAAAAACAGTCTGAAGGCTTTAATTTACAAGCTACACTACTTGGTGGCAGCAACAGAGGAAAATCAGAGGTGGTGTTTGTCAATAGCCTCTGAAAGGGCTGGGGGCAAGCACGATAACCTTGCAGTCATAAGCCTTCTCTCTGACTAGACAGGTCAACATCATGTAAGGAAATATCTTGTCTCCCCATCCCCTATTGGTCTGTTTTCTACTGCCATTCATGTTTTGTTTTATTTCACAGTACAACCCCTGCATCCACTGATTCATTATCCACTGATTCAGTTATCCATGGTTGGCAGAGGAAAATAAATAAATAATCCAGCAGCTGCAAAGCAAGCTACTGTCACAAACAGCCACCATAAAGCAAGCTGCTATCACAAAACAGCAGTTTTGGGGATTTTTTGACGTTTTCTCTTATCCACGATTTTCATTATCCATGGCAAGGCCTGGAACAAATCCCCAGCGGATACTGGGGTCCTACTGTATTTTAATGCCTGCTGCTTGACTTCGTTTGCAGAAACTCCCATCCACCCCCATTGTGAGTGCTTGTGTATATCCCAGAGTACGGGATGGGAAACAGGGAGCACACTGATCCGGGCACACTTGAGAAGGCCAAACGGTTAAACAGCAACACTAGGGGACATCATCCTTTACCCTATCACATGCAGTATCTTCAGCTCTTCTTCTCAGTACATTAACTGCTTGGTGCATTGAAAGAGGGCACAAAGGGATGCAACAGCCTGGACTTTGCTGTCTGCAGGTTATTCCCACCAAATATGGGACAGGTTCTCTTGTGCTACTGACCTCAAGGTGGGTCTATTTTTCCCCTCCCCTTGCTATGTGCGTTCCAAATATGCAGTGTTCTGATTTGGGATAGGTTGTGAGTGAGCACACTCTGGTGGTTACCTCATATCCAGTTCATCCCTCTTTGCTGTCCCGCTTGGGACCAGTACAAAAAAAACTTACTTCACATCCATAGCATGACAGCAAAAAGTTGTCTCGACCACGCCCCCAGAACCAGGAATAGAGCGTGACAAGCCATACCTGCCCGTGGGCTGGAGAATTCTCTTGTCACGTTTCATTCCCGGTTCCTGTTCTGAGACAAGGGACCGTGTGGTAACAACTGTCACAATAACCAGTGTCCACCTAGTGATACTTCAAGGGCCAGATGCAGGGGAGTGGTATCAAGAGACAGATATCTAGTCTTGTGCACTCCCAGATGCATCTGGTGGGGCCACAGTGAGATACAGGAAGCTGGACTAGATGGACCTTTGGCCTGATCCAGCATGGCTCTTCTTATGTTCTTATGTTCTTATCCCAATTCATATAGCAAACGTTTGGACAGGAATTGGCACAAAGGTTATTCACACACCCATAATGATCATCTTTGTTCCTTGTGGCTTGGGGTTTTATCTTACCCATGTGGAACTGTAGAGCATTATTAATATTACAAATACTGTATACCACACTAGGTTGAGTTGACCCAAGTCAGCCAGGAAATGATATGGCTGGGATTTCTCTTGGTTTCTGTGAAATTCTTAGGGAAGATTTGCGTCAGCCCATCAGCTACTGAGAGCGGCATCCTGGGAAGCCACAAGATTGGTGTGTAGCCTCCCATTCATTTTCATTTTAATTTCTTTTGGCACCATTGCATCTGTTATTGCCACTTGTCCTGGGTCATCTTGACATGGGCTGAGCAGCCTGTAGGTCAAATCTTTGCTAGATATGTCAGCTATTTGATGGAATGGTGAGATCAGAGCAAGATCATGGTTAAAGAGATCATAGGCTTGTAATTAGCAGTAAACATAAAACTTTGAACTGTGCCGGGGCAAGTTCCAAAAGAGATGTGACCCAAGTTGGAAAGGGTGTGGGTTTTGCTGACATCCATCAGCATAAATTATGTTTCCACCATATTAAGTTGAAGTTGGATCATGCCATCAGTTCTTTGTTATTCTTCCAGGTTTTCCTACCAGATTTTAGTGAGTTGCTCTATGAGTCTAGGTTCTCATGAGAGAAGCAGAGACTGACCAGCATCTCAAAGTCATTGAAAGAACTTTCCATCTTTAATTATTGGGTAGTGTGTCTCTATAGCAACTGTTGTGGTCTACGAAGCCTAGACCAACCCAAAACAGAATCTTTACATTGACCAACAAAGTCAACATTTGTAATGGGAAGAAAATACCAGAAGTATGATGTGTAGGTGGCACAAGAGTTCTAACTAGATGTTAAGAGGAATGGCTAGCCCAATTGTTTAGCCCATTTTGTCTAGCCCACAGTGGGACTACCTCCAGGACATGTTCTTCAACAATCATCCTTGCAAAGTCTGTGCTTGCCTTCTGACCAATTAGAAAATGCAGCATGCCAAAAGCAAGATTCATGACTGAAAACAACAACTAAGTGCAATGAGTAAGAGATGTCCTTCATCACTTTACAGGGCACATCCTCTAAAGACATGGTACAGGTGTTGCTGAGTTTTACCTAAGGAGAGCAGAGGCTGAGCAATCTGATAGAGTGGCTTATAATCCATGATGTTCACGCTATCATAAATGCTACCTTGAAGCCGGTGATCTCATCTGATTTTAGGAGTTAATAGGAGATGGGAGACAACCAAAGAAAGTCAAAGATTTGGAAAGGCTTTGGGATAAATCCTGCCTAAGTCCTGGGGAAAGTGCTGTGTCAATTAGAGAAGGCAATACTGCCCTTGATGGACCAGTGGTTTGGCTTAGTACAAGCTAGTTCCCATGAGCCTAGTAAAACGGATTCCAAGTGTGGTATATTAGATAGAGGAACTAGGACTCTGAAGAAATGAGTTTGAATCCCCACTTGGGCATGGAATTTGACTGGGCGAGTAGAACTGGTAAAACCATCCCTTCAACATTTTACTTATATTGAAAGCCCTCTTACGGCCACTACACACACACACACACAAACACACACACACACACACATTCCTAGAAAATCTCTCCATTTTAGAGGTTCAGTAAGACTCTTTATTGCTGCCTAAATGCCCTAAGCACATCCGATCTCACTTGATTTCGGAAGCTAAGTAGGGTCAGCCCCGATTAGTACTTGGATTGGAGACCACCAGGGAATACCAGGTGCTGTAGGCGCTTGGAGTAGGAATCGGCAAACCACTCCAGTATTCCTGCCAAGAAAACTCCACAGACATGGGGTCACGAAAAGTCGTTCATGACTGTAATGACACAACACACACACACACACACACACACACACACACACACACACACACACACACACACACGACGCTTTATCATTGCTCTGTAACAGGCTAGCAGATAAAATGAAGGGGGGGGGGTTAGTGAGCTCCCCCTCTCAGGAGATTGAGCCTATTTCAGACCAGAGTGACAAGAGGTCAAAGTGAACTACAAAATGGAGGACTCGCAACTAGCTTTCTTCAGACTGACAAAGCTATTTGGATGAACAGTGAAACATTTCAATCTCTCAAGGAAAAGAAGTCCAGTTGCCATGACTCAGCTTCCAGATGAACTCACCTGGATGACTGAGAATCTTCACAGACATAATCCTTGGTAGTTTGAGGATGTGGACGTCCGTCATAGCCAAAATTGCTTTTCCTCATAAGATTAATTTCAGTGTGAGATCAGATCATCATGCCAATCGTTCATCTGGTAACAATGCACACATCATTGATGTGTCCTGTCTCTCCGCAGAGAATGAGAATAAGCCTTTGTTTCACTTCTGGTGAAGTACGACTTCTCTAGACATCTACATTCACAAAACAACAGCTTGACCAGCTTACAAGCTTTATTCATTTGCATCGGCTTCTATGCACATAAATCAAAAATTATTGAAAACATGTAACATTGGATACATGCTTACATCATCTCATCAAACATAGTCTTCTGTGTCATCCAGTTGTCACTGACTTATAGTAACCCTAATAAGGCTTTCAAAGTACATGAGATATTTAAAGAGTGGTTTTACCTTTTCTAGCCCCTTCCAGTGAGTTTCCACAGTCAAGTGGGGATTCAGACCCTGTTTTCCAGAGACCAAGTTCATCACTCAATCTACTGCACCACACTGGGATTCTCTGACCAAAAGCTGTAGGTACAAAGACGTAAAAAATATATATGAAGGCTGAACTTCAGTTGCAGGGTAATGCTCCATTCAGGAAAATATATTTCCGTGACAAATGTAGAGCTATAAAAGTTACAGACAAGAAATTAAATCATATTTCAACCCAGAAATAGATGAGCTTATAGCCTTAAGAGGCACATTGAGAAAAGAAGCAAGTACATCTCTTAAAATATCAAAGTCCTGAAATGTAAAAATTTATGACAGTTAAAGATACATTACATAGCCTTTTAGTCTATCCAGACATGCGATCAAATTGTTTTAACAACTTTCTCACCCAACTGAGCCAGCTATTTGAATCTAGAGGGTGAAATCCATGATCTCCTTGACTTTGGGTGTTGCTGACTTCAAGTCAACTGCTGCATTAATTGCTTCCTGCCTGCTAGCTTGGAGCTGTGTCAGATGTGTATATTTATAGTTTCTGGTTGCTTCAATTCATAAAGGGGAACATGTTGATGTCTACACTCTCACCATAGCAGCCATCATGGCAGAGAAAATGAAGATTCCAGTAGATCTATCTTAGAAAATGTTGATCAAATTGTTTTGAAAATGAGAGGACTGGTTTTGCCACTGGGGTGGGGATGCCGGATTTTTTATGGGTCGAGAAATATATTGATTCCCCGTGGGTTCTGCTAGGGCAGTGGTTGCCAACCTTCCTAATGCTGTGTGACCCCTTGCCCTGCTTGGAAGAGGCCACAAGCCCCTTTTGGCAGGCCAATGCTGCAGATGCCATAGAGAACTTCCCTCTATATAGGCACCCTCAGCCAATCACAGCCTCCGGTGCCACTAACTGACATTCCCTCCAACCTACCAAGCTGTAACTCACTCCCCCCCCTTTCTAACTTCCTCATCCAGACCCAAGCCGTTTGTGCCTTTTTCTTCACTGGCTCATGGCGACCCCTGCGAAATGGTCATTCAACCCCCCAAAGGGGTCCTGACCCCCAAGGTTTGGAACTACTGTGCTAGGGTTTCAGGCTCTTACAATGTGCTTTGTTCATCTTGAGGCACCAATTGTCTTTGACGTGTATTTGGCCAACCTGATGAAATTACTTCTTTACCTTGAACTTCCAGATTTCTAAAGCGAGTAGAAGAACAAAGGAGGCATCTCCTATGAAATTCTCCTTCCCAAAAAGTCAGAACATGAAGAGGAAGTGCTGGGCCAAAGAGGCGGTAATTGTGCTTCCTCAACAAGCTTGATTTTGCCCACCCCACCCATCTTGTATGGCTGTTTTGATTCACACCATCAGAACACGGTGCTAAGCTGCTACAACACCTTCAGCGATAAGGAAATTTCATCTTGTTTTCTTGGAGGATTTTAATCCAGCGAGCCATGACTATAACCTCAGGTGATGAGTGCCAAAAGAAAATTGGAGACAGCGTGTGAGAAAAAAGATACCAGCTTTCTTGCAAAACATTCAAGGCTTGTTAAAGGACCAAAATTAGAAAAATTATCTGTGTCCAAAAGATGATAATCTTTTAAGGTGGGGGGGGGGCTGTGTCTTTTTAAGACAGGACACCAAGCACGCAGAGAGCTCAAGAAGAGCCATGGAAGGCTGAGTAGGATTTGGAAAGGACAAAGGAATATAAAGCAAAAGAAAGTGTATATATATATACAGCGGTACCTTGTATAAAGGAATTAATTCATTCCAAATGAAATTATGTTAAGCAAATTTTCCTTTATACAAATTTCCCATAGGAATGCATTGAAAATGGAGTAATCCCATTTATATGTTGTACGGATTTGCCCCATAGGCAATTCTGTTCAGCAAATTTCCCCTATCTCTGGAATATTTTATGTTGTACAAATTTTATGTTATACAAACTGTTTGTTATACAAGGTCCACTGTATGTGTGTATTTATACAGTGGTACCCGAACTTAAGAGCAGCTCAACTTAAGAGCAATTCAACTTAAGAGCGGAAGACTGTTGGCAACTTAAGAGCAGTTCAACTTAAGAAACTTAACCAAAGTGACTCTTCACTACCAGGGACCCTTCTTTGATTTCCTGAAATGCCTGCTGGGTTTGCCCTGGCATCTTCTGCTCATAACCAGCTTTAATGTGGCTCCACTGCATTTGACTTTTTAAAAGATCTGGTAAGACTTGATCTGTTTTGACCTTGGCATGCTTTTCTGAGCTTGACTATGGCTATTCCACCCTGGACATGTATATATCTTTCAGCATTATGGAGCTTGAAGGGACCCCAAGGATCACCTGATCCAGGCCCTGTCAAGGAGCTACAGTGAGGGATTGAACTCCCAAACTATGAATTTGCAGGCAGAGGCTCAAAACACTGAGCTATCCAGGTGTTGCTGTTGGTTGGTTGGTTGGTTGGTTTAAGACAGGCATGTCCAAACTTCGGCCCTCCAGATGTTTTGGGCCACAACTCCCACAGTCCTTTGCCATTGGAAATACAGGCTTGGGATACTGGGAGTTGTGGTCCAACACATCTGGAGGGCCAAAGTTTGGATGTGCCTGGTTTAGGAGGGTTTCCGGACTTGTTTTTGGATGAACTGACCCTGCTGTTAGAATCTGGCCACTGGAAACGAGGACAAAAAATAGGAAAAATTCCTATTCAGAGACTACACTGACTGACCCTCCTATTGGAATTTGTCCATCTGAACACAGGAGAAAAAAACAGACGGATTTCTCTTCAGCTCAGAGGCATCCAAAATCAAACTAGCCTCAAATGATATGTAACTTCTGATATGAGAGAACGAAGGAGAAAGATCAAATGACGGCGTTCTGGTGCGGCCAAGAGGGACTGAAAGGTGAAGAGCAAGAATTGGATAATAGGTTGACAGCCAGGCAAGACTTGAAAGCTGAGGGACCCTCCTTGGGTGAGACACTTCTTTTCTTCCTTTAGATTGTTGGAACAGATCCTGCATTATACTCTGCTTGGTTTCCCTGCATCTGCAGAATAATTGCCCGGAAACAATCCCCAGCGATACTAAAAAAAAAACACACACACACACACCTGCTGGATTGGACTTGACTTTCCAACCGAGTGGAACAGATGAACTAACAGCTTCCCAAGGCTGGGTCTCAGCCTCAGGCGGAACCAATGTTCTCCAAACAACAAAGAACACCATAATTGACACCAAACGGGAGGACGGCATGTACCTTGCTGCAGATTTCTTTTCTGCCGCTCACATCGTTCAACAGTCACGTTGCGGGCAAAAGCCGCTTTACAGGCAGTAACAAGTCATTTCTACACTTAAGTAACTATAAATTCTCGTCTTTCTCCCTGTAAGGTGCCAAACAGACATTCAGAGTGGTTCCATCAGGAGCCCCCGTTTATCGACAGTGAAATGGAATGCTAGGCAGTGGCGTGATATCAAATCTGGAGGTAAAGAAGTCCACCTTGGTAGTCTTCTTGCCCCAACAAGGAAAATCGTGAAAGTGCGGGCATGGCTGCGTATTGATCAATCAGGAGCAAGCACAGATGGGCACGAACTGCAGTTTGGCACAGTTTGGTACAGCGTCCGTACAGGGCATTGCATGGGCACTGGTATCCCTCAAACAAATGGAACCCTTGCACCATTTTTTCTTACACTGATAAAGCAACTTGGATGAGTAGTGGAACGTTTTGATTTCAAAAGAAAAGAAGTCCAGTTGCCATGACTCAGCACCCAGATAACCTCCCCTGGATGACTGAGAATCTTCACAGACATACTGGATAGCCCATGCAGGTGCGACATGTCACATACTCCCCTCTGCCACTTCCTCTGGACACTTCCCTCATTTCACAGTAGAGGTATACACCTGAGCCCATCCCGGTCATCTGACCATCCTATCTCCAAACTGTAAACCTGGCCAGGTTTGCTCACAGAGAATGCTCCTGCTCTGGTGATGCTACTGTAAATTTTGTAGTGCGTGGGGGAGTCCCAAGGAGTTGCATTGAAGCATAGGCTCCTTTATTTTCCTGGCATCCTGTTTTGAACAAAGGTTAGAACATTCCTATGGAACAATCAACTGACATCCTTCCCACACTAGAGGAGCAAGTACGAGCAAATATAATAGCAAAGACAGATCAGTGTGACTAATGCCTCCTTGCCAGTGATGAGACTGGACAATGTTTGTTCCCCTCCTGCTTTGGCGTTCTTCCGAAAAATGCAAGTCTCGCCAGGAAAGAAGTTGGGGCAACACATTTGTAGTAGTAGCAGTAGGTCCATCGGGCTTGTGTGCCAGCGTGCCCTCATTTCTGCGGCTTCGTATTGGCAGATCCATTTGGAATGGTCCAGAAGATCGCACCACAGATTTCAACCTCCAGCGGTGGCTCGTCTCAACATTTCTCATGCTGTCAAGGCCCACCAGTCAGTCCGTGAAGTAAATCTCTGTTCCATCACGATAAAACCGAAATATGTTTCATTCTGATCAGCATGCCCCCCCCCCCAAAGGGCCTCCAACTGAAAGGTGGTTGGTGCAGAGATCAGGGATTTCACAGTACAGTGGTACCTCAATTTACAAATTTAATCTGTTCTGAATGCATGCTCTTAAGCTGAACTAGTCTTTAGTCGGGGTACCTACCTAAAACATTGAAAAAATAAGTTAAAAAAGGAAAAAAATAGAAAAAAAATTGTAAGTTGAGCAGACCATATCTAAAATTTGTAAGGCAGCAGTTAAATCGCCAACAGTTTTCCGCCCTTTAATTGAATTGCTCGTAAGAAGAGCTGCTCTTAAGTCGGGGTGCCACTGTATTATGAGGCACAATGACAAAAAGATAGCCCCCACCTCAAAATATGGGATTGAGATGCCCCCTTCATCCAGTAGCCATGAGTAGCTGCCACTTATGCCAGGGGCCAGCCCGACAATGAGTCACAATAGGACAACTATGTCAAAGACTATTAAGCGGTTTCCAGATGGAGTACTGACCGTTTAGGAGACACTCTTCAGAATTCATCCAGGCGGGGCTTGGGCGGAGGGAAAAAGGTTTTTTTTTTTAAAAGCCCAGTGCTTTTTTAAAAAAGTTTTTTCCCCCCTCCATCACTTTCCAGCCCCCCCGAAACCATTTCGCTAGTGATCCATATTGTATGATTTTTTTTTAAAAAAATGTATGAAACAAAATGAAAAAATGTGTGGAGATGATAGGAAACAAAACGAAATGAAATGAAACATATTTTTTGTGCCCATCCCTATTGGTGAACTGATAGCATGGGTGCCCAAGGTGGCCCTTGGAGCTCTTTGCGTGGGCACCTGACATCGCCCCTTCACAGCCACCTGTATTCAGGTTAAATTGCCGTATTGGCACTTTACGAAAAATTAGTGGGTTTTGAATAGCCGTTTGGACACTCGGTCTCTAAAAGGTTTGCCATCACTGACATAGAGTGTCTGCTAAAGTGGGGGCCGAAATGAAATTACCAGTGACTATGTGGTTGGAGTTTGCGGGAGCTGAAGTTGTTGACGATTGCTCATTCGCTGGGTTGTGATGTTGGGAGTGACTTGATGGTGCACAACAACTAAACCATAATTCATGATGCAGGGAAATGCCCCCCTTCCATATTACTGGCCAATATCGTGCCTACATTGCCAGTAGGGGGGGGGAGCCAAAGTTTTCATAGCAAAGAGCATCCTATATGTCAAGATGATCTACAGGACACCCTCTTGGGTTCCTGCCAGCCATACGTGTCGAGAAACAGCCATAGTGGTTGCTTTCCATTAGGCTGAGAAGTGGTTACCTAAGGCAGGCCTGCCCAACAGGTAGACTGCGGGCTACTGGTAGCCCATGAAGGGTTCAAAAGTAGCCCGCCAGCCATCAATTAAAAAAAAGTGAGGGGATAAGTTCCCCACCCCTCCCTCCCCCATCCCAAGGACCACCACTGCCCGAATAAAGTTCTGAGTATGCCAGCCCACTGTCCCAGCCGAATGGGGCAGTTCAAGGGCCATGGCATATTGAAACCTGTTCACTCCAGAACAGATTAATTGGTTTTCAATGCATTCCTATGGGAAACCGCTGCTCTACTTACAAAAGTTTTTACTTATGAGCATGTACTTGGAATGGATAAAATTCGTAAGTAGAGGTTTTAGTGTAGCAGCCCTCAGGCACTTTGGGCTGGAAAAAGTAGACCTTGGTCTGTTCAAAGTTGAACAGCCTTGACCTAAGGCAAAAAAGGAGTCCGTTTCTGGGATGTCCCTTGTAGAGATGGGCACGACTCAAAAAAATTATTTTTCGTTTGTCGTTTTTCGTTTAGGGGTCTGTTTCAGTTCATTTTCGTTTTTCGTCGAATTTTTTGAACATTTTTCGTTTCGTTTTTGTAACGAAACAAAAACAAAAAAAGAAACGAAAACGAAAAATTTGTGTTTCGTTAGCATTCTTTGCAGTACAGTGTGTCTGCAGTAAGGGAAAAGATAAATACAGCAAATTTTTTCGTTTCGTTTCCGTTTCCGTTTTGATTTTGAAAAAAAATTTGTTTTCATTTTCGTTGCGAAATGAAACAAAATAACGAAAACAAAAACGAAAATTTCGCTAAGTCGTGCCCATCTCTAGTCCCTTGGTGTCACTTCGCGAATGGCGTTGGGTGCAGAAAATCCAACAAACAGTGTATTTTAAGGACCACGCTGTCTTTTTCCGATTATCTCCCCCCCCCCCAGACTATATCTGAAGCAAGGAAATCTCTTTGCTAATTGTCTCGGCATTAGGACCAACCCTGTCTCTGTGTTGCCAAGAGGCTGATATAAAACGGCATTAATAGCCTCCCTTGATAAATGGCAAGTGATTAAACTTTAACTCCGTGTGTGAATTGAGCTAAAGGTTCAAACAGATGCAATTTATTAAGGCTGCACCAGGGTGTGTTTAGTCTGAGCTTGTTAATGGGCTCGGGGACCAGACACGAAGCCAGACCGCTCTGATAATGGTCACCACATCCATCAGTCCTCGGCCGCTATTTTCTCATGGGCTGAACGGCTGCATAACGTCCAATGCCATGCTCAGAATCCAATAACCAGCAGCTTCTAGCACAAACTCGGAAGGAAGCCGCTAATATACAATCAATGATACAAAAGGCCACAGTCCTATTGAGGCTGGAGAGTCTATTGTCTTGACCCATCCATGGATATAGAGTCATGGTCAGCCAACATTATAATGCCATTGTACAAGACGATAGTAAAGCCGCACCTGGAGTATTGTGTACAATTCTGGTCACCGCATCTCAAAAAAGACACAGTGGAACTGGAAAAGGTGCAAAGGAGAGCGACTAAAATGATTACTGGGCTGGGGGGGGGGACCTCCCTTATGAGGAAAGGCTAAAACATTTTGGGCTCTTCAGTCTGGGAAAAAGGCACCTGAGGGGGGATATGATTGAGGCCTGGAACCAATCTCCAGCGAATACTGGGGTCCTACTGTATTCGACCCCACAAATAGAGAGAATTAAGTAAATTACATTTCCATGGCTGAGCAGGCATCTGAACTTCAGCCACAGCTGCTGCAGATGGACAAGAACTTTGTGCAATGCCCATGCATAAACAGACATCTGAATGCTCTTATTTTATTCAGCCACTAGCTGTTGAATGATTTGCGAAGTGGAGACAATAGTGTCATTTTAGATGCATAAACCTTTACAGACTGTGAATCAGGGTGCCTATGAATCAGCAATCAGTTCAAGAAAATTCACTAAAAGAGGCTTTTCTCTTGGTCTTGCCACCTTCACAGAAACATTTGGTGGAAACACCAGAGAGGGCCCTCTCTGTGGCTGCTCCCAGACTCTGGAACTCCCTCCCACAAGGAGCTAGACTGGTCCAATCTTTGCTGTCCTTCCGCAAGCAGAAAAAGACCTTTCTCTTCCCTTAGCAGCTAGCTGTCTGAGAGGGTTTTTTAAAAGCAATATTGTGTATTTTGGGGTGGAGATGTTTGCTTTCCATCTTTAGATTGGCATTTGTTTGATTCTTTTAAAATATTTGCATACGTACTGTTTTTCACTTTTAAATATTCCCCCTCAACGTTGTAAGCCTCCTTGGGTCCCTTTTAAGGAGAGAGGTGTGCTAAACATATTTTAAGTACATAAAATAAATAAAGCCACAAGACTCTTGTTTTAACAACATAATATGGATATTTCATTATTGCCTTTGTCACTTAAGGTCATCCTGGACTTGCTCTTGAGATGATAAAAAATATCTACTGAAATAAGACTGATTGACATTTAGAACATTTAATTACACTGCATACTTTTCTTTTAACATTGAAGGGAAAACCAAATAAACAAACCTATCCCCAAATCTTAATCTTTCTCAGTTCACTTGGAAGGACTTAAGTTCCTTTGTGCCGTGCCAAATTTAACGCTTTGTTTGGGCTGATAAGGTTGCATAATCGGTCATGTTTAATACTCTTCGAGCACCTGCGGATTAAGAGACACTTTCTTATTTTCCCAGAGTTTTAAAACTTTTATTATTCTGTGTTCGGCATTATTCCAGCGTTATCTGCAATCTATTTTACTTCCTCGTTGCGTGCTCTGCTTGTTATATCATAAGCGATTTGTCCCCTGGTGCTTGTTCGGAAATGAATGATTTGGATCTGCAACCTGTCTTTGAGGTAGGGATATAAATTCTGACCTGGCTTATATTGTCCTCGAGCAGGAAATGAGAAATCACATCATAGTTTTCTCCTTAAGGTAAGATCTTGAGAACTTGAATGTTGGTCTTGTGAGAGATGCTGTATATTCAGGAGATGGGCTTTGGTGCATTTCTGTAAAGATTGCAACTGTTGCTGCAATCTTGTAGAAAATAACAGCTCTCTCTCTCTCTCTCTCTCTCTCTCTCTCTCTCTCTCTCTCTCTCTCTCTCTCTCTCTGTGTGTGTGTGTGTGTGTGTGTGTGTGTGTGTGTGTTCAATCTTGATCTCAATTTGCGTGTCTCTGTATGTGTCTTTGTGTCTGTGCATATGCTTAGGAAGCAGGCACCAGTTTTGTACCAGTAATTACGATAATTATATTGGTAATTACAATAATAAAAAAGTATCTTGCACCACTCCTTTGCTGGAGGTAAGATTCTTAAGGATCTGCAGATTTCTCAACAAAATGAGCTGCTCTCCAGTTATTTATGCGATGTCTTCTAAACTGAGGATGTTGAAGATATAGATAGATAGATAGATAGATAGATAGATAGATAGATAGATAGATAGATAGATAGATAGATAGATAGATAGATAGATAGATAGATAAAAATCCCGCCTTCTCACCTGTTCTGGATGGAATTGCACTTCTTCTGCATGGATGTAGCTAGGGTTGCCAGCACCCAGGGACAAAATCAGTTTTCACGCCCCCCCCTCCTGCCCTTCTGCCAACCACTGGAGGAGGCCACCTGGCCCGACCTCATGGGGCTGTGAGGAGGAGAGGGCGGGCCGGGGAGCAGTGTTGTAATGAAGTCACCAGAGACTCTTGCAGGTGGTTGAACCATGAACAAGCTTCTTCAGTTCCACAGGGCCTTGTCAGTAGCGGCAGCACAATCATTGCGACTCTCTCCCAACTGAAATATATGAGTGGCTCCTATATTTTGTTCTGGGCTTTTAAAAAAGGAACCAGTGTGTTTTCCAAGAAGCCCAGTGCTTTGGATTGCATAAGGGTATGAAATTGTTAACAAACTGACTAGCTGTCAGGGGCATCATCAGTAAAGGTGGATCTGGCATCTCATAAATTAGGCATGGTGGCTTCCACGGTTTTGAGTCCATGTGTATTAAAAAACACAAAATGCCTCTGGCTTTTGTTTTGGTCTTAAATTGCATCCTATTCAACCTGTGAGCTTAATTTTAAACTGACCGTCATTGTAGTCTCTCTTTTGCATGTTATTGGTTTTTAAAAATATGTTTATATTTGTGTGTGTGTGTGCTTTAATTAGCTTTAGGAAGCTACATTGAAATGTCTTGGGATCAGATAAACATTTTCTAAAGAAACAACACAATTTTTCCAAACATCTACGAAAAACACATTGTATTATGAGCTGCTGTGTATGGGCTTCCATTGTAGGCAAGGGACACACACAATCCATTCCGCTTGCTACTTCACCCTCCAAACCTTCTCTGGAGGAATGGAGTCCCACTCTGAATGATGTTTTCAACTCCGGAGAGGACTTCGGGTGGGCAGGAGATGAAAACAAAACAGAACAAAACAAAACAACAGCAGCAGCAGCAACAACAACAACAAAATATAAATTGGTTTTATTTTTAAAAAATCAATCCAATGCTTCCATTGATGGCACACTGAATATGAGCCAATCTCTTGAAAGGCAGAGCAAAGGTTAAGAATGAACATGCCTGGACCGAATATAATGTCTCTTTTAAAAACGAAAGCCAACGAGAGGGAAGGAGATGTGAAAATTGTCAAGTACAACCTGTTCCTTCTACAATTATGAGTGTGGCATGTTCACAGAGGAGAACACACTGTTAATGAGCTGGCTCGTTTCTCGCCGTCAAGAAGACGGCGTGTGACTCAATGAGCACATTCCACCCAACCCCTCCGCGGAACCGGAGACAGCAAATGAAAACAGTCGGCGAGGGCCAACGTTAACGCCACGCCCACCAATAATCTGAAACAAGGGTGGCAAATGGGTTGTGTCAATATTTGGAGAAGCCAAAGCACACACATCTGCGAATGTGTACACAGGGAGAGGAAATGCACGCCGTCATCACACGCCCAGTTCACGAGGCCTGCATGCAAATGGTTGTCCTGTGTGCGACTGGGATATCACAGGTTCCCACAGCAGCCCAAGGAAGTGCCTGTGAGGAAAGCAAACTGTGGCAGAAAACAAAATAAAAACTATAAAAAAAGAAGAAGAGCAAACTGCAAAAGCAATTAGAGTATTAGACCCTCTCGTGAACATGGCCTCCCAGCCTCGGTGTTTTGCACAGAGAAGCAGGCAGCCTCCAATACCGGGGGGTAATACGCAGTCATCATGAGTGGCACTCACTAATTTCATCTAAGGGAGAATTGGACTCATTGGCCTTAAAGGCTCCTTCCAGCTTCATAGTCCTACGATTTTAACTCACTTGAAAAGCTCTCCGCTCTTTCTTTATTTTGGAAAGGTGCTCACCAGCACTGCATTTTAAGATAATCATTTCTACCGTTGGACTGACCGTTGTGTGAAAAAGCATCCATGTTTTGTGCACCGTGTGAAAGCATATGAAGGAGACACAACCATAAAAGCAAATTCTTGGTAGTCCTCTCCCTACCTGCCTAAAAATATGGGTTTACATCCAGTCCAGCTTTCAATGGAAAGCTCCTTCTGTACCCCCCCCCATTAGCAATGGCATTACTAATTATTAGTACGATCATATTAATTTCCCAAGATCATGAGTGGGGAGGGAAAGCCTAAACCTTCCCACCAGTGGGAAGAAAATCTTATTAATGGTCTTATTAACCATAGTATTAATTGATTATATTAATAAAATGATTACCAATAATCCTCTTATTAATGCAATTACTAGCAATCATACTAGTAATGGGATGCCTGGTGAGCCTTTTCTTAATAGGGCTACTAGTAATCTTGTTGTAAGGGTGTTTCTCTTTGTTCTGTTCCTAATATTAGTAATCCTATTATTAGTTGGATTAGTTGAAGGATTAATACAATTTGAAATTTTTATGCTTAATTAATCACCAGGTTGGTGATAGTACACTGGGGGTTGTTATCTACCACACAACAAGGACATTTAAGCTTTCTTACCTTACTCAAAAAGTATGTGTTTACCCTTCTAATGCGAATTACATGTATTTGCATATAGGGCCACAGATATTTATTTAAATGCAAAAATGATTTTAGGTATCCCTCCCTGTATACTGGGATCACAATAACCGTTCCCACATCCGTGGAATGGATTACTTAAACAACACACACACACACACACACACACAGAGAGAGAAAGCACAACACAATTATAATTTTTAATTGTGTTGTCAATATGAAGTCTGTCCAGCTTTATCCTCCCAAATGGAAAGAGAAAACTTGAACCAAATATTGAAAAATGTATATGTTTTCAACTGAAATCCCTACCCACTGTTGGGAATTCTAGGAATTATAATAATTCTACAAAGTGATCATTCTGGTGTCCCAATGCAATGGCATCAGTTGACTGCTGATGATGATTTTAGAAAGTAGGCAAACTCAAGGAAGGGAGTGTGGAAATTATGATCGCGTCCCACTTAAATACCCTCTCCCACCTCTGAACTCAGTGGAATCCCAGGTGCTCAGAGGCAGTTGATCTGTGCAGTGAAGAGAAGGGTACGTGCTCAGGGGAAAACCGATTGTCCTCACCGATGGTCATGGCTTGCCCTAGAAACATCAAGCCATCTCTTGTTGGAAACACATGCTGTTGAGCTGGATGGCTCTTGCTGAAATGACCAGCAGCACCCATGAGCTGTTCAGATGGATTTGGTTTGGACCTCCATATTCTGTGCATGGTCCTTCTGTGCCATTAACTAGAAGAGAAGTGTGTCTTCTCCCTCCCATCTCCATTCTGGGCCAGCTTGAATGGAATCCTACAATCTCCAGGTAGCAGTGGAATGTTTTAAAAGTTATTCAAAGCTGGTCTGTTTATTTATTTATTTATTTCACCTTGAATGCTTGCACAGATTAACGCAGCTATGCCCTCCTACATCAGTGCTAGACTCAGGAGACATTTATGCCAGAAGCAGGTTGCTGATATTAAGCGGGCACTCAATTTTTTGCATTCCACCTGCACAAACACTTGGCTGAATTTTTGTCTGGTTGTTTCCTTGCAATGTTGGCAGAAACCTGGAAAAGTGAGCTGTTTGGGCCACATTTCCCATAACACTCATTATCCCCATAGCGCTAGGGGATTGTGGATGTTGCAATCTAAACAGTATTCCCCTGTCCCCTAAGCTGTACTACGGTATACTGTAAGGCAGGGCTGCCCAACTGTAAGTAGAGCAGCAGTTTCCCATAGGAATGCATTGAAATTTGTTCCCTCTGGAACGGATTAATTGATTTTCAATGCATTCCTATGGGAAGGCTGACCATGCATATGCTTCCCTTGCACACGCTCAATCATCTGGCCAGCAAGGGGTGGGGGGGGAGAGCAGGGGACCATGCCATGGCCCTTGAACTCCCCCGCTCGGCTGAGACAGTGGCCTGGCAGACCCAAAACTTTGCTGGGGCAGTGGTGGTCCTTGGGATGATGGGGGACGGGGTGGTGGAGAATTTATCTCCTCACTTTTTTATTGGTGGCTGGCGGGCTACTTTTGAACCCTTCGTGGGCTACTGGTAGCCTGCGGTCTACCTGTTGGGCAGGCCTGCTGTAAGGCCATTCTGAGTGCCATCCCCCCAGCTTAAAATGAGACCTATACCTTTCCAACTCATCAGTTTAAAAACACCAAGAAACCATACAGACCTTTTATCAACACAATACCGCACCATCCATGATGGTCCATGGCAGTTCTTTCTCTTAAAGTAATTGGTAGGTCATGCGAATGATATACAGTGGACCCTTGTATAACAAACAGCTTGTATAACATAAAATTTGTACAACATAAAAAATTCCGCAGATAGGGGAAATTTGCTTAACATAATCGCTTATGGGGAGAATCCATACAACATAAAAATGGGATTACTTCGTTTTCAATGCATTCCTATGGGAATTTGTATAAAGGAAATTTTGCTTAAGATAATTTCATTTGGAACGAATTAATTCCTTTATACAAGCTACCACTGTACATTCATACGGTTGAAAAAGTTTGTAGCACACGTTTCATTCTAGGACAAATGTTTGATATTTGGCTTAAGTACAGGATAACAGAAAGGGTGACTGCCTTCCATCTTTCCCTTTCAGAACATCTGTGATCTCCAGATCTCTCTCTGTTCAATGAATGTCTTCAGGCATTACAGCAGAAAGAAAAATAGTTAGCAAGTGAAACTGTGGTGACATCTACTGGTCATTAATGTCTTACGGTCATAGCCATAACCATATAGGGACCACGATGAGCTGTAATTGTTAATTCCAGCTGCAAGTGTCAAACTTGTGTAATTCCTCAGCTTCAGCCCAAGATTGAGACAAAGTGGTCCTCCCCCCCCCGCCCAATCAATGTCTCCGTAATCTGCACATTTTTGCACATCTTTGGGGAAACCTGTGTCATTTTCCTTTGAGAAGCTAAGCATGGAAGGATGAAAGCATTAATCAATACGAGAACAACCTATCTCATGCTTCTGATTTCACAAGAGGTGGGCCACTGTGATGTCATCCAAGGAGGTCCCTGTGTAATAAATTCCAAAATACAATGAATGCATGTGTGTGTGTGTGTGTGTGTGTGTGTGTGTGTGTGTGTGTGAAGGTGGACAATGAGGACTTGTCAGGCATTAGTTAGTAAAATATATGTATTAGACAGGATGTTCTATATGTATCTGATATGTATTTAATTGATTTAAAGATGGAGTCTTAAAAAAGTGCAAAGTCACAGTGACTCATTGTATAGTTTTTTCAAAATGGAGTACCGGTGTAAATAATTTACATAATGAATTTTGGCTGATGCAAGAGGTTGCAATAGCTATGGTGTAATGAATTTATTATTGGACAGACTTGTGTATAAAAATGCTCTGTAAATCACTGTTCATTGGGCCTTCCATGAGTAAAGGCACCCACTTTGTTTCTCTGTCATATATTTTGTCTATGCAGTTTATGCTTTTATGCTGTTAAATTTTGTGCACTAATGTGATTTCCCCCCCTCTGTGCTTTGCTGAATTTTGTAGAAGTTCTGTGACACTGTGATATATTTTGTACATTTGTAATATAGCTGTCCTTATGCCCACGTGGTATCTCATTTAAAGAGGACGGGCAGAATTTGTCTGCGAGTCAACAGAAGTACTGTCTTGCACAAATGTATCAGGAAGATTGTTCCCATCTCATGCATCCACCCTTGCCTCTTGGCAGCTTCCTGGTCACAAGTTAGGATTCTGAAGCAGTTGCCTTTCTTAACCATGATGAGGAGCCTAGTTCCTCTGCTCCTGCTTCTCAAGTTGGCATCTTCCATTACCAAGTGTGACGCAACGGTGCCAGGCAGATGATCGGAGAAGCATCCTGACCAGTTTGGGTGGGCTTGAAGACTACTGCCCGCTCCCAAGGGACAACAGTGAGCCTGTCCTACACCCCCAAACGTAGATGTTGAGGTGGTGGAAGATGCTACTGGATTGTCATTGCTGATGGTACCCAAATCTTTAAATATACATATGCATGTATTTATGTATATACGAATATGTGTGCGTTGGGGTTGGGGGGTTATAGTCATAATGATTGTCTCAGGAAATGTGTCCCCCTTGGAGCCAGTTGTGCTCAATCCACATTATACTTATGTCTGTTGGTTTGTTTTGTTCCTGTGTGATTTTGCTGCAGATCTGTGTTGTTTGCTTCTGATCTGTTGATCGTATCAAAAATTTAACAGAGCGTTTTGGCTTTCTCTTCATGAGGTGGAAGGTGCATCATCTCTTTCTTTCCTCCAAATATCAATGTTTTGGGGATTGCTCACCCCACCGTTTCAAGAAGTTAAAGCATAATGATGGCCCACAGTGCCCCCGTCAGCATTGAGACCAAATAGGAAAGCCTAGTTAGAAGTGGACTGCGATACTTAATCTATAAATGCATTCTTACATTTCTAAACCAAAAGAAGTTTTGTGGTGTGTGTGTGTTTTCTTTTTTTTTCATTGTTCAGAAAAAAACACAGAGGGAAACCACAGGGGGGGGGGAACCGGAAGTCTGGCCTTAAAAACAAACACAGAGAACCAAAGTTCATTCAGTTCCTGGAACAGTGACAACTAGTTACACTACAACTTTTGAGAAAGGCTTTCTTCGTTCCAAGTGTTTCTACATAACTGGTTTCCTGAACTGACGCAGCAACATATTTTTGGCATCCCCTGTCACACACACCTTAGCGAAGTGGGTTGTGCTGCCACATAAACACCAAGAAAACGAACGGAAGAGTTGGACGACTCAGCTGGTAAGTTTCAGTTTCTTCATTCCATTTAAAAGCTATGAGGGCAAAAGAAGACTTTCATTCAAGTGGCCCTCTGGATTTGGGAGGAAACGTTGTCAGAACAGATAACCAGAATATTCAGGATGGTGACTGAAGGGACCAGTCGTTGTTTTCTAACAACAAACAAAAACCTTCCTGGATTGCGCGCACGGTGTGGAACAAGAAGGCTGTATACAGAAGGTTTATTTTAGAGGTTGTCAAATTCCTCACAGAGGTTCTTGTGTCCATGTGGTATTTATTCTGATAAAGCATCTAAACCAGTTACTTGGTATGAAGGAATATAAAATGAGGCACATCGCACCTTAAAAGCCAGGGTAAATAAAGTATCAGGATTTTACTGTACGAATTTTGAACACAAACGAATCATGGCCGATTGTGAAAACTGGCACAACCAGGCTGTCGTGTGCAGCCAATTGCGACACGAGATGAGCCTTAAATTATTCAATGTGCCTTTCTTTCTCTTTGTTTCTCTCTCGCTCACAAATAAAACTCGGCTGGATTGAAAAGTCCATCTACTTCAACACATTCCTTCTGGCCAGGACTAAACATAACTGTTGTCAGGGAATCAACCCAGCAGGGCATAAAGACAACAGCCTTAATCACCTAGGGATCAATCCAGAAGTTATAAAGAGAATGTTGAATAAGTGATTACTGATCTGTTGAGGTTTTAGGCTTGAACGGTGTTTTCCTTTTTAAACAACAACAACAACAACAACAAACTATCATGACTATTTTGATGGAAAGAGGGCTGAACCTGCTGGGAAAATAGCGATCAAGTTGATGAGGTATGGAGTGCTGATCGCCTTGACTGTTTTGGTAGAGGAGGGAGGCAATGAGGGAGCTGATCAGCTGAGCTGAGATGGGCTCGTGAAGTCCCTCGCTGAGACGGGCAATGGGGCACAGCAAGGAACAGGAGTGAGATGAACACTGAGGTTGGAATCAAGGACAGAGATTCAGCAAATACTAGGAGCGAGAGGAAAACAAAGGAAGGAGCTATCCACCAAGATTGGGGCAGACAATGGAAGGAAGGTGGATACCTGCACAGAGAGATACAGGGAGTCATCTTTGGGTCAGAAGCAAAAAAAAAAGAAAGAAAAAAGGAAGGGTAATGCCATACGGGCTGCATTGTTGTCAACCAGTCCACTGCGTTGTCCAAAAGAAATTATTAAATTACAGATTTTTTTTTCAAAACATATACATGTGATATTCTAAGCCGCACTTCACTTGGAATATGGAGGTTCTAAATTCACCATCAGCAGACTATTGATGCACGTTTGAATTTGGCTATGTGGATTCCTCCGATTCCCCTTCTACAAGCCATCTAAAGTAGCCCCTCTAAACACTTACTTGAGTGTCCACGTCACAGCGTTCATTCTATTTTGGATGAGAACTATTGCAGGGTTTTGCATTTCTGGCAAAATGCCTTTTGCTATCCGGCAGAAGTACAGAGACTCAACATGGAGAATAGATTCAAGTTCCCCAGAGGGTCCACTCCTTTTTCCTTAAAATCTCGATAACTTACTTTGAGACATTTGCAGGAGAAAGAACAAAAGCATTTCATTACTTCCAGTTGGGAACAGATCAAACGCAAACAACTGGCCTCCGATAGCTTAAAAAGAGGAAAAGAAATACTCAGCAAAATGGCAGACAGGAAGGATTGGTTAGGGCTGGAGAGATGGACAGTCTGTGGAGGCAGAAGTTGGGAGTTGGATTCCTTATTGGGCCGCCTGGGAGAAAAGCTAGCCTGTGTAGCCTTGGGCAAGCTGCACCCTCAGGAAAAAAAATGGAATGGGATCCACTTCTGAATATTCTTCACTTGAAAAACCCTGGGATGGGTCAGACATAGGTCAGAGTTAACTTGATGGCACATGATCATTAGCAACCCTTAGGAGCTACTGGTAGCCCCAAAGCTCATGAGAATCCATGTTTACAGTTATCCACACTGTAGCTCATGACCAACTACTCCACAGTTCATCTCAGCTGCAACTTGAGATAGGCCTGGGACTGTGGAGAGCACAGACCCTTGATCCAGGCTGTGGATCCTGAAATAGAAGGCAGTAAACCCACTAAACAAAAAGATCCACCGTCCGTAAGGTGTGCTTAGCAGGTTGCGATTGGAGTACAGATACACGGTGGAGTGAGGCTGTTTCCAAATTGCTGTAGGCTCCCAAAGAGGCCTTCTTTGCATTCTTCTCTGCTGTAACAACACAATTCCTTTGAAGCCGCTCTCTTTTGAAGATCCAGAGGGAGGGTGGCGCGTGTCAGCAGGAAAGCCCGAGAAGCGCATTCGGCCGGCCACCCATTTTAAATTGGTCTCTTTAACGCTTGCCTTCCAGGAAATATGAACGTCGCCGAATATTTCACGCGAACGGGCTACAAAGGCTCACTCCAAACACTCGATTTGGAAACGTTAACAGCCATCTTCGAGCACCATATCCACACGGTACCATTTGAAAACCTCAGCATCCACTGCGGGGAAACCATCACGATGGACTTAGAGGACATCTACACCAAAATTGTCAAGAAAAAGCGAGGTGGCTGGTGCCTGGAGAACAACCAGCTGCTGGCTTGGGTACTGAAAACCGTGGGTTATGACACGACCCTTCTGGGAGCCCGTGTGTACTTCCCGCGGAAAAACGCATACGGCACTGAAATGGACCATCTCATTGTACAAGTGGTGATTGATAGCACGCCTTATATCGTCGATGCTGGCTTCGGGTGCTCCTACCAAATGTGGAAACCCATGGAGCTGGTTTCCGGCAAAGACCAGCCTCAGATCCCTGGGGTTTTTCGCTTCACAGAGGAGAACGGGATTTGGTACTTTGAGAAAATGAGAAGGAAACAATTCGTTCTCAATGAATCTCCTGCCAGCTGGGATCTGATAGATAAGAAGGAGAGCAGGAAGATTTATCTCTTCACCCTTGAGCCACGGACTGCCAAAGACTTTCAACCACAATGTTCCTATCTCCAAACATCCCCAGATTCCCTGTGTACAAAGAAGTCCATTTGCAGCCTCCAAACTACAAATGGGATTCAGGTTCTGGTTGGGTGGACACTCTCAGAGATAACGTACAGGTACCAAGAGGATGTGGATTGGGTGGAGCTCACAACTCTGAAAGAGGATGAGTTGGTTAAAACACTGGAAGACAAATTTGGAATAACTCTGGAGAGCAAACTTGTTCCAAAAAACCTCCCAGAATTATTCCCCATTTAATCCACAGGGCAAAACAGGGCACCCTCCCATATAACTGCCCCACGATTAGCCATTATTAAATACATGGCAGTAAAATTAAAAGCTGCAACCAAGTCCAAGAGTACTCTGACAGGCAGAAGGGGGACACTGTATATGTTTCACCAGCGCTGACAAATAATGGCTGCTTGCAAAGTAGTTAAACTGTCCTGAATGATGGATTTTTAAAGGCATTTGAAAATGGAAGGACCCATGATTCACAATGTGTTAAATCACACCTATCTGAATTCTGAGCGGGCTGTGATCTGATGTATACCCCAAACACATATATGCATATAATGTCCCATTTGTTCCAGCAAAGGAACAGAATCCACACACCTAAATGGAACATTTCTACATGGGCACCTTGTTTTATTAGCATAAATGTGGCCAATGTGTCATGTGTTGCACCTATAAGAAATTACTGGATTGAGCTCCCCTGCAAAGGCTTTAAAAAGACTGAAAGCACAGAATGAACACAGCATACTTACTAACGGGCTAGTTCCTATGAAAAGCTATGCAGCATCAATTGCTTTTAGAAAGGATCTAAAATGGCATACTGAACTCCTTTCTTCTGCCAGTCAGAGTCTAGCAACTTTCTCCCTGAACTCGGTACAAATATTGCAAAGGTGATAGAGAACAATGCTTCATACTCATCTCCAATTGGTGGTGGTGGGGATGCTTTTGACAAGCACTCTCTTTAATGAAGTGAGCTGGGAACGAGCGCACTTGGTGAAGCCTTAATCTGCAAAAATGGACATTGATATAATTTTAATTACATGGGGCAATATTTACAGAGCCTTTGTTCCTCCTTCCATTTACTTCCGCTCATATTGGGAACACTTGTGAAAATTATCCTTAAGCCACCAGCTGTAATGAATTAGAACAGTTTGCTTCTGACACACACACACACACACACACACACACACACACACACACACACACACACAGAGAGAGAGAGAGAGAGAGAGAGAGAGAGAGAGAGAGAGACCGATTTTGTCTTCAGAGCTTTTACTGCTGAAAACTCCCAAGCATATAAAGATATTTCTGTCTTCTTCTTTCAGATATATGTACCACTATATATGCAGCTTACTGCACAGCAACGGTTGGGGGTTGTTGCTTTCGCAGCTGTTTCTAGTCCTCATGAATTGCTTGTTTTGAGAAAGGCACTTGACTTGGAATCTAAACTCCTGAATGCATCTTTAATAAAAAGCAAAATAATGAAGCCTAAAGGTGACAAATGGAGAGGATCTGTCGGTGCACAAACCCCCGGTAATTCTCAATTTAGAGTTCAACCGATCTTACAGGGAAAACTGTCGAGTGCCTGGAGCATTAAGGCTGCTTCAGGCCACTATTCCGAAAAGGAGGAGGAAAACGGACCTTCACAGCGCAGAAAGGACTAGCATACCCATTCCACTCTCACCATGGGCTCCTGTGTCCGATCTCCCTATCCCTTGCGTAAGACTCTCTGGAGAGTTCATAATGGAAACAAGATGTGGAATTAGATGCGAAAGTGATCCCATTTCATACATTCTCTTTCCCTTGGAGACATGTGGCCAATGTAGGCATTAAGGCTTTTATTTTCTGTCCCTCCATTTTTCTTCTTAATTCAAACCACCTAGGGCAGTGTTAGCGAACCTATGGCACAGGTGCCAAAGGTGGTACTCAAGAACTTTTCTGTGGGCACCCGACATCACCCCTTGACAGGCACCTGTATTCAGGTTAAATGGCTGTATTGGCACTTTGCGAAGAATTAGCTGGGACGGTGCAGCTTGCCCAAGGCCACCCAGGCTGGCTCTCCCCAGAGGTGGCACAGTGGGAAACTGAACTCTGGCTCTGCCTCCAGGAACCATCATTGCTGAACTATCTGGCTAGATCAGAGCACTAAAACATTGCTTTTTTAAATTATAGCTTTCAGAGTCCCAAGTTAGCACATGCAGTCAATGATTTCTGGAAGTTACAGGCCAACAGAGGTCATATTTTCATGCTCTGGCCACAGGAAAAGAGATCAGAGTCTAATTACAGCAAAGACCAGTGAACCTAAGAAGACAGGATTCTGCGAGGATCAGCAGAAAATGCGTCGGTGTGATTTTTTCTTCTTCTTGTTAAAGTTTCAGAACTCCATGGGAAGTGGAAGCAGCAATTCATGAGTAGAGATGGGCACGAAACAAGCAATTTTTCGTTTTCGTTTTTTCATTTTGTTACGCAACAAAACGAAAATGAAAAAATTTTCAAAACAAAACGAAAACGAAAATGAAAAATTTTGCCGTGTTTTTTGTTTTCGTTACGGCAAATGCGTTGAACTGAAAAGAATGCTAACGAAACAGCAATTTTTCGTTTTCGTTTTCATTTTTTCATTTCATTACATAACAAAAACGAAAATGAAAAAATTTGCAGAAAACCACCGAAAAACAAAAACGAACCGAAACGGACCACCTAAACGACAAACAACAAACGAAACACCATTTTTTTGAGTCGTGCCCATCTCTATTCATGAGTGTGGGAAAGAAGAAGGCAACATGTTCCCTGGTTGACATGGATGGGCTGCTGAAAAGTGATTCATCACTATTTTGACCTGTACACACGTGTTTTTTTTTCTCTCCAGCAACAGAGATCAGGGCTAGATTCCTGATTAAGCCAAAGGTTATCAAACTGCCCTGTGGTTCCATGGGGTGCCCAGGATCCAAGCCAGGATGGCCGTGGGAAAAGGAATAGACCAGAAAGCTGTGTAGAGGAGCTGCTCAGAGCTCTGTACTAAACAGGAACCAGGATGGTGAGTTGTGGGTCTGTCTCTTCTTGCCCCATCCTTACAGTCCACAGGATGTTTCTTTTGATAATAATAATAATAATTTATTCAGAAATTGTTAGCATGGAACACAATTTAACAAAAAGTGGCAGACCCACCATCATAAAACAGGGAGAATGGCACATGCAATTAAAAAAAAATTCAAGGACATGCTCAAGATTTGGAGAAAGAATAGTGAGTTTTTAAAACGCAAATAATAAATTAATATACCAGGAAATCCCATCTTCTTTCTAAAGCAAAATATTTTTGGCTTGTTTCTAATTAGCCAAGAGAAAGCAGTGTTATCTTAGAGCTCATCTGCCTTTGAAAAATGTTGCTTGCACTTAGAATCAAAATCTAACGTTATTCTCTACCTTTCTTAGAGGCAGCGCTTCCTCCGTCTGCAGTCAAACATTATGCATCTTGGGAGCTGCGGATGTGAAAACATCCATTACATACCCATCTCCTCTGAAAAAATACCTCTATCCTAGAGACATAAAGAGATCTACCGATTTATTTAAAAACAACAACAACAAAACAACAACTTGTTATTAGTAAAAAAATGAAAAAAAATATTCCAGGCTAAAGAAGCCACAAATCATCCTCGCCATTTTAATCCTGGGGTTTTAAAAATGTTTTCTTCATTTTGCTAGGCTTTCTGCCACTGTTTTCGTCCTCCTCTGTGTCTTTCAGCACATGGCGTTCTCGCTTCTTCAAGAACTTCTTCCCAATGTTTCCCACTAACGTTTCATACCTGTAAAGAGGACAAGAGCTTGTTTAGGGAGGGAGAGGCTACCGTTTGACCAGAGTACAGCCAGAGGGACATTGGATCCTTTTAAGAGGTTAGAATTGGCATTTTGTTTCGGAACCAGTAGGTTATGAAATGAACCACATGAGTCCAGGTGTTCCTTGGAAGCGGCTGATACATGCAGACCCAATTGCTTTGCCTTTCTCTGTCTTGCACAGGGTTAAAATCCAATGAGGAAGCACACACTGCGAGGTAATCTTTCCTGCTTCGTGCTGCTGGCCATTGGCCAATCAGAGAGGGAGGTGAGATGATGCCTGTCCCTGCACAGCTCCTGATTGGCCAGCATCACAGATCTAGCACAGATGACGTCGCAGCATGCTTCCTCGTTGGATTTTATTAAATAAATAATTCAGCAGCCACAAAGCAAGCTACTGTCACAGACAGCAACTGTAAAGCAAACTGCTGTCATAAAACAGCAGTGTAAAGCAAGCTATTATCACAAACAGCAGCCATAAAGCAAGCTACTGTCTCAAAACCTCAGCCAGAAAGCAAGCTACTGTCACGAAACAGCAGTTTTGGGGGTGGGGGTGGGGGTGGGGCATTCTCTCTTATCCACAGTTTTCATTATCCATGGGTAGGCCTGGAACCAGCCCCCAGCGCATACCGAGGTCCTAGTGTATAAGTCATAAGGCATTATGGAGATTCACCAACAATGATCCACTTGAGTGTATTTCAACAGCCATTAAAAGTAGTTTTATTTTTTAATTACCATTTCCAAATTTCTCCAGCCACTAGAAATGTTTGCTAAGGGAGCTACAGTCCAAAAACAGTAACTTTTCACAGTTCCTCCCTTGCCAAAGTATCTTCCACTACAGAAAACAGTCGTTTTGTCTTTTTAAAAAATAGACCAAAAAATGCAATCACAGCTGTGGTGTTGCATTTCGCCCCCAGCAAAAGTTATCATTTTATTTTTGAAATCATATTTCCAAGAATGGTTACGCTTTATTCCCTCGGAGCCTTTTGTTCAGGAAAGCAAGAGATATGAATTGAAATAAGTAATGATTATAGCCTATAGATGACTCCCAGCTAAGATACGTGGCGAAAACAAAGAGTTTTGAAACAATAGACCTAACTCATCCGATCAACAGCTTATTTCCACTATAAAAGATTCTGTTTGAGGAAGAATTGCGATGTATGACAAGCATTTACCCACTGCGGTCCAGGTTTTTCATTTCGTAAGGAGATAAAGCAAGCAACCCATCTTCCTGTTAATGTCTTTTATGTCACAAACGTTAAGAGTTACCTTCTGGCCATTTCTTCATCCGATACATCAGCCTCCATTGCGCTACCTGCCTCCTCTGTTTCTTCCGTCTTGTGCCGCGAGTTCATCTGGATCATTAATTTCTGAAAACGAAAAAAAGCGGAATCTCGGGTTAAGGATTGCACTCCTTGGAGAAAGGCAAGGAGATAGATTTGGCCATAATAGAAAATCACTATTAAAAGAAAGAAAGAAAGGTAGCTGCAGACAAGAGCATAGATAGGCGCCTGCCTCCTATCTGGCAGGGGGATGAGGGTTAAGGTTAGGGCCTTGTGTCACAACGTAATTAAATAATTGATCATCACATCAGTTTTCATGTCACAGAGTCCCCTAGTGGCATGAAGGCCACCAATGTTTTAGACACAGTATGGCTTGCGGTAGATTTCCCATTTTAGAATCAGACTGCAGATCTGGAAGGGGATCTCAACAGTTCAATGTACAGTAGGACCCCCGTATCCACTGATTCATTATCCACTGATTCAGTTATCCACGGTTGGCAGAGGAAAAAAATTAAATAATTCGGCAGCCACAAAACAAGCTATTGTCACAAACAGCAGTTGTAAAGCAAGCTATTGTCACAAATAACATCTGTAAAGCAAGCTACTGTCACAAACAGTGGCCATAAAGTAAGCTGCTGTCTCAAAACAGCAGTTTGGGAGTGGGTGGGCAGGTGTTCTCTCTTATCCACAGTTTTCATTATACACGGGAAGGCCTGGAACCAATCCCCAGGGGATACCGGGGTCCTACTGTATTCTCAAAGGCTTTCCTATCCAGGATCTGATAGCTGTTGTGGGTTTTTTGGGCTGTTCGGCCGTGGAAGTTTTTCTTATCTACAGATCATTGAGTCCTGGCCCTGTCAGGAAGGCATAGAGGGGAACTGAACTCTCAATTTCTTGATTTCTGTTCATGGAGCAGAAACACAGCGACGGCCAGATACGCTACCTGTAACTTGACCCTGTTGCCACCTATCCTGCATTCTGGACTGACCAAGAAGAGATACTGGCCCTCCTCTCTATCACAGCCTTTCAAAAGTATTTAGAAAATGCTATCATATGGAGCAAGAGACATCCTGAATTTCAATGGGATGGGTGAAGCTGTCCGTCTCCTTCTTGGCTGTCGACAGATCAACATGTTCTTTACAAGGCCCTGTTCATTCCTTTCCTGATATTTTTTTCCCTTTCACTCACCCCATATCATCCTACTCTGCAAGGTTTACCTCGACTTCAGGATTGAAGCCCTTAAACGACATTCTGCCATACAGGAGGTCTTCACATGGTCCAAAACTTCTTTCTTCTATTATAAAGCTCCTGTGAAGAAGTAATACAAAAGAGAGAGAGGATTTAGAACAGTGGTGGCCAAACTTTGGCCTTCCAGATGTTTTGGACCACAACTCCCAGAATCCCAAGCCTGCATTGCCAATGACAAAGAGTTGAGGGAGCTGTGGTCCAAAACATCTGGAGGGCCAAAGTTTGGCCACCACCGATTTAGAATCTCATACAGGCACGTTTTAGCATCCGCAGCAGCTTCATAGAAATAAAACTGAACAACTCTCTCAGAGGGAACTTGTCATGTTCTCGGTTTAGCTCAAGCCAACAGGACACAATCAACTTACTCCTTTTCCTTCAGTTCCGGTAAATCCAGAAACCAATGTTCATCACTAATTATTTTCTTTTCCTCTTCTTCAAGCTGCTTTTTCGTCTCCGCATCCAAGCCCCTTTGCATGAACTGAAAGGCAGGAGACAGGCAAGATCTATCAGAACCCGAAATATATGTGGTTTAGATCGAATGTGGGTGCCTCTCAAATGCAGTTAGCTGCTGTAACTGCTTGTGACAATGATGTCCCATAGTTCTTGTAAGGAAGCCCGTGTAGGCTCAGGTCTGTTCTTTCTTATCCTTACCGCAATCCTGAAAAGTATGTTAGGCTAAAAGACAAGTAAGAGGATCCTTGGGGACTATTTATTTATTTGAAATCTTTTTACCCCACCTTTCTCCTTAAAGGGGACCCTTTAATGCAGGCCTGTCCAAACTTCTGCCCTCCTGATGTTTTGGACCACAACTCCCAGAATTCCAAGCCTGTATTTCCAATGGCAAAAGACTGTGGGAGTTGTGGTCCAAAGCATCTGGAGGGCCGAAGTTTGGATGTGCCTGCTTTCATGGCTAACACCATTGAAAGAGTGTGTGTGTGTTCCATCGTTACAGTCGTGACCGACTCTCCGTGACTCCATGTCCATGGAGTCTTCTTGGCAGGAATCCTGGAGTGGTTTTGCCAGTTTCTACTCCAGGCACCTACAGCACCTGGTTTTCCCTGGTGGTCTCCCATCCAAGTACTAACCAGGGCCGACCCTGCTTAGCTTCTGAAATCAGACGAGATCAGGTGTGCTTAAGGCAGGCATGTCCAAACTTTGGCCCTCCAGATGTTTTAGGCCACAGCTCCCACAGGCTTGGAATTCTGGGAGTTGTGGTCCAAAACATCTGGAGGGCCGAAGTTAGGACGTGCCTGGCTTAGGGCATCTAAAGCTAAAAGAAGAGATGCCAGTAATCAAAAGAAACACCAAACACACACACAAAACAGCAAGGCACAATTGTTCACTTAAACCCCCCACTCAGGCATCCAGTCATGGAGAGAAAGCTTCCCTAAAGAGAAAGGTCTTCAACTGCTTATGAAAGGACAGGAAAGATGGAGCCAGCCTGGCTTCATAAGGGGAGAAAGTTACAAAGTCTGGGAGAAGTACTATAACAGATAAAGCTGTTTCATGAGTTCCCAACAAACGCACCTCTGAAGGTGGTGGGTTCCGAGAAGTAGGACCCACCCCCAATCATCTTAAGACTCAAGCAGACTCATAACCGGAGACATGGTTCTTGAGATAGCTTGGGTGCAAGCCATTTCGGTCTTTAAATTTTAGGACCACCTCCTGGCATCTCCCAGGTTCTACCCACCAGTCTAACCACTTCACAACATTCACTCAGATTTTATTATTCCTATTTTTAAAAGTCATTACTCCCTTTTCAAAAGGTTATTCTCCCGCTTCTGTTCTAGCTAGAGAGCAGAATGTATTTTTAAACTCTGCTTTATTTTTGCTGTTATCCGATACCAGAAGTCTTATAGATACTTAGCACAGAAAGAAACCATATAAGTTATTTTTAAAAATAAAAATAAAATATGCAAACACCGGAGAGCATTTTGCCTCGTGCAACAGCAAGGTCAGAAAGCAATCTGGAAGCAATTCTTCAAGTTATATTTTTGTATATATGCTTTTGAAGTCTAGGCACCTTTTCTAGGCACAACAACCTTCATTTCAGTAATATAAAGAAAACATTGGAGATTTACTGGGGTTCAGCCAAGATTTCCCAGAGCCAGAAGTAACTGATTTAAGGATGCAAAACAAAAACAGAAATCTAAGTTTGTTCTTTGGAGGGTGTTCCTAAGAAACAGAATGAAGGCAACTGAAGTACAGTGGTACCTTGGTTTAAGAATGCCTCGGTTAACAAAAAAAGATTGGTTTAAGGAAAGAAATTATTGGAAATGGGGATGCCGGTATTAGAAAATTTTAAATGCAATGCTCCGGTGTGCCTTTTTTTCTGACTTCTGGAACAGATGAATTGGTTTTCAATGCATTCCTATGTGTTTCGGTTTACGAATTTTTCGCAATATGAAACGGCCCGGAGAACGAATTGCGAATTACTTAAACCAAGGTACTACTGTATCAGATTGGGCTGGATAGTGCAGTGAGTTAGGTATCTCTGACTGTGGGGTGAGAAAGGAGCTTTCGAGAAGGGCAGGGCAGCCAGGGGACTGCTTCTAAGGGGGCACCTGCAGGGGGGGGGCCAAGGCACCACACTATGGAATACGTATTTGTCCATCATCAGCATGAGGGGATGCCTCATTTTTAAAACCACCTTATAAAATGCTGAGTTCTGCTGCTCCGTACCATCAGCTCACTTGTGCACCTAGAATCACATAGTCTTCCTTCCAATGAAAGCATCTCCTCGCAACATTCCCAGCAAATCCTGCAGTACGGGAACTGGGAAAATGTTATAAAGCCGAACCACAGTAACACGAAAAGTCCTGTTTAATCTTTAGACAGCAAAATGACCTTCCAAGTTAATAGGTCTAAGGACTGCGATCTTGAGGAAATCCCTTGAATACTGGGACCTGCTTCCATGGAGTGAACAGGTTTCCCCCCTCCAGCCCACCTGCACTCATTTCCAAAGGACCCACTTTTAATTGCTAGTGGATGTAGAACACTTTCTGTAACAACATCCCTGCTGTAGATAAACATGGAAATTGGTAAGAAAGAGAGAGAGAGAGAATGAAATCAGCTTGTTTGGTATTTGGGCTGAAAGCACTTCTCCACCACATCCTAAAGGGAGATAAAATGGAACGGCACTAATGCAAAAGCGAAGCAAACAAACCATGAAGGCCCAGCTAGATTGAGTTATAAATGTTTAATGAATATTTATATATATTTTTTTAAAAAAAATTAATGGCAATTCAACTCAGATGTTGTCCTCTGAAGACGGAGTAATCATCAATCACGCGGCTGCGTTCCTCCACTGAATTATGTGTTACATTATAGGACAGGAACGGAGTCCATTAACCGCTGAGCCGAGACTAATTCCACTTTGGACTCCGCACCGGCTTCGCAAATCCAAGGGCAATGACGAGGTCAGTGTTTTATTAACATCCACCCCTGTATTGCCACATGGCTATATTGATGAATTTGGGGTGGGGATGGGGGTGGGGGGGGGGAGATTTCTGGGAGGGGGAGTTAAATGAGCAGGGAAAATGAAAGGTAATATTACCATGGTGGCAAGGTCTTCTCATCAGCACACACAACACTTCATAGGTAATGAAGGTGAGACCTTAATTTTCAACAGATTATAAAAATGCTATAAGAAAGGAAACCAGCTATAGCACACGATGGTTGATGTATGTATGAGTTACATTAATATTACACTTGCTCTCTAGTAAGCGGTCAGCAGTGTCTCAAATTCTATTCCTCGCACCATTTTATAAAAATCTTAAAACTGCATAGCTGGAAGGGACCCCATACATCAGTATTGACCAAACATTGCCCCTCTAGATGTTTTGGACCACAACTCCCAGAATTCCAAGCCTGTGTTGCCAATGACAAAGGACTGTGGGAGTTGTGGTCCAAAACATCTGGAGGGCCAAAGTTTCCAGCCTTTGCCTCTGCAGCCAGATGAGCTATCCAGGAGTTCTTTTCTCAAAATGGACTAGAAATGCAGGCTGTTTTAGGTCAATGTAGCTGGCAAGTCAATTAATTAATTAAAATCAGTAATTCATTAATAATTCATTAAGTTAACAAAACTGACACACGAGTCCGAGGCACAAAGCCAATAAAAGGTCAATTTGATCCCTGGGTTAAACATGATGATTGTCAGCTGTCTAGCTCACTTTTTCAAAAAGGAAATTGACACAATACACGTGGATCTCCCCTAATTTTCTTTTTTTACACAAGTGTCCTGCAAGGTGTTCCAATGGTCTGAATATGAGTTTCGAGGCTCTGTGAAGCCCCGAATTTGATCCTTCATCTCCCATCCATATTACAAGTGCTACAGGAAAAAAGGTCTTCCTCCAATAGTATTTTGTTCCAGAGGTGGAATATGCAAAATCTCTTGAATTATTAAATGCGGCTCAATGACTGAATCTTTGACCCATGGCAAAAAGGTCAGCTCTACTGTAGAAAACCCCAAATTCAATCCAGGATTAGTTAGTTTAACCTTGGGTTAGCCCTCTAGGGTCATTTCCTTGGAAAAGGACAGCCTAGAAGTTGAACAAATAAATAAAATGGATCTTAATGTAAGCAATAAGCAAGATATCAAAGAGCTTGCTAGACGGAAATAAAATAATATTTGTGTGTACTATTTCTTAGAAGTGCTTGTTAAGCTGGAGTTGGCCTTCTCCAATGATTGAGTTCTTGCCCAGAGCCTGGGATGACTGGAGAGATCTTCATAGAATATACAGTAATGCTCTTCCTAATAATGTCGCCATTTGTAGTTGACCGATGTTGATTTTGTCAATGCTGAGGGCTTACAGATGTTGACCCAGGTCTTTTGAGATTGTACCCAAGGCACCTATTATTATTGGTATTGTTCTTGCTTTCTTATTCCATAGCTTTTCAATTTTTATTTCTAAGGCCCGATCTTTGCTTGTCTTTTCTAGCTCTTTATCGCTGACTTTTGCATCTCCTGTTATTACCATATTGACAATTCAAACTTTGTTTTCTTGCTTGTATACTACCATATACATTTATTATTATTATTATTATTACTACTACTACTACTACTGCTGCTGCTGCTGGTGGCTTGGGAAAAGAGTGGGAGGTTAGAACCTATTACTTCTACACACACACACACACACACACACACACACACACACACACACACACACACACACACACACACACACACACACACACACACACACACACACACACACACACACACACACACACACACACACACTCCGCTCCGCTCCCTTTGCCCGAGGAAGACCCGAAGTCCTTCGGTTCCCGTCGCCTGAGTCTCTCTCTCTCTCTCTCTCTCTCTCTCCACCCCCCATCCCTCAAGAGGCCGAGCCAACGCCCTCCCTCGGCTCCAATCGCCGTCCCCGGCGGCCCCGCGCGAAGCCGCTCGGCTCCCTCCGCCTCCCTCCTGACGAAGCCGCTCGGGAAGAGTCGACTTCGCCCCGCCCCTCTCCTCGCCGCTTCGGCAGAGCTCGGCCGCCGCCGCTGCCGTCGCCGCCATGTTGGCGCTGGGCCTTTCCTGTGCTCGCTGCGGTGGCTTCTTCTCCTCACCTTCATCCGGAGCAGGTTCTTCGACAGTTTGCTCTTCACGTCCCGAGCCATGGCGGCGGCGGAAAGAGCTCGGGCGGCGGCGGCGGGGAGCCCGGCCCGGACCCCGCTCGGCCTCTCAGCCCTGCCTCGCAACCCACCAGGCCGCAACCCGGCTCGCGTAGCCTTTCCACAGGTCCCTTCGAGGGCTTCTGAGCATGCGTGCACGGCTCTCCATCTTGCGCATGCTCTGTAGCTCCTAGTGAAGGCGCCTCGCCCACACTTCGTGTTCTTAGGAATTGAGACCTTCATGCAGGGCATGGGTCCTTGCGAAACGAGTGTGCGTTAAAGGGGGGTGGATTTATGCAGCGTGGAAAATATTACAGGCTTTAAAAAGGCATTTATAAGGATCTGGAAGGTGAGTCATTTAAAAGGGTATTTTAGAGGCGAGGGGCTGCTCTGGCAAAAGACGGAGCATGCGCACTATATCCCAATGTAGCCCAAAGATGCCCTTGCTAGGTTTTCAAAGGGGGGGGGGTAGGGAGTTTCCAAATGTTCTTGGACTGCAACTCCCAGAAGCCCTTGCCTTCAAAAGTTAGTAGTGGAGGCTTCTGGGAGGGCCAGTCCAAGAACATCTGGAGACCCGCAACTCTGAGGATGAGAAGATAGAAAAAGCAAAGCAAAGTGTTCTGCTTATATACTGCCCCATACCGCTTCAAGTAGTCTCTGGGCGGTTTACAGTTTTAATTACAGTATGCAATTAAGCAAGCTGGGTACTCATTTGACCGACCTTGGAAGGCTGAGTCAACCATGAGCCAGCTACCTGGGATTGAACCCCAGATCGTGAGCACAGTTTTACCTGCAGTACAGGAAGGTTTCTTCCCCGATGGAAAGTCTTATCAAGTTTTCCACAGTGGCAAACAAGTTGCTCCCAGAAAGCCTCAAAAGAGGGTATTCAAGCAGTGCTCTCCTTTTTATACCCCCAGGAGTTGGAAACATTCAAAAAAGAACCATATGGTCACCAACGCAATGGAAATGCAGGAGCAGAGGATAGCTTTCCTAGACCACTTTAAAAAAAAAGAAAAATCAAGAAATCAAGCAAAGAACAGACCGCTTTGGGGGATTATTCATCTTCCTCAGGCTGCGTGCCACGTTTACGTGGGTGTCCAGCATTTGGTATCCAGAGGTAGACTGTTCTCGCGAAAGGAGGTTCCATTCAGGTGTCAACTTACTACAGTTTATACACCCCAAACTCCTTCAGCTGTGGAGGCCGCACATCTGAAAAAAAACACCCACATAGAGGGGTGCTCTGTACTGGAAATACAGTGTACTGGCTGCTGAATTATCTAATTTTTTTCCTCTGCCAACCGTGGATAACTGAATCAGTGGTTAATGAATCAGTGGATATGGGGGTCCTACTGTACTCTGAGGTGGTCTCCCCTTCCCTTCTTCTCCGGTGCCCTGACTGTGCAGCTCACCCAAGGTCACACAGGCTGGCTGTTCTCCCAGGAGGCCCAAGGCAGAATCAAACTCCCAACCTCCCAAACCGCTGAGGTATCCAGCTTTTCCCATCCGAAGCGCATCCTAAATGCTCATTAAAGCTGATTTTTCCTTCCCTGGCACCTTTACTCATCTCCCTCTTTCCCCTTCTCTGCCCTTTTGTTGCATGACTTTGCAAATGTATTTTGTAAACTTTCTTGATGGCAAGAAACCTTTCAGTTTTCCTTAAGCAACTTGGCAAAGTAGGCCGTTTACCCATTGATTGACAGCATCTATAACAGAGTAAATGGAAAGAGGGAGGGTGAAACACACACAAACACACGCACGCACACACACACCTTTCAGAGGTCAGTGCGCTGGCCCCGTGCCTTTAATAAACATTGATGCTGCCGGCTTGTTTCACAGTAATGGAACCTTGCAAAGTTTATGGGTTATTTTAGGCGGTTTCCCTGCTCTCGGGAGGGATAGGCGCAGAACCAGACTGATTAAATCGTCAATTCCTTATTTATTTTTAAGCTTAGCGGCTGAAGTATAACCTCATATTTTCCACCAAGCCATTTGTTTAAAGAGGCCGCTGTTTCATCATGCCAGCCAGAGGAGAATGCTTAAGTAGAAGTAGCAGCGGGAGGAAAGTGATGTAACTACCTAATCAGAATATGGAAAGTTACTTTTTTTAAAAAAAAAAAGCAATTTGTTCTTGTTATACAAGACTTCATTTTAAAGCTGTGTCATTACCTTGTCACTATAGTTAGAAAAACAGCTTTTTATCTGAGGCATTGCACCACTACTTATTTTTCTTCCTGGAGGCAGGAGGGGTTAGTATAAAGGAAATGATGACATTTCCCTTGTGCCATAGTTCAGGGTGGATTGGATCTACGATCCACTTTTACGTCTTTCTGGAAGTCCAGGGAGTCTGCAAAGATAGAGTCGGCCCATTTAATCAGTGGGTTTTGGCAAATCGACTCCCCCAGATGTTCCATAGAGTCAATGGACCTACTTGGGTTTTCACTTCATACTGGATTTCAGCCAATGTCTTAATGAATGAAGTGGGTTAGAAGGGTTTCCCTGGGAGTTTAAATGTAAAATGCCACTTCTTAAATCATTGTTATGTCTCAATAATTATTTTATTTTATTATTTAGTGTATTTTTACCTCGGCATTCTCTTTGGAAAAGGACCCAAGGCGGCTTGCAGTAATGAGGGATAATATACAGTCCAGTACAATTATTAAGACATATTCAACTTTGAGAACAGGGAATTGAGGGACAACATTAAAGCTACAAGAGAACACAAGGAGAGAGTAAAAATTGCATGTCAAAGTTATAAGTGATGGAAACCGACATTGCAAACATAGTGTCAGTTATAAGTGGTTATAAACACAATGCCTATTTGGTCATATATGGTAGATTCATATAAAAGGTTATAAACACAATGGCTGTTTGGTTATAAGTGGTTATAAACACAATGCCTATTTGGTCATATATGGTAGATTCATATAAAAGACACCTAATAGGTAGTCCATCATTCAGGGGAAGCTTGCCTGAAGAGAAAGGTTTTTGCCTGTTTCTGGAAGGACAGCAGAGATGGGGTAGTCCTTGTCTCCAGTGGTTGCATGCTGGGCATTTATTTATTAATTATATTTATTATTATTATAACCCACCCCTCTGGCCACCAAGGGTGTCTTACAACAGAAAACAGTACAATGACAAAAGAAAGGCAGCATAAACCATAACACATACAGTACTGCGCTAGATATTCAACCATAAACAGCAAACAAAAAATTCTGAAATCTGTTATCACCGCAGCCATCGCAGAAAATTCCAAAAAGCATTTGCAAGCTGTGTATGTGTGCTGTATTTTACAAAAGGCTTTTGGACAGCATGTGTCCTTCTGAAAACTGATTTTTTTTAAAAAAAATAGTCTGTGTATCAGCAACCCACAGTTCTTAATTTGCTGAAATTCTGGCAGTGTTTCTTTGATCCATGTGAAGTTTAGCACTTCTGAAGATCCCCCCAGGCCGATCATGGCTGGTTCAAGTTAATAATTCAGGAGATGTCAATAGGAGTTTGAAACTTACAATGATGCAATCTGTGTGTTTGTACATGTGCTTTGCCTAAGCTTAGAGGCGTATTCCTATGTCCTTTCGGTAGCATCATAGATCTATTTACCAGGGATCTGGCAGAAGATTATACCTTATTTTAAAGCCTAATTGAACACAGCGTGTCAGCATACACATGATGTTCTCCTCTTACTACATTATCCCCCCAGGCACACAAATCTTTCAGTGCAACAGGCCTGAGATACCAGACATTCAAAGAAGAAGTTGTGCTGTTTCTTAATTCACTGATTATAAAACCAAAGCAAACTAACAGATTTGCCCAACAGAGATGGAGACGAACTCATGTTAAAATGAGCCAAACCTTTTTCTTTTTCTTTAAGGGTGTTTTACTTAAAGAATGACTTAAACAGAATTGACATTTCTTACTGAAACAGAACTGACATCTCATCTAGCGAGGCCCCGAGTCTCAACAAGGCTTAAATCAGGCATGTCCAAACTTTGGCCCTCCAGATGTTTTGGACCACATCTCCCACTGTCCTTTCTATTGGAAATACAGACTTAGAATTCTGGGAGTTGTGGTCCAGAACATCAGGAGGGCCAAAGTTTGGACATGCCCAGCTTAAATGGTGGAGGCCTGCAGGTCTTTCTGGGTTTCCTTACTCTCATTATTTGTAACAACTTTCAAGTGATGTACAAAGGTTTGTGTGCGTGTGGGTGTGCGTCCCAAGATAAGTTTGCAATTATATCAAAGGCACATAGTGGTGCTTTTCCCTCTAGACAGTGATGGCGAACCTTTTAGGGACCGAGTGCCCAAACTGATTCAAAACCCACTACTGTAATTTTTTCTCCAAGTCCCAGTCCAGCAATTTAGCTTGAATACAAGTGGCTGTGAAGGGGCTGTGTATGATGGATTACTGCTGTGATCCACTGAGGCAGATCCTATAGCAGTGAACACCTGTGCGGTTAAGCAACTATGAGAACCACAACAGGATTCTAATTAAAAAAATAGCAATGTTTAATGACTAAAATAGATAGGGGGACATTTTCCAGTGCATTTTAGGCCTCCGGTTGCTGTGGAGAACGAAACAGGCAAAATTAGCCATTATCAAGCCATGCTGGAATATTCCACAGTTCCTTCTGCAAGGCTTTCAAATGTGCTGCAGTTATTCACATATTCCCTCCCTCCCAAAGTAAAACATTCATTATTAGACTGAAAATGATTGATATTACAGCACTACAGGTAACAAACCATTCTACTCCACAGGGCAACACTTAAGTGGCTGTTTTCCTCATTTCCATAAGCAACTGACCTCTCATTAGCAGTCCGTTAGGAAAGGAGGGGGTGCACTGAGGCAACCTGATGAAATATTTTTTTTAAAACCCATCAAGAAAAATCTCTGTCTATGGATAATACTAGAGAAAATTCAAACGGGGGGACCAAAGATATATTTAGCTTGCGTAAACATTTCTTTAAAATAAAAAAGTAAATTTATTTAAACAACACATCTAATCTGTTTGTCCAATTTCGTGTTGCTTTAACATTTGGTACTTGTAGATTTATAAAGTTCTCCTTGACTTGGCTATATTAGTATATCATCCTTAAACTTGACAGGCAGAGTTACTCTAACAAGCAACTAACTCATTTAACGGCCAAACCCATCGGCTCCATCCTAACATTATCACATATTTGACCCTATCTGCTCTCATCTATCACATATCCATCACCAGCAATATTAATCCCTATTTGACCGACTGATGCCACTTGCTTTATATATCTACCTGGATGGTGCCAATATCACATTCCAGTCTTCCACTGAACAGTGTCAATGTTTTCTGGCGCTTTTATCAGAAGGCCAGAAAATGCTCTGTAGTTCCCTCTGGTGAACAATTGTGACATTGCATAGAAGAAATATAAAAATGCAAAGAACAAAACCTGAAAAGAGAAGGGGCAAAATCAGGAGCGATGGGAGAATCTTGTTAAAAACATTCTAAAAGTGCCTTAAAGTATATTTGAACACGAACTTGTGAAAGTACAGTACTCTCTATATTATAGCTGCGGTGAGTTTTTCAGGCTGTTTGGCCTGAAAAACTTACAACAACTATCAGATCCCAGCAGTGAAAGTCTTCGAAAATACTCTATGTGTTACTTGTTTAACCAGAAGCTATTATAGTTCATTTACAGTGTTACTTAAAGCATCTAACAAGTACTGTAATTACTAGTTTGAAACTGCTAGTTAACATTACAAATGCAGCTCAATTACGCTTCCTTATCCTTTTTTCCAAATTCATTTCTGATTTGATTTCAAGTTATCCAAAAAGTAAATGCCAGTTGTAACTAGTTGCTTCCAAACCCCAATACATCCAATTCCCTTGATTTTAACACAAAAATAAATATAACAATAGGGTGTAGCCTTAGTGCTGCAATTCTTAAAGCTGAAAATTATTGTTCCTGGATAATTTAGAAGGTGGAGAATGCTTGTGTAAGTCACAACAATTCACAAAATCACAAAAAAAATCATTAAATAAGGCAGCAACAATTCTAATGATCTAAAGATCTTCAGGGGGGGATTTCAAATCATTATTTTGGCTATTGTATCAGTTTCTGAATCCCAGCCTGGTGGAAGAGAAATATGGCTTTGTGAGAGAAACATAGGATATTGTGGGGGGGGGGGGGCGTTTTGCCGTATGGAGAGCTTTGATGAAAGCAGGCTGATTAATGCTTTAATTGGATTATTCCACTGCAACTTAGAACACAAAATATAATTAAAACTATTGTCATATGGCTTACGGGGCCTTCTTCGTTCTTGTCTAAAATATATATTATTGTTGTGATTCTCAGGATTGTTTTAAATTCTTAAGGTTATTTTGAATGCAGCATTGCTTTGGCTCATGTTCATGTGAAATGCGGGTCTGTAAGAAATTGTGCTGGATGGTTTTGATAATAAATACATTGTCAAAGAGACAATAATGTTCTTAGTGCTTTGCTTATATCAATACGGTAACCCAGATCCGAATAATATCTTACTGGTATAAGGCAGTGGCTTCCCTTGACAGATGATTGACCTCTGTCCTTGAAATATCTCTTAGCATTCCTATGGAGGTCAGACCCACCCGAGCCTACAGCTATTGCCCCATCCACAAGTTGCTAATGGAAGTAATTGACAGTCTGATAGTCCAATTCCCATGTTAATGAACCATTGCAACTAGAGATGGGCACGAAACGAGCAATTTTTCATTTTCGTTTTCATTTTTTCATTTCGTTACGTAACGAAATGAAAAACAATTTTTTTGCAAAAATTGACAAAAAATGAAAACAAACCGAAACGGACCCAGGAATTTTGACGTGCATTTCGTTTTCGTTGCGGCAAATACATTGAACTGTAATAAATGTTAACGAACAAGCAATTTTTTGTTTTCGTTTTCATTTTTTCATTTCGTTACGTAACGGAACGAAAATGATTTTTTTTTGCAAAAATTCACGAAAAATGAAAACGAACCGAAACGGACCCCCTAAACGACAAATGACAAACGAAACACCATTTTTTTGAGTCGTGCCCATCTCTAATTGCAACTTTACTTTTTATCTGTGCCCTCACTTGATCATATAGCCGGTTACTTCACGTCCTTCTTTGTTCCGTGACTAGTTTTGTACTGTGACAGCGTTGGTCGCAATTACGTGGTTTTGCCCCTGTTTCACTGTTCCCATGGCTGCGATAACTTGTCTCATGACAAGTGTTACCTCACAGTCTTGTACTATGACAAACACTGGATGACACCTACGTACCGTTTTCCAAACCAACCCCTCTTCGTTATCCTCAGAGCGTGGAAATGATATATGAAGGGAGTACACATCCCAACTAGAAAAGCAAAAATTAAAGCAAAGCGTGCTGCTTATCTACTGCCCCATGGCACTTGTAGCACTCTCTGGGCAGTTAATAAGTTAATATGCAAGCTACATATTGCCCGCCCACCCCCCAGCAAGCTGGGTACTCATTTCACTGACCTCGGAAGGATGGAAGGCTGAGTTAATCTTGACCCTGCTTGCCTGGGATTGAACCTCAGGTCATGACCAGAGTTACAGCTGCAAAATAGCAGTTTAACCTCTGTGCCACAAGGCTCACTAGCACAACCAGTGCATGCTGTTTAGGGGATTCGAGGCCATTATTGTCCATTACAATAACATTTCCCAAGCTCTGGTTAACTGGTTTTGTCTTAACCAGATAGGCAAAGGAGGCTTGCAACCCAAGGGTCTCACCAACCCCATTTATTCCTATGATAGTTTATTCTCTTCCATTCCATCCTTCTTCAGCAGCCCATCACTTATCCTCAATTCATATCCTTATATTCTGAGGTCCTTCCCATTTTCACTGTCATGATTCTTCCCCTGTCTCATAATTCCTCAAAGGCTGCTGACAGTGCCTTCCTACTACATGGATGGTCCAGTGTTGGTCCCCTAGTGATCCACACCGAGCGTATAAGTTTGCAATTATTGCCTAAGATGAGAAAAGCCAAGTGCTGGGAGGTCACGGGGGAACTTCCTGTGAATGATCTACCATGTTAAAATCTATACTATACATCACTTAAAAATAATTGACACGAACAAAGTTGCATTATTCATTGTCTTGAAATATGTATAAATCAATTGAGTTTGGGTGGGCTTTTTCGCCATGGGTAACAGCAAAACATTAATTTTACTCTGGCTGCTATCTACCACTGTCACTCTGTTCTACAGCTCCTGTCCAAGATCTGCAGAGTTGTGCAGTTTTGGGAGGTGGGCGTATGGGGTAGCGAATTAGAAAGGGTGACGGGAGGGAGATTTCACTGGTCTTTTCAGAACGTCAGCGAAAATCGCTGGCTCTTTTTATTTTATTTTTATTTTATTTTTGAAGGGAGGTCGATGCTGCGTCTTAATGTACTCAAACAAGTTCTCGCTGCCACTCATACATAATGAAGGTAATTGGGAGAGAATCAATTAAGCCAGTGGCAAAATTCCCAGCACTTCGAGGAGGTTGCAATTGTCCTTTTTTGTCATAGGGCCACGCTTGCGTTCCCCACTCTGCATCTCAAACAGGGGGATTAGCACATCGCAACAAGGCTAATTCACATGTCTTGGATGTGGGTGAACGGCTGTCAACTTTTGGCTCCTTCCAATTAAGGAGGAGGAAACTAATTAACGGCACCCTCCGTGTAATTCTCATTTCATACTCAGAAGACAAAATAATTAAGATTCCCAATTGTTAAAATGAGAGACTGGTTTCACGTTAGCCCATGAGGCTGCTCAGCTTTTCTCATTTGGAAGCGCCTTTGGCCAAAATGATGGCAGGAACAGGAAGACATTGTAGGATGCTTTCACAGCCATTGGATTCCCACTCAAAAGAAATGGACAGGTGAGAAAGCCAAACATTATCACAAACTCCCTTCACTAGCATGGAATTTTGGATGTGAACTGGAGACCTTGTACACAATAGCACATTAGAGTTGACTTCTCAAAGATTAAATCAGCTTTGGTCATACAAAGCCATTTGACAACCACTTGCACCGGAGCTGATGTGGTGTAGTGGCGAAAGGGCTGGACTGGGTCTTCAAATTCTCAAAAAAAAATTCATCTATGTGAAATTCGCTTTCAGAAGCTGTAGCAGTGCTTTTCATAATGGGAGCAACAACGTCATCCTACATCCCTACAGGGGTACCAGGTCGCACCAGAAATGTTGGCTGTCTGGAGGGAGAAGTCCATATCACTACCTAGATATCTAAAGAATCTTCATCTCCTACATTTTTCCAGTTTCATCATAGGTGGATGGGAAGGGCACTGGTGAAGGGTCCATAAGAGATGAAAAACATCCACTTCATGCCATTGGACATGGAGAAGCTCTTCTCATTAACCCACATGTGGACTTCTTGGAGGCATCAAAGGAGTTCCTGTGGAAAATGTGGGGCTGGATGAGATAGCCATTTGGACTGGTCCAGAATAGAGATGGGCACGACTCAGAAAAATTTTTTGTTTTCATTTTCGTCTAGGGGTCCGTTTCGGCTCGTTTCCGTTTCCGTGAGCTAATTTTCAAAATTTTTCGTTTTCGTTTTGTTACGTAACGAAAACAAAAAACGAAAATGAAAATGAAAACGAAAATTTTTTAGTTTCTTCTCATTTAGCTCCATTAAGTGCTTTTCCAGTAACGAAAAACGAAAATTGGCTCAAAATTAGTCGTTTCGTTTCCGTTTCCGTTCCATTTTTGAACCGTTTTTCGTTTTTCGTTTCGTTACGTAACGAAAACGAAAAACGGAAACGGAAACGGAAATTTCGCTAAGTCGTGCCCATCTCTAGTCCAGAAGCTTAGTCCCAAGTTCTTGAAACCCAGTGAGCCACCAGGTTCAACAGTTAAGGTATCGTTCCTTTGAACCCACGTTTAGGATGCCGAGATGTATGGTGTGAGATTCCTAGCCATTGGTGGCATTCTCCAAACCCAGAGATGAACTTTTGAAGGTTGTTCTTCCTTGTACTAAGGCTGAGGTCAGTAACTGAAGCTTGTATTGGAGGGATGGCTCAGTTCAGTTCTGCATCCTGCTACAGCAGCCTACAGCTATCCTTGGTCTTGAATGCCTTGTGTTCACATTCTTCTCTGCTACATCTGCCACCCATTCCGGTTTCTCCTTTGTTGTAGCTAATAGCTCCTCAGGTAAGGTGGTGGGGGGTGGGGGCTCAGGTCGTGGTGATGAGTCTCGAACAGTGGTGGCGAACCTTCGGCACTCCAGATGTTTTGGACCACAACTCCCACAGTCCTTTGCCATTGGCAACACAGGCATGAAATTCTGGGAGCTGTGGTCCAAAACATCTGGAGTGCCGAAGGTTCACCACCACTGGTCTAGACTTTCTGGAATCCCAGTGTGGCCCTACAGTGTCCCTCATGCTGGCCCTACAGTGTCCCTCATGCGGTGATCTATTGATGGCATCTTATCTTTTGTATAGACACCTGGTGTGGTGTAGTGGCTAGAGCAATGGACCAAGACTCAGAAGGGCTGGGATCAAATTCCCACTCAGCCATGGAAACTCACTGGAGGTATCAGACTAGTCGAGCCACTCCTTAAACATCTCACCTTGAAAGCCCTCCTAAGGTCAGTATAAATTGGCTCCCACTTGATAGCACACAACGACAACATGTATGGCGTTTTTTGATTCTAGAAGGATGAAATTCCCCTCCTGCAGTTTATATACTAGTAGTAAGATCCTCACGGCAACACATACTGGAAGGTTGCACTCTTGCTAAACCAGTCCCAATAACATCTCTGGAACTGTGGTTGATCTTTTATCCTTGGATCTCTAGGGTGACAGATCTGCCTGGATAGCTCAGTGGTTTAGGTAACGGAGCCAGAGTTTTATTTGCTACTCAGCCCTTGGAAGAAGGGAATGGGAGTCAACTACATCTCTGCATACTCTACCAGGAAAACCCTTGAAAGGGTTGCCAGAAGTGGGAATCAATTTGATGGCCCATTATTATTATTATAGGGGGAATTGGGTGGCCAGAGAACCATAATTGAAGAGAAGAATCAGCCAGTGTATGAACCTTGATTAGGTCAGTGGTTCCCAACCTGGGGGTCGGGACCCCTTTGGGGGTCCAACAACCCTTTCACAGGGGTCGCCGTGAGCCAGTGAAGAAAAAGGCACAAATGGCTTGGGTCTGGAGGAGGAGGGGGAGGGAGGGGTGGGGGAAATGAGTTACAGCTTGATAGGTTGGAAGGGATGTCATTCAACGGCACCAGAGGCTGCCATTGGTGGAGGGTGATGTACAGGGAAGTTCTCTATGGCACCTGCGGCAGTGGCCCGCCAAAGGGGGGTTGTGGCCTCTTCCAAGTAGGACAAGGGGTCACCACAACAGGAGGAACTGTACTAAAGGGTCATGGCATTAGGAAGTTTGGGAACCACTGGGTTAGGTCAACTGGTCAACTGCTAGGTTGGCCTGGAGGACTGAAGCGGAGATAGGGGACACACATGCATCTTTGTGATTCCAGTGTCATTATATTAAGTTCATGCCACACCATAGCACTTCCTCTGTATCAAGTGAAAACCATATCTTTGAATTATGCATTCCATTTTATATAATAAATGCATCTCTAACAACATAATGAAATTTCATATAAAAGTTTCTCTCCAGAAGAATAATCTTTTACTGGTATGAAATACCACCCTGGGATTTTTGGCAGGTTTTAATTTCAGCTTGAATAAATAACCTATGACAGTGGGCTGGAAGAAAGATAAAAGGTGAATTTCATGTTCTTCCAGCTTGCCTTAATGGAAATAATAACTACTTTAGTCAAAAACAAGTTTCCAATTAGTTTCTGTGAAACAATATTATCCCTCTTTTTATAGGCACCATTGTTCATTTTGAGACCTCATTTTGATAATATATAAACATTTCCAGAACTCATATCTACAATGGAAGAATGACAATTACTGACTGTGGTATTACAAGTTAGGAGCTGATCTGGAGTGAGAAACTATCCTTTAAAAATTATTCTTTTACTGAATTTTAAACGATTAAGAGGGGGGGGGGAATCAATTTAAAATCAGCCTTCAATGAAGATGTCTTTCCGGGAACACTTTATGGTAAATTATTAGATAATGACCACAAGACACAGCCTGCCAAGCAAATGGCTTTCTAAAGTTATTAAATTTCATTCTTTGGAAAATAACAAGTCATTATTGTTTTCTCTTTGCTGGTGCTCATTTGCTGTATTCCATATAATTCTACAGATCGAAGACAAAAAAGCGAAATGGTAACATTACTTAAATTCAGCTCAAGGTTGCTGTATTTATTTTGTAATTTCTAAGTGCCAGAAAGAGAGAGAAGGAAGGAAGGAAGGAAGGAAGGAAGGAAGGAAGGAAGGAAGGAAGGAAGGAAGGAAGGGGAGATTGAGCATTTTTAAGTCAAATAATTTGAAAGATGTTTTTGTTGAGAAGTGACAGATTCGGGATTCATGCTAGTGCCTCTATGTAATTAATGTTTTTGCTTCTGTCCCTGTCAGCTATTATCAAACTGTAAAGAGTTGATGAAATATTAAATGGCATCTTGTGTAGAACATTGTGTTGTGTGTAAAAAGGGGAAGAAAGCAGATGGGTGTCTATTCCGCATCGGAAAGCTAGTGCAATAAAACAAGTTAATGGGATGCATATTAAGGCCTTGATCAAAAGATGGAAGGCTGATCCTTATGTCATCTCTTTCAACAGATTTCACTGGTCACTGGAAGCTCAGACCTAAAGCGAAGCCCAATGTGCCATGAACACTCAACATGATGCTCAGCGCACTTGCTCAATTGCTCAGCGGTTCAGGTATTTGACAGAGGGATCAGAGGCTGGGAGTTTGATTCTCCAACTGTGTCTCGTTGACAAGGGCTGGACCTCATGATCTATAGGGTCGCTTCCAACTCTGCAGTTGTAAGATTATTATTTTTTTTGTTATTAATAAAAAGCAGACCTCCCTTTCATGCTGAAAAAGTGCCTGTTTGTCTGGGCCCAAGTGTTAAGCCAACTCTTTATTTTGCAAACAGTCTCATTCTCTTCCATGATTGGTTGTCAGGAGATGACAATTTACTCATGCCCTGCATTATTTTGTATGTCTCAATCATATCCCCCCACTCAGTCTGTGACCATTGGATGTTCTGGCCAAGAAAACAGAGGTTGTAGCTCAACATGTTTGGAAGGTGTGAGCTGGGATATACTGCTTTGGTGCCACAAGTGTGTGCACAGTGTGCTGTTAAGTTGGAACTGGCTGCAGTGAGGTTTTCAAGGTGGGAAGTACTCCAAGGGTAGCATTGCCAATTCAACCCCTCCCTCCCCTGTGAATTTCCATGTCTCCAGGGCCGTCACCCATCCGGCTATTCATAAAGCTACACTACCCTACTCATTCAAGTAGCTACAACAGTTTAGCCACAGAATAAACACAGGGTTACAATCTACCGAGGATAATTATGCTTCTTCACATAGGCATTCTGTAAAAATAAACAAATGAAATTATTGCAATGTTAGGAAGGGAGGGAGATGTTTTCCTGGGTGGTTGCCAATGTCCCTAACAACTTGGAATTGCTTATTTCCTTTCCTTTTTTTTGTTTCCCTCTTAAAGAATGAGAGCAGCAAAATGATAAGCGCCATATCACACACAGCAGAAGGAAACGGGCCTCTGATGTTGGAACAAGGACTTGAATAAATGGCTGTGGTAAAATGCGGAGTCTATGGGAGGATACACACTGAAAGGAGGGGAGTGATAAGGTGAAGAAAGGAAAGTGACATTTACAAATAATTTTATCAGATGTTTAAAAATTACATGCTACAAGGTAGCGCTACCTGCGCGCCTGTATGTTGAGCTTGTTGGAAATCAATTCAAATTTGCAACTGGGCAAACAGAGAAGAAAATGAATCTGAATATGTCTCTACGCCTATTTCTCCCCTCCCTTTAAAAAAAAGAAGGGGAAAAAAAACACATTTCAGTTTGCTTCTGTTTGCGTCTCGCTTGTTCCATCTTTGAAAGTTCGTCTGAGTAAAACTGTATTTGTGTGAAGCTTCACAGAGACGGTTACTTCACGTCCTTCCTCGTTCCAAGTTGGCATTCATTTCGTGATCATGTCGCTCGCAGTCATGTAGTCTTGTCTCGGTACTGTCCCTGTTCCTGTGTACCCACCGGCGTGATTGATGGTACTGTGCCGACTGGTACTGTGTGTCCTTGTTTCATGACAACATCTGAACTTCTCAGCCTTCGTTCTCGGGTTTGTTTGGAGTTTTTTGGTCCGACCTTCTGATTGTCGATCTTTCGAATCTCCTCAACTTTGCCTTCACGGAGCTAAGTTCAAGGCATTTGTCTTTAAATCTCTCTGCAATGCATTGCTGACTCCATAGGGAATGTACTGGCGAATGGCACTTTGCACTCCTGCCACTAGATGGAGAATGGCACGTTGTGTGATGAGCCTTACCTAACGGGTACTCGTCTCGGAATGAGAACCGAGACAAGCAGATTCCCAAGATCAGGGAGGGGTATGGCTCATCACGCTTTAATCTCAGTTCAGGGGGCGTGGTCGGGATGAACTCCCATAATCACACAATGGACGTGTGGTTAGATTTCCTCGTACCGGTCCCAAGCGAGCCCGTGAACAGCGATGAGAGGGATGTGAAGTAAGAGCCAGAAAGTGAGTTCCATGCTGTTAGCCAAGGGTCCTTTGACAATATTTGTCTGAGAATGAGGCAACAATCATCTCACCCACCCTTTTTCTCTTTCCTGGAAAAGGAATTTGAAGAGTCCTTTTATTTAACAAACTGAGGGTGGGGGCAAAGACTTACTTGAGAAGATGCCTGTGAGCAGACCCTGGGCCCCATCTCTTTTTTTGGGGGGTGAGGGTGGGGGAGGGATCGTACAGTGGGACTGGAGAATGGAATGGGATATTCTGAGACAGAGCATGGTGGGAAGGCAGAAATCTTGAACAGGAACACTTCCCACACTGAAATTTTGTATGCAAGTCTTTCACTTGTATATCTTAAATAATGTCCCATTAATTGATCTTGGGGTAGGCACAGAGTTTGGAAAAGGTGACGGCCAAAACCACTGGGAGGGCAGCTTTGTACAGCTCTGAGTAGCTCGTACAAAGTTATTACACGAGGAAAGTTTTATTGACGGGAATGGTGTTTGCATTCTATGCCCTGGTTTCTATGGAGACAGAGGCAAAAGAAGTGCCTGTTCTGGAGGTTGGAAAACTTAAAGAAGGGGGCTGTCTGTGAAGATTCTAAGTACTCCAGGTGAGGTTATCTGGAAGTTGAGTCATGGCAACTGGACCTCTTTTCTTGAGAGATAAAGAAAGGGGGCGTACTGCTGGGTGAAGATAAAATAAAAATGAAAAGTTTGCATATTTCAAGGTGTGTCACATGCCGCCTTCTTTTTTTTTTTTGGATCTGTCTCCACTCAAGGGAATTGAGGGAGGTGTTCATCTCTTCATTTCCCTGCTCTGAATCTGGGTAGTAGTTAGAAATGTCATTAAAGTCTGTGGGATCATTCACCAGAGATCTCTCTGGAAGAGTAATCACCATGTTGAGAAGTAGTTTTTCATTATGGGTAACGGAGGGGACGAGCTGAAAAATGATCTCAGACACTTAGACGTCTAAAAGCTCTCAGTCTGAATCAGCTACGATAATTCAGGGATAAGACCAGCGAAAGAAATAATGAATTTCGCAAAATGGCCATTTACGTCCCAAGCGACATTATTGGTCGTAGCCCTTCTGAAGGGTGTGTGCTAATAGACCAAGACACAGAAGCTGGAAGGAAAAGTCTTATGTCCAGATTGAGGGAAACTTGACACAAGGCAGCGTCTATCTATCTATCTATCTATCTATCTATCTATCTATCTATCTATC
>JAHTLZ010000213.1:6081954-6103665 GCA_023846285.1 Phrynocephalus versicolor | reverse complement strand
TAGATAGATAGATAGATAGATAGATAGATAGATAGATAGATAGATAGCAGTATCATATACCCAACTACTTCTACTATCATGTTGTCTGTGCACCAGTGGCTTTTTGAAATCATCACCTCATTTGTGGGAACAGACATTGGAGGACCAAATTCCAGAGAACAGAGAAATTATCCAGTAGTTTGTCAGGCACGTGGCTCTTCATAAGCGGTGGTTTTATCGTAGCTGTGCTCGTTTCCCTGAAGTGTGTGCCGATTTTGGTACTGCTTTTGCAAGTAATGAAAATGGTGGCCTGACCTCCTTTTTGGTTTTCCTCACAAAGCACTCTACTTAGTGTCATTCTAGGGCAGTGGTTCCCAACTGTGGGTCCTCTGATGTCCTGGGACTACGACTCTTAGAAATCCTGGCCAGCACAGCTTAGTGGTGAAGGCTTCTGGGGTGTTTAGTCCAGGCATAGCTGGGGACTCAAAGCCGGGAATCACTGTTCTATGGTAATGCAACCTACTGTTTGTTCCTTTTGTGTTGAAAACAGAAGCTTAAATCCACCTCTTCATCCCAACAAGAGAAGACTCACTGAGTGCACGAGGCTTGTTAAACTAGCACTTACTCAGATCCCTCTGATTAAGTAGGTCTGATGTAGCTGGAACTAATGGCTGGATTGAGACCGAAGTGCTTAATGTCTTAACATTGCTTCTGTCCGTTCCCCGGTCTGCCATCTGCCTTTCATTTGCACACTGCCAAAGGGCAGCAGAACCAATCCAACAATGTCGTCGTTTGGCCAGAATGCGATTCACATAAACACTGGCCACCGAGCTCCTTGTTTATCCCGCACGGCTTTCATTTTGCTCTTCTGGGTTCTAACTTCATTTTCTCCTCTGCCATTTTATGACCCCTTTATTGAACAGCAATGGTTTCTCAGTCTAGAAATTTGATCCTTTTTTGTGAGCTGCTTTAGATACTGTAAAAATGAAGTCTCCAACCAAATGCAGTTTATATGAATTAAGTGTATGTGGAGATGAACGCCAAAGCCATAGCTAACGACCCATACTTTATGGGTTTCAGCAACTTAGGCCATTGTTCACCTTAAGGCTATTGAGACTGTGGTCTACCTAACAAACCTATTCAGGCCATTGTTCATCTTATGAGCCTATTTCGGACCAGAGTGACAAGAGGTCAAAGTGAACTATAAAATGCAGGATTCGCAACTAGCTTTGCTCAGACTGACGAACCTGTTTGGATGAGCAGCAAAACATTTCAGTCTCTCAAGAAAAGAAAGCCAGTTGCCATGACTCGACTTCCAGATTTTTCGTACAATATGAGGGCAGTGCTCCAGCCATTTCTCTCCTTGGGCCCATTAACACACCTTTGGTTGCTACCGCACTTCAAACAGCAACCGCTTTTTGTTTTGAATCACCTTTTGCCCTCCCCCAGTCACGTGGTCGCTGCAGCGATTTAGCATTCCTCACTTGAGCATTTTCTCAAGATCCGGTTTCCCCGTCCGCACTTTGCTAAACCGCTTTTTGTTCCGATTTAGTCTGACATTTTCCCATTATCTGGTTCAATTTCGGAAATTATTTTTTAGGATAACGTCATGCCGTCGTTCTTCCATTCAAAGTAATGTAGCCAATTTTCCGGTTCTCCCTTTAGATTACTTACAACGTGGCACATTGCTTTTGATAGCCTACTTCTGTGACCAGAAAAAGCAAAATTGTACCCAAAGGAGGAAGTACAGGGACTGGAGAAGTCGTCGGAAATGATTACACTGCAGGAGGGTCCCCCCCCCGCTTTTCCGACAGCAGGATAAGGCATATAGTGGGGAAAACACGGGGGGGGGGAATGGCGCATGGTGTCCACAGTTTCACCCAAATTGTTTCAAAAAACGGTCTAGAAATCGGTTTAAAAAACACCACCCCTGGTGGCCGTCGCAAGAAAAAATGACACAGCGGCTGAAAAAGGGCGTGGCCAAGGGGGCTCCACGGAAAAAGCGATTGGAAATGTGGTAGGTGATTTTTAAGGCGCTTTGACTTTAAGCAAAAGGCGATTCAAAACCTAACTGCGGTAGGGCTCTTTTGACAGCCGTGCTTATGCCCCTTTGAAAAACAAGCTGATTTTTTTTTAAAAGAAGACCGCTGGTCTCCCTCAGCTGAACCAAAAAGTGACTCCTGCAACACCCGCAGAAGAGACAGAGAGACAATGTTTAGAGAAAAGAGGAGCAAAAAAGGACAAGAAACTCATTCCCAAAGCAGCCCTACAAATATGCAAAGCAGCGGCACAGGTATAATTTCTGAGCACCGTGAGAAGCTTTTAAAAGGATCTTAAATAAGTGCCGTATATATGTTTACTACTGCGGCATCTGACATGTGTTTGCAAGTGCAGAACTCCACAGGGATAAAATGGGAAGCCGTGGAGCACTTTTGAGCACTATAAATTTTCACAGCAAGCCAGGAGAAAATAATTTAGTGCTGGGTGGAAGCTCTAATATCAGCAGGCCTGGGAAATGCAATGTTCTCTTGTCCAGTGTTGAGTTTCTTCTCTTTTGGTCAAATTTACTCCTGGGGTAATTCCACTGATCTTGGTCAACAAAAGGAAAGAATTGGGGTCATTTTCTGGCTTTAGAATCCTCAAGGAATGTGCCACCACTGTCAAATGAAGCTGGAAATGATGGGAAAGCAATCCCTGTTGTTTAAAAAGCTGCCACTTCATAAAAGCCATTTTTGCCATCGAAGTGTTCAATGTTGTATTTTGCTTTTTGCATTTAAACGGTTTCAGAACTATTATCATAATTATAATTGCCTTAGAATTGCAGAGCTGCCAGGGACCTTATGTGTGTGTGTGTTGTGTCACTACGGTCGTGACCAATTCTTCGTGACCCCACGTCCATGGAGTTTTCTTGGCAGGAATACTGGAGTGGTTTGCCAGTTCCTTCTCCAGGTGCCTACAAGCACCTGGTATTCCCTGGTGGTCTCCCATCCAAGTACTAATCAGGGCCGACCCTGCTTAGCATCCGAAATCAGGTGAGATCAGATGTGCTTAGGGCATCTAGACAGCTCTTGCCAGGGACCTTATGGATCAATGCAAAAGCAAAGCAAAGCAAAAACAAACAAAAAACCTCACAAAGTGTGCGGCTTATATACCACCACCACCCAGAGCGCTTAAAGAATTCTGGACTTTACAATTTAATTTTGCAAGCTACACGTTGCTCCCCACCCACACACCCACCCTAGCCCCAGTGAGCTAGGTACTCATTTTACTGACCTCAGATGGATGGTAAGCTGAGTCACCAGGGGGCCCGGTCCTACATCCCTTTAAAAGCAGTTTAAATTACCAGATAACCCGTGTCTAAAAATGCCATCCGCACGGCCACTGGGCTTTTTGAAAAAAAAGAAAAAAGAAAACCTGGTAATGCCCCTTGAAGCGAGGTTTCTGTGACTCACCGAAGATACAGGGAAAGTTTTGGGTTGCTTTGAAAATCCAGCTTTTAAGGAGGCAGACACCGTGGGACCACGCAGATGATCCGGGTTTCTTTTTCTTTCTTTTTTCATAGCACCGACTGGCTGTTCCTGGGGCCCATGGGCTATGTTTTTTTTAAATTGCTTTTCACCTTTGGAGAAACAGGAAGCTCTATCTGGTCCTACAAGTTTTCCTTTCCCCCAGCCAAGTGGTCCGTTTTTTTCAAATCCTAGCGCCACCTGCTGGCCAAGGGGGCTGAACTGCACTTTAAAATAATTTTTTTTTTTTAAAAAAAAAAACAGCTTTTGACGTGTGAACTCCTCTCCCTCTTATTCAATCACGTGATGGGACGAGGAGGAAAAGCCGGACCTTCAGAAGATCAGGATCGAAACCCAGGTGTGACCACGGCCTAAGGTTTGCCACCACTGCTATTGGGAATCAGTTGCATGAACCGGGGTAAGAGGCAAAGAGACCTCCCCCCAATCTTCCACTTATGAGTGACGTTGTCAAAGGGCTGGAAAAAAAGTCAGTGAGGGATGTCAACGTGGGCATGTGCTTTCGGCAGGAGCGTGATTGGTAACGGGTAGAGGCAGCAAGAGAAGGCTTTCACAGCATGGAGATAATGTGTATTATCGCCAACTACAGCTTGCCATCAAGCTGCTGTTAAAAGTGCATTAGCAGCTTCAACAAGAAGTGGCGATGGACTCATTCAAATTCACGAAACTTCCAAAACTAATTCTTTTTGAAGACTCATTGTGAGGAGCTTCATGATGATGTGCAGGCTTGTGTGTGTGCGTGCATCTACATAATAAATCAAGGTGGTGGTTAAATGTGTCATCATTGGTGCCATTGGCATGCATTCTGGTGTAGAGGGCAATATAAGCAAGACTGTCCTTATTATAATAATGGGATTTTTAAGTGAAAACAATCCCAGTGTTTTTGAGCGAATCAAAGTGGAAAGCTCAAGGTTTGATTTTTTGACGGCCTTTTCTTGTAGTCGTGAGCACGTCACTGCCAGGAACAGACAAGGCCTTTGCTAGATTTGGGTTTTTGGTATGGAAATGCTCATTCAGTGTTTACAGAGCATGCCAGCAGAACATAATCACACAGTCTTAGAAATCTATCTATATTGCCAAGATCCGTGACATGTTTTGGATGGTGCACAAACAAATACAACTCAAAATGGGTGAGCTTCAGTGTGAAAATGCACAAGTTCAAGGCTGAAAATCAGGGTGCAAGAAGCGATCCATGCTTCCAAATTAGAGGGAGAAGGTCCAGACTTCTGTGTGGGAAAAGTCCTGTGAAGTCTAGTATGTGGCAAAGAAGACAGGGAATATCAATGGCTAAATAAATAAACAAACAAAAGAGTTTATTTGGGCATTATAGCCTGTAGCTAAGAAAATGGAGAGAGGTTATATGCTCCAGTTCTTCCTTGTCTTCTCCTGACTTTGCTTTTGAGACCACAGAAAGGTTTGAAAAGCAGGTGTCACAGTGTTCAAGTGAAGATAGGTCCATATATTCTGAAGCCCTGCCTTGTCAGCTTGTCATAGCATAACCTGGCATATTGTGATATCTTGGCATGTCACGATATAACGTGGCATGTCACAACATAGCTCCGCATGTCATGATATAACCCTGCATGTCATGACATAGCCTGACATGTCACAATATTTCAACATGTCATGCTATAACCCTGCAGGTCATGACATAGCCTGACATCTCGTGACATAACCTGGCATATTAAGTTATCTCACCATGTCATCAGAACATGGGGCTTGGAAGTGCAACAGGCTGGGATGCAGCACTCACACTAGGGCTTATTTTTGGGTAGGTCTTATTTTCAGGGAAACAGGAACTGCAAGCAAACATGCTACAAAGTGCGGTAACTTTGGTGGCCCAAGTGAAAGGGAGGAAGGACCATGGATGGAAAGGGAGGCGCAACGTGCGCTCTCTCTCTCTCTCTCTCTGTGTGTGTGTGTGTGTGTGTGTGTGTGTGTGTGTGTGTGTGTGTAGGCAGAGCCACGCCCATCACTAGGTCTTATTATCGGGGTAGGGCTTATATTTAACAAATGCATAGAAATCCTGCTAGGGCTTATTTTGGGGGTAGGTCTTATTTTCAGGGAAATGGTATGTTCAAGCTAAGTTTTCTTGACATTAAGAGAGGGAGAGACGTGTTAATTATATCAAATGGCTCGTTGTAAATGGAGCACTGCGAACAGGATGAAATATCTCCCAGTCCTGGGTCGGTCGGGCAGGGAGAGTTAACCCTTTGCTACCTTAATAGGCTGCTCCATCCCTTGACACCTGCAGATTACTACAGCTCTGAGTTCTCTGAGCTCTGAAGAAGTAGCTTTGCACTAATCCTCGGCTAAATCCTCAATCCAAAGTATAAACTTTGTTCTCTCTTTGATGTATTTCTCGTGCCCTGTGAATGTTAGCAGAGGTCAGGCACCCCATTCAGAAAAAGGACAGAAACTCATTTTTTTTTTTAAAAATCCCCATTGAACTTTTGTGGGAAACAAAACCACCTTCCTTCCGGATGTCAAATAAAATGATCACACGGGGCTGAGGATTTTACTTTTTCGGCACTTTAGCATCTGCACTTTAAGAGGCGCTTGCTTGCTAATACATGGTCTATTTCACCATCAATGGGATAGTGGAGTCAACACTCACAAGGTCAGAAAGCTAAGATTTTTGACTGGCAGGGGCGATGCCAACATCTGCCCCTCCCAAGCTTCCTTGTTCTTCTTAGCTGCCACTCTCACTGGAATGGCTTTTTAAAGAAACAATATGGCATAGAAGGAATATTCCTGTTTTTAGACTGCAATCACCAGATTTCCTAAGGGAGCGTCACCAAGGGATGCCGCCACTGGGGGGGGGATGGGGTGCAGTGGCAGAGGTGGTGTCTAAGAGTGGTAGACCAACATTTAGTCTTGAAAGAGCAATTAAAATCCATTAGTTCCACAAAATTCCAGGTCTTGGGAGAGTTCTGGACTGCTAGAACTGGTTTGTTGATCAGGACCAAGAGAGATGCCTTCAGGTGTGATATCTCCTGCAAGGTGAGGTTATCGTAGTTGCCTCCATTTGTCCTAGCTTCTCCATGCTGGAAAATCAGTTGGATTTTGCCTTGCCGTCCATTGAAATCTGTGGTGGAGCAGACAGTGATGGACTAAGACTCTGGAAACCTGGGTTCAAATGCCCTCTTGGCCATGTCAACTGATGTGTGGAAGGAGTTGGCACTGCCAAAACCACTTCTTAAAAATATCACTTACCTTGAATACCCTGTTGTAAGTTGGTTCTGACTCAACGCCACGTAGCATCAGCCGCTGAGGGCAATCTTTATTGGCTTACTTATATGCTCGGTATCGCTTTGTCTGTACCAGTTCCCCTGCATATCCATCTCTGATTTGACAGGAGAGCGGGCTACGATAGAGACAGCAGGTTTTGCTGAACCTCCTCGCCTCAGATCCATTGTCTGCCGGGAGAGTAATACACTCTTAATAGTAGTGACATCTTTTCTCCTACATCTTGTTCCTGATGCCAAGGCATTAATAACCATGCCGTTGTTCTTTCATTAATTAAAGAAAGCAGCATCAATTCCCACTCCGCTGCACAGCATACTCATCTCTTATTAACTTTCTGCTGCTAAATAGGGCAACCCAATGCAAAAGATGGCCAGTCCCCAGGACCGGTTGCCGCTATAGGAGCTCACCAAGAGCATAGCAACAGCTCTGGATGGTTGCCACCCAACTCCATATCTGAAGCTTGAAGGAGCTGCTTCCTTCTGCCTAGTAAGGGAACTGGCTCTCAAGAAACAGACGAGGGTCTCATCCCAGCAGTGTCTGGAAAGCTCAGTGGTCTGGGAGGCCAATTCCCTACTGGGAGACAACCTGTGTGACTAGAGATGGGCACGACATGCCAAAATGGCGTTCGTTTCCGTTCTTCGGCCCCTGGGCCCCCGCTTCGGTTCTTTACCGTTTTGGGGGCCCTTGGGGGACACTTCGTTTTGCGTTTTTCGATTTTTGGGAGAAGTGGGCCGCCCGCTGGCTTCTCCCCTCAGCGCTGGGATGTTGTCCCCGCCCACCAGTCAGGCCAGCAGCGGCGGGGAGGAAACGGAAGTTCCCAGCACCTTAAAGGGATCTTCCCCACGCCGGATGACAGAGCCGCCGGGGCAGAGAGGTGAAGGGGAGACTCGGTTGCCCTACGCGCTGTCAAGGCCGGCACGGGGAAGATCCCTTTGGGACCCCCGTTCAGTCCCTCTGCATGCAGAATGGCTGAACGGGGGTCCCGCCTTCCCCGGGCAGGTCATGACAGGCGCGCTGCTTGACCCGCACGGGGAAGATCCCTTTGGGGCCCCAGGCCCCTGGAGCCAGTGGCAAGCCTGCCAGGAGAACGATCCCAGAGCCACGGGAGGGCTCTCCTGGCTGGCTTGACGGCACCAGTGGTGCCCAGCTTCACAAAGAGAAAAGACACTCATTCTCTGAAGACATTTTGCACAAAACCTTGAACTGTTCATATGGAGGGGGTGTCAAATGCACGTTGTCTTGCTCTCGTGCTGGTGATGAGAACTTTAGGAGATTTATTTATTTATTTATTTTAGAGTATTTTACCCCGCCTTTCTCCTTGGAAAAGGACCCCATGCGGCTTACGGTAATGGGGGACAATATGCAGTCCAGATGTGGCAATTTCCCAACAAGACAGCTTGTCTCCTCAAAATTTAATGTTTTTCCTAGTATTTTTCATTGGGTGGGGGGTTGAATTCACAGTCTTCTGCTTTGAATTAAAGAAAAATAAGTGGCTGTGGGGTGGCTTTTCTTGCCTGAGCAAGGTTTGTGTGTATTTGTTGGTTGGTTTTAAGGCACATAGTGAGATTTCTCAGATGGTCCATGGTCGCCATTTCCCCAAAGAAGCACCTTTTTCTGTAATAGCATCAGACTTCCTGCCCAAAACGGTATATTGGCTGAATGAGATTCCCCAGCAAGGGGCCTGAATGACACGGTCTGACAGCGTCTTGAACAAATGGACTGGCAAACACTGGCGAAAAGTCTCAGCATGCCGTGATGTAGAAACCGGCAAGAACAAGTAATGTTCCCAGTTTTCTCCACACATATCTTCTTCAGGTCCCTAAGAGATGCTTGTTTTCCTTCTAACCCTTCCTGCTTGATGGCGTTCACCTTTGTCACCAATGGCAAGAGTAACAATACAACCACAAAGAAAGAAGGACAACAGAGATGACCGGGTGGGGGGCTACCAATACAGCTTTTGGGGGAGGGTCTCCAGCCTTTTATTTGCTTGTTTCGAATTTCAAATTCTCCTTTTCCTTGCTGAGAAAGCACATCTGTCCGGGGTCATGCTGACTGCATATGTGGAAGGGACAAGAGTCATTTCCCCCGCTGACGAAGGAATAACGCAGCTTTCCTTGGTGGTTACTTCACGTCCTTCCTCGAGCCGAGGTGAACTTCCCTCCGTGTTGAAATCGGTTTTCAACACGGATTGAGAAGTGGATTGAAAAGATTCCTGAGCTCCAGGATGGGAATCTCTCACCCCACTTGGAGCCCAGTTCAGGGGGCGTGGTTGGGGTGAACTCGGAATGACCCCGCAAGGACGTGAGATTCCGTTCCTTCGCACTCGGATTGACCCCACAAGGACGTGAGGTTACGTTCCTTCGAACCGGTCTCCAGCGGGGCCGCAAACTGCAGCTAGAGGGACGTGAAGTATCAGCCCTTGTCTCTTGTGGTGTGTCCACCGTTCTTCTCAAGCCACCCAAGGCAGCAAAGAAAATGGGAGCGCTCCCCCCCCCCCCCGGCTGGCAATGTAGAAGAGCTGTAATATGAGGTGTAATGCCGACAGGGCAGTTTGTCATACTGGCCCAGAGAGAGAGGAAGGGGGGGGGGGAATCTTACCAAAGCATCATTAATGGGCTCATTAGCACGGCCTGATTTACTCAGGCAGACTCTTACCTCTTTCCTGGAGCATCCGTTGCAAGGCTAATGAATTTGCTCCGATTCGCATGCTAATGAACCTTCCCTAATAGCCTGGGATCTCATCTTCCTGATTGAACTTTGCCTTTGCGGGTGGTTTATTAATAGATATGAAAAAGGGGAAGAAGGCATGGTAGGTGTCACCATGGCTCTCACCACCACCACCACCACCACCACTACCACCACCACCACTGTCTCTAGACATTGTAATGGTAGTTGCTGAAAACGTATTGAGAATCACACCTGGAAGAGCAGAGGGCCGCACATCTGTTTTTTTTTCTTTCTGATTCATCCATTAGAGATTCCATTTCTAGAAAAGTCACCTTCCCGTAATGGGCTGCTGCCTCTGGTGCATTGTGAACTTTGCAAAACAAGCACACGTTGAATTCCCAGCCTCAACCCCAGCATCTCCAAGCTAGAGAACCAGATAGCGTGGGATGCAAACATCTTTGATTGCCAAAGATCAACAGCTGTCACTTTAAGCAAAAAGTAACTTCATTGGACAAGCCAATGAGGTCTCCTAGTATTAGTAAGCTTCTTCTCTTGAACACAGAGCCTGTGAAACTACTCCTGGACATCTTGAAAACATCAGAGTTTTCTTTTCTTCTTCTTCCTTTTTAAAAGCAACCAATAGTTGTGGAAGGAGGTCTTCCAACACCATTTTCAAGTTTGTATTTGGTTAGCGTTGCATCGGTTGCTCGCGGCTGAATGAGCCACCAAACATAATTCTGTTATTTAGGTAAAGCTGATAAATCTGGAATTAGGAAGGGTCACTTCTGAAGGAAGCTGCCCTGTGGGGCAAGCAACAAGGGCTATAGGAAAGGTGGACCATCTCAAAGCATCTGGGGTCTATTTCCCATCTCACCAGACCAGCTTGGACAACGTGAGGTCTTTCTCATAAAACCAAAATTCAGCAAATTGTTATTTTGTTTTTTCCCCAGTGAGGGGCATTAAACCAAGGTGAAGAACATGCTGTATTTTAGATAAGAACTGTGTGTCCTTGAAATTTCTTCCTTCCTTCCTTCCTTCCTTCCTTCCTTCCTTCCTTCCTTCCTTCCTTCCTTCCTTCCTTCCTTCCTTCCTTCCCTCCTTCCTTCCTTTTTAGGAAAAGATGAGGTTGGAGTGTCCATAAAAACTGCCTTGGGAGACACATGGGGTCTGGAGAACACATGATCTCTTTCTTCGGGTTACAGTGCGGAATACTTCTGTCCAATGAATAGATCCCAGATATTAGAATAATAATAACAATAACCTTTTGACTGCAAAGCTAGGAGGGAGCCTATGGATCGACAAGACCAGGCCCTGCTAAGGAGGCCCAGTGGGGAATTGAACACCCAACCTTTGGCTCTGCAGCTGGAGAGCTAAGCCACTGAGCATTCCAGCAGTTCATCAGATCCATCAAGATGGCCTTTGCAGGTGTTCCTATGAACTGGCAACCTGAGAAAGCTTTAACAAACTGGGAAGCCTCTTGCAATGGCACACAACCTTTGATGGAAACCAGAACCTGATACAATAATAAGCAACTAAATAATCTTTAGACTCCAAGATCATGATATCTTTGAAACCTGATGCATTTTCAGTGTTCTATAAATATGTCAGTCAGGAAAGAAAATTTCTCTTTCTCTTTGATAGGTGTCAACATATCTTCATCTTCCCAAGGAGTTTAGGACATCCCCCTGACCAATGTTTTTTATTTTATTTTTCATCTCTTTTCTCTCTCTTTGTCACTCATCAGAGTCCCATGCCCACGAGCGTTTGTGAAAGCGTTAATATTTCTCTGTGACGTGTTTCAAAGGTCATATTTCAGTGGTTTCAGAACAGGTAGTTCTCTACTTAAATTCCTGTCAGAGTCTTTGAATTACGCAAAATCTAGGTCATCAAAGTGCCTTAAAGATTTCTGCCTTCACTTCCCAACCCCCTCCTCCTCCCCTCCAAAAAAAAAAGAAAAGAAAAAGAAAAAAAAAGAAAAAAAAGAGAGAGAGAAAAAAAAGGGGGAGGGGAAGAGGAGATTTGGATAGTCTGGTCCTTTGCAGAAAATCAAATCAAATAAATTAGGGCATTTATCAGCAAACCCACCCCCATCCCCCACTCCGCACAATTTTTCATCCTCGAAATGTGTTATATTATTTCATAAGGAAAAATCCCAAGCTAGGTGCCACCACCCAACCCCCACCCCATTGGATTGGATCATTAGAGAAATCTGCCAGCAAAACAGTCCTCTGGCAATATGTCTGTGAAGATTCTCAGTCATCCAGGTGAGTTTATCTGGAAGTTGAGTCATGGCTACTACTTTTTTTGAGAGATAGAAACATTTCACTGCTCATCCAAACAGCTTCCTCAGTCACTGGCAAAACTGCTCATCTGTCTGAGATCACTTAAAAAATAACTCCTGGCAAATCCATCTTTTGCCATGTTATAATTTTTACTGCTATGAGGAAGAGGGTTTCGCCCTCGAAATGTTAATTTTCGCCCTCGAAATGTTAATTTTCACCCTCGAAATGTTAATTTTCTAGTAGCCTGAGGAAATTCCAAATTTTCAATTCCTCATGTAGACTTCATCCTTGCATGTGGGGACAAACAAGAATGGCAACCCTTTTCAGGCAACAGATTTATCTACCTATCTTGTCTGCACAATGCAGAAGCACGTATAATGTGGTTCACACTAAACCGTACCAACCTCAATCTAGATCCCTGTCTGATCAGGTCCTTAGAACCAGGACCACCGCCATCTTGGATAGGTTGGATGACACTCTTGTTTAGGTGCAGAATGTTCAGCTGCCCGTGTTGTTTCCATAATGACACCCTCCTCATACAATTTTAAGCACATGTCATTGCTGTACAACAATAGTTTTGTACTTGAATGAAGACCTTGCTTTTTAAAAACAGCTTAAGCTTTGATAGGTAATGATAAAAGCATATCAGACTAATATATCATCTAATCAAAACACCTGTTCCATGGGCCATTATTAGCTTGTGGGGTGTTGGACTGGAAAACGTATTGGTTTTCAAGGATGCTATTAAAAGCAATATTATTCCGAAGGCTGTGGAAGAGAGTGTAATAATGACTAGCAGAGCAAATTAGTTTAAAACAATACTTTGAGATTATAGATGGAAGGCCTTTCTTTACAGGAAAATAATAATCATAAAAGGCAGGCGTAGTAGCTGTAGATGCTGCATTCAAATTATTTTACACTCTCTGAGTGGTACACGGAAGAATGTTGTTTCTCCGTTTAGAATGGGAGTCTCTTCACAGAATTTATCTCATTTTAAAGTAGATCGATCAGAGAAGGACGGAACTACCTCCCACATTTGTGGGCATCATGGGAGTTGCAGTGGAAAAGCTGTAGTGTCCCCAAATGTCTGGGACAAACACTTCTCATCCAGCACACTGTTTCCCACAGTGATCTGGTAGGTTGCACCACAAAACCTAAAAGAAAGGAACACTGTTCATGTTTGACTCCTCTCTCCAACAGAGGGTATATGTGAAATTTATTTTTAGCTATGGTTGTTCATCCTCATGAATCCTGCTTTCAAACCTCTAAAGGCAGATCTTGATGAGCCATCTGCTTTGTAGTTGGAAGGTAAAAAATAAATAAAAAATAAAACAAAAAAAGATTTTTCCCTCCAGAGACACATTCCTTGAAAGCTCCTAGGCTTAACTAATGAGATTTGCAAACGAAGCTCCCATTTACTCCCCTGCAGCCAGTTGCTCAATGAGAATGAGCTAATTTGCAATGTGCAGAGCGATGGAAGGCTTGCACTAAGATGAACTGATGCCATCTAGTTCTTAAGGCGGTTTCCCTTCTAACAACAAGCTCTATTGTTTGCTTTGCCTCCGGCTCAACGGCCAGCTTCACATCTTGCAGAATATCCCTTTTTTCCCTTCTTTTTTAAAAAAATTGATTTTAATGTCTTGATCAATTGGGCTTGTTTTACTTTGTATTTATAGTTGAATTTTATGGATTTTCTTGCTGTAAACCGCCCACGATTCCTTTGGAAAGTTGGGCGGTATATAAATATAAATATAAATATAAATATAAATAAATAACAAGCTCTATGAGTTACATCTTATACAGAGAGCAGTTGTGTGTTCCTGAGAACCTGCTTCCCTCTCTCCACCCACTTCATTCCTGACCTTTGGCATGAGGGCCAGCCCTGCCATTGGACACCTTTGCCAATGGTCAGGCTGAAGCTGCTCCTTCCTGTGTTCTACTTAAGTGCCCCCACCAAGCCTTCTCCTACACCCCATGGTCCGATCAGAGACTCCAGAACTACTTCCTGCCTGGTAGACAACACCATCCATCAACTGGCAGCCCCATCACAAGTGTGCCCAGGCCGGGGAGAAAGTGCTATCTTAGCCTTTACCTCAGGCAGCAAAATGCCTTGGACCCCTCCGGCTTGGCATGCTGATCAATCATACCTCCTGCTTCCTCTCCCACTCCCTTCAGCCTTTCATCTTCTGTTCGGACTACTGGACTGGCTTACATGTCCCTCTCAGCCCTGACAAGTTCTTTGAGCCAGAAGAGATTTATAAGGTCATATAAAGCTGTCCTCATAGATGAGCTCCAAAAGTCTGGTGGAAGAAAGATGGGTTTTCCAAGTACCCGTCCATACATATGAGGCAGAAAGTCAGGACATGGGCATGCAATAATTCATTTTATTTTATTAAAAATGTGATCTACACAGGGTCCCACGCCAATGCACCACAGCATTCAAGGCTTGTTCCTTCCATGACACAGAGGAAAGGAATAACCCTGCTTCGAGCTGCTGGAGGTGCTCTCTGGGGATTCTGGGAGTTGTAGTCTAGGTTCAGGGGAGAAATAGTGGTTGAAAGCAGAACAAAACATCTGCTTACAGGACTGAACCCTCTGGTGTTCCTCTTTTTCGCGGTCCTCCAATTAATTGGGGGGGGGGGGTAGGGATATCCATCCTGAATTCTGGTATATGGGTCCATTTTCTTCTGTTGTTCTGTCGTTACAGTCATGACCAACTCTTCATGACCCAATGTTCATGGAGTTTTTCTTAGCAGGAATACTGGAGTGGCTTGCCTGTTCCTACTCCAGGTGCCTACAGCACCTGGTATTCCCTGGTGGTCGCCCATCCAAGTACTAACCAGGGCCGACTCTGCTTAGCTTCCAAGATCAGAGCATCTAGGCATGGTTTACGGGTCCACTTTCCTCTGTTAAAAGGTGTGGTGTCTCAGTGGGCTAGAGTGTTTAAACTGTCGGCTGCAAAGTCGGCAGCTCGGCGGTTCAAATCCCAGTGCCACGCAGTGGAGTGAGTTCCCGCTGTTAATCTCAGCTCCTGCCAACCTAGCAGTTCGAAAGCATGTAAATGCAAGTAGATAAATAGATACCACCATAAAAGCGGAAGGTAAACAGTATTCCGTGCACAGAAATGGGTTCAGTCACATGCCCACGGACTTGCACAACACTGGCTCTTTGGCTTGAAAATGGAGATGAGCACCGCCCATAGAATCAGACACGACTGACACACATGGGGGGGGGGACTTTTACCTTTACCTTTACCTTTACATTTACATTTCCTCGCTTACTGTAACACAATCATCTCTGGTGCTGGGCCATCCTGCTTGGATGCTTTAGACTACAAATCCCATCCGTCCCAGCCAGCATGGCCAAAGGTCAGTGATCACGGGGCTTCTGGTTTGGAGGCAAAGCTGCTCTCGGAGTGACTGAAGGGGCCTTTTTTTTTGGGGGGGGGGGGGTGCTGTGTTGATATTCCAATGAATGTGAAAGGAAGGATAATTCCTGCTTTCCCACAACATCTCCATAGAGAGAATGGGGTCTTTTTTTGGCGATAAAGCTTCAAGTATCTTGACTTCAGTCCTCCAAGGGCAGTGTGTGCCCATAAAGTGGAAGATATATTTAACGAACAGAATTAATTGGTGTGGGAGAACGCAGCTGAATGTAACCGGAGAATATTAAACAATGAAATGTTACTCTAAATATTGTTCTACACCCGGATTAACAAGATATATTTTCAATATCCCCCCCCCCCCCCCCCCCCTGTTTTTTTTTTTTTTGGTTTTTGGTTACTCAGAGAGAGAGTGGCTTCTAAATTATAGTTTAATTGAGGAATTGCAGTGACTGGGTTTATATTTCTCTCCTTTTTTGTTTAGTCATTATAAACTGTACCTCAATGCTGAAGGCTGTGCCTAGACGAACTTAAGACACACACACACACACACACACACACAAACACCATGATTTATTTTCTTTTAAACTATATATATTTACCCCATATAATCAAGAGGGCGATGAAGATATATACAGATTCCACACATCCTGGACATAATCTGTTTCAACTGTTACCCTCAAGACCACGTTTTAGGGCATTGCAGACTAGTACAATTAGATATAAAGATGGCTTCTTTCTAAGGGCTATCAAACTGTTGAATAATTAATTTTTTTCCTTTTCTTCTTTTTTAATAGCAGGTAATATTGTGTTGATGTAATGTGTTTTTTATGGTTGAATACATGATTCTTATATTTCGTTCTGACCTATGGAGAGCATTTTTTACCGAAACAAATTCCGGGTGTGTCCAACCACACTTGGCCAATAAAAGGATTCTGCTTCTGCTTCTGCTTCTTTGCTGCTTTGCTTGGTTGAATCCCCCTCTTTCAGTTGAATAAAGATCTTTTACTCGGAAAAAGAAGGGCAGGCCAGGGGTTTAAACCAACTGAGGGATTAGGATAAAGTGTAGCAGTTGAAACAGACATAAGAGACAAAGCTCAGATTTTTTTTTTATTTTTTTGGCAGAAGTAATTAGTTACTTTCTTGGCGCCTAGACCCAAACAGTGCCTGTAACATTTACAATTTTAAGGTAATATTTGACGTTGCCATTCCTGGGAAATAATCAAACTAGTTCCTTCCGAAACACCTTTCTTTAGTAGCATCGCACAGCAGGAGTTGAACGTGGGACCTTCCCGGAAAAAGCACATGTTTTTCTGCTGAACTACAATCCTTCCAAGCACCCCCCCCCGAGGAGAATGGGTATTTGTACACGACCCCTAAACTCTGCCGCAAATGGCTGCCAGCTCCGGAGCATACAATTGTTTCCCCACCAGCTCTGGAGTTTGCAGGAAATTAAGTGCGACCACACCCACCTAAGCGCGCCCCAGTGCACTTTTCATGTACCTGCTCTCGGAGGGTGAAAATCCCCAGATCCGGATGTAATCTGGTGGGTGCTGGGCTCTCCTCGCTTCTGTTTGTTTTTTTTGCCTCCCGCCCCTTTAAGAGAAGGAATCAGGGCAACGACGAGGTGGCTTCGGAGGTGAGCCTGCAGTTTTTCCTCTCTTTTTTTCTCCCTCCCCTCACGCAGGCAGGAGCAAGGAAGTGCGGAGGGGTGGGGACGCAGGAAGAGCAACAAACCCCCAAGATCTCTGATCCGAATTTAAGTGACCAGCAGATTTTAGGGGTCGTGTGAAAAGGCCCAATGTGGCTGTTGGAGGCATGGCAAGATGTTGGTAGCTGACGAGTTGCCTGTTGGAGTTATTATGATGCTTCCTTTGCCCTCCGACTGCTACAAATTGTTCTAATCTGGAACAATCTGGAAAATCAAGGACCCTTAGTTCCTTAAAGGGATGTGTAATCTGCTAGCGAATCATCATTATCATTATCCTCATCATTACCATCATCATCAGGAGCAATCAAGTCAATACTGATGGACGGCAACCCTTTTTTTGATGGTTTACTATTCCCCTTTTCCTCCTGATAGGAGGCACAGTGGAGAACTGAGCTGCCATATCTCTGGCTGCACAGCCACCAACCCAAATTGCCGAGCGATCCAGCCAAGCACTCTCCACTGCTAGACACTGCTACCCCAAGCCTTTCATAAGAAGAGCCCTGCTGGATCGGGCCAAAGTCCCATGTAGTCCAGCTTCCTGTATCTCACAGTGGCCCCACCAAATGCCTCTGGAAGCACCCACTCCCCTGCATCTGGCCCTTGAAGTACCCTGGTTTTAAGCCTGGAGATGACACATCTCCATCATGGTTTGTAACCTGTGATGGACTTTTCCTCCAGAAATCTGTCCAATCCCCCTTTGAAGGTACCCAGGCCAGATGCCATCACCACATCCTGTGGCAGGGAGTTCCACAGATTAACAACACACTGTGTAAAAAAATATATATTTTCTTCATGACGTCTTCCTGCGTTTAGACCTTTCCTTATTTTAAGTCCAACAGTTGTCATTCATAATGTTACCATGCCCTGCTTCCCGTTTGGTCTCAGACGTTCTGTCATATTTATCTTTGTTTTCACATTTTTGTGCTTTCTGAGAGCTAGCCGTGAGGAATACAGTATATGCATTTTAAGCATCAAAATGAACCTTGGATTTGTTATTAGTGCTACCTCATCCTTCTACTCCCCGCACTCCCCATCACAAACAGGATGGATCATTCAACAAATAATAGCCCCATTCATTTTTTTATAAACCTGCATTTTGTGTGAAATGTTGCCCTTGGACTATTATCCTTATTTGATGTCCAAGCTAAGTCATATCATAGCAAAGCACTCCCCTGCCCCATTAAAAGAGTTCATTGTTCCAAAGTTCGCTGTTAACAATAGAAAGCAGGAATAACACGTTCTGAAAAAGCCATCAGCCATCAATTCAGTTGAGGTGGATCATCCATCAAAACGGTAAAGCTTTTAAGCTGTCGCGCTTTAAATTAAAATTTACAATACATTACTCAGGGTTGAAAATCTGATGTGCCTTTTATCAGCTCTTCTGCACAGCTGAAGCAGTCTGCAGCACAGTGGTCTTAATTGGGTTCCGATTGCATACAAGGATGAGAGGTTGGGTTAAATCCTGTTGTGCAGTTATGGAAACGGCATGCTTTTTGTCAGTGAATTGCCATAAGTTAAGAAATCTCTGTAGACATTGCCCGGAACACTTTTTGTCTAGGTGCAAATGTGTCAGGCTGGGGAGGAGCGAGGCAGCCTTAAATCAGCTTGCTCGTCCCTTCCCCCAGCTAGGGCCAGCACTTCCATTAAGGCGAACTAGGCAGTTGCCTAGGGCGCCAAAATGGAGAGAGGGTGCTGGCCAGCCTGCCGCCCCCCACCCCCTACTGCTGCCCCCCGCCATCTGTCCCACCACTGCCCACCAGCCACCCGTCGCCGTCCGCCCATCGCTGCCCGTCACCGCCCCCCACTATCTGCCGCCCCCTGCCCCCCCGCCCCCCACCCCCGCCCCCGCCCCCCGCCTGCCCCTGCCCTGCCTGCCTCCCCGGGGGGGTGCCAAATGACCATTTCACAGGGGGCGCCACGAGCCAGTGAAAAAAAAAAGGTGCAATGCAATGTCACACTTGTGCAACTGTGTCAGGCTGATTCACCTGGAGGAAAGGTCTAAACATGAAGGTGTTGAGACTCAGTAAGACCAAACTCCACCCAAGCTCCCTGTTCCTGCCCCAAGGCTAGCTGGGAGCTTCCTTCCTAAGAAAGAAACTTGGGGAGAGTTCTGCCTAGCTCAATCTCAAAGCCTAGTCTACGGCATTTGTAACCCAGAAAATCTCAAATTCTCTTGGAGTGAGTGTAAGGCTCATTTTGCAGTTGTTTCCACTGGCCTGCTCTGCTTGGGAGTAGCATTCGGATTTAGGTCCTTGTGTTTTGGTTCCAGGGAAGGGCCCATTTGAAGACGAAAAAGATGGGGAAAGAGAGAGTATCATTGGCTCTGCGGCAGCCCTTTGCACGGAGCTCTCTGTGCCTGAATGGAGGCAGTCAACTGCCTAGACCGGAGACCCCAATCAATTCAGCCTCCCTCTTGGTCTGATCTGATTAAAGGCCACGGCAGAGCCTGAGGCCGGGCTGCATCTCTGTGTCCGCTTTGCCGCCAAGACCGCGTATGCGACATGAAAAGCCAGTGATTAATTGAGGCCTGTTGTGATTGTCTAAATGGGCGGCTAATTAAATATGCATAGTTTACTGGCTTCGAGAGCCTCCTTTTGGCGCATCAGGCCACCCTGAAATTGTCTGTCCTTCCGGTGGCGTTGAATTACTAAATGGGTTTGATGATCCCTTCATTGCCACAGATGGTGGGACAGCCACGCTCTGAACGGTGGCCTAATCTATACGTTGCACCACCACGGCAGGTTCCAAGAAGGGAAAGCATTGGCTGCTGAAGCAGAATAGACCACCACGAGAGGAATGGACATTGAAATTATAATGCCATTTTACAGGACTATAGTAAGGCCGCACCTGGAGTATTGTGCACTATTCTGGTCACTGCATCTGAAAAAAGACATAGTAGAACTGGAAAAGGTGCAGAAGAGAGCGACTAAAATGATTACTGGCCTGGAGGACCTCCCTTAGGAGGAAAGGCTAAAACATTTGGGGCTCTTTAGTCTGGAAAAAAAGGTGCCTGAGGGGGGATATGATTGAGATGTACAAAATAATGCAGGGCATGAGTCAAGTGGATAGAGGGACGCTCTTCTCCCTCTCACAAAATACCAGAACTAGGGGACATCCACTCAAATTGAGGGTTGGGAGAGTGAGAACGGACGAAATAAAATATTTCTTTTTACACAGCATGTTGTTAGTCTGTGGAACTCCCTGCCATAGGATGTGGTGGTGGCATCTGGCCTGGATGCCTTCCAAAGGGGATTGGACAGATTCCTGGAGGAAAAGTCCATCACAGGTTACAAAACATGAGGGAGATGTGTCATCTCCAGGCTTAAAACTGGGGTGCTTCAAGGGCCAGATGCAGGGGAGTGGCATCAGGAGAGAGAGATATAGTCTCATGCGCTCCCAGAGGCATTTGGTGGGGCCACTGTGAGATACAGGAAGCTGGACCAGATGGTCCTTTGGCCTGATCCAGCATGGCTTTTCTTATGTTCTTATGTTCTTAAGCATCGTGCTCAGAAGCAGCAATGTATCCACTCAAACTGCAACAAACCTTCCCCTCTGAGACCTTACAAAGCTTGATGGCCAAAGATTGCTTAATTCTTTGCACTTCACATCCACAACTCTCTATTGGTCAACAGACCTCGGGCAATTCAGATGTTTCTAATAAACCAGTTGTATCTCATCAAGAAAGCTAGATGCCCCAATAGCCTCACAAAGGCCTGCTTTTATTATAACATTCATATATTAGTATTGTTTGCTGCTTGAGGGCCCTAGTGCAGACAGGCCAGCTGGGAAAGATAGGTGGGAGGCGAGGAAACAATATATTGCAGAACATATTTGAAAAACACACAGAGACCATGTTGGCAAGTGCAATCCAATGGTATTACTATGCTGGAAAGTAATCATTAATGAAGAATATTTGAGTAACGTACAATTATCTGTTGGTCTGCCTACCTGTCTGCCTGTCTGTGCATAAAATCAGAAGGGGAAGTGAAATCGATGCATTCATTTTTTTGTTACAGAAAGCAGGTGGACTATTCAAAGCCGTTTCGTGTTGGGAACAGTCTTCGTATTTCTGAAGCATGGGTGGGACGATTGTGCCTCCTTCAGTGGAGGAGAATTCTGAATGTTAAAATACCACGTAGCCTAAACGCCATCCAATAAAAGCCTCGTGAGATGTAATTTACCCAAGTTTTTAATTTATTTATAAAAATGATATTTAATAAGTGTGTGCATGTTTTCATTCAAGAACCTCCAGATGATTCACAACCTGCCGGATGATTCATTCACTCACAATTAAATGATGAATTGCAAATACGGAAATGACATGGGCTTATGGTTTGTGTATATTAATAGGAGGATTCCACTGAGCATTAAGTCCCGCTTGAGATAGCGTGCAGTATAAATTAAAGTAGCTGCTTCTCCTCTGGTTTGCTGTTATGCAGCTGGAGTTAGTCTGACAATGAGCAAAGCTCGGAAAAGAGTGCGGTGGGGAGCCAGCTTGCTCCTCCGTGGGTTGACCAAATTTCATGGCCATCAGTTCAACACCAACAGTGGCAATGAGTTCAGTCTGCTAGCACTAAGACTCACACTCAGGAGACCTGGGTTTGAATCCCCCTTCAGCCATGATGTTCATCAGCTGGCTTTGGGCCAGATCCATTCCCTACATTTGACCTGTCTCATCAGGTTGTGGAGAAAGTAAAGTGGAGAAGAGAACAACCATACACTCCCAGATTGAGCCTATTGGAGAAGAGGTGTGAGGTGAATGAAGTAGATCACACAGAGAGTTCAAAAGCTGGACTCTTATTTAGTATAGCTTTGGATTAAAAAAACAGATCATGCTACTAACTGCCAATCTTCTACAAGGACATGGCACGAAGAAGAAGAAGAAGAAGAAGAAGAAGAAGAAGAAGAAGAAGAAGA
>JAHTLZ010000213.1:6043642-6064217 GCA_023846285.1 Phrynocephalus versicolor | reverse complement strand
AACTAACTAACTAACTAACTAACTAACTAACTAACTAACTAACTAACTAACTAACTAACTAACTAACTAACTAACTAACTAACTAACTAACATTGCATTTAACTTCAGCAGGTTTCTTCTTATTGAATTTATGAGTTCACAAATTGTTTTTGCATATATGTTACCACTAGATATTAACAGTTTTTTTTCTTCCAACGATGTCCCAGTTTCTCTGGGTTCTATATCATCTTAGGAAGCATCCAAGACCTACTAGATTGCTGAAGAAACATGCCAGAGTTCAGATCTCTTCCAGAGTTTCAAAAATAATCCCGGCATTCTCTTACCATGATGAGATGACCACACTCAGTCTTATCTCAGTGGTGGGAAGATTACTTCATATCTCTATGTAAGACAAGAGTGAAGTGGGACATTCTCCCCAACTGGGCCAAGGCCTGGAGGATCAATGCAAAGGATGGGTTCATGGAAGGTAATATGGGCACAAACCACTAGTTTGGCCATTCATGCCCGTTCATCCAGTGGGTGTCCCCACTTAGAGCCCCATTAGAGGTGGTGCTTGGAGGAGATGGGGCATGGAAACTGAAGGACTAACTCTGCGTGGGCACTCACCAGAGGAGATGGGGCTCAGAACTCTGGAAAACCTCTAGGGGAAAACTGAAAGCAAATTATAATATTTCACACCATCACAGGGGATATTGGTTAAAGAATCTTCCTTAACTCCAGATTTCATTACTTTAGACAAGGAAAAGAGAAAGACGCTTAGTTTTGTCTTTTATTGGTAATTTTATTGCCCCTCCCCTTCCATGTGTGGCAAACAGCTTTCCTTTACATAATGGTTTTGTTGTTGTTGTTTTGGTTCAGTTTGTGTGTGTGTGTGTGTTGTATGTATATTATGAAAAGTCCTGTTCTAGCTAGGGGATTCTGCAAGTTGGAGTCTAAAAAGTAACTTTCCCTAGATGATCCATTTGATGCATACTTTCCCCCTATTATACAGAAGATTTTTGAATTACAATTTTGCCATTGTTCACTCCAAAATTCTGGGAAGTGCCAGCCACAAGAGATAGCTGCACTCATTCCGCATGATTATGTTAGAACTACAAAATTGTAAAGCCCTTATCATTGTGTGAACTAAGCAAAAACTCTTCACCATCCTGATTGTCTACCGTTTGCTCAGAGTGTACGATAAACTCCGGATTATTTGTAGCATTAAAAAGAATCCTTATTTCAAAGCATTAACTAGCCATGCACATGGCATCACAACGGGTGTCTTTAGATCTCACTCCAGCCAGACTGACAGATCCATTGATTGTGCAGGTTCGGGAAACCTGGACTCTTGGATGCACTGCCAAATTGCTCTGTGTGCAGGCACTGTTCCATCTGAGATGTGAATTATTTATTGAACGGTTATTGCCAGAGCAGATACATAATGAACACCATGATTCCATGTACTCTACACATGTTAAATTGTTCATGCAATCATGCCCTTGTTGGTACCACTTAGGGGTTATAAAAACCCTCCAAGACATATAGCCAGGCTTTGAAAAATTGCATAGCTCTGCAAGTACACCATGCTTCTCATCAGCACCAGCAAGGAAGATAACATATGGTATGTGTTGCAGGGTTAGGGATACAAACCTTTGCCTGGAGAAGCTGCTAATTCGAGACCATCAGATTTATTGATTTATTGATTTTGGTGGTTTCAGCGAGTATCCACTCATTTCTACAAACATTTTGAACTCAAGCTGCACACTATGCAATTATATGTTTTGACTAATGTCACCCAATAGTCCATGATTTTTATGGGATTCTATATAAACAATGAGGCGTGGTGGCTCAACGGGCTAGAGCACTGAAAATGCTAGGCTGCAAAGTCGGCAGCTCAGTGGTTCGAATCCCAGGGTGCCATGGAGTAGAGCGAGCTCCCGCTGATGACCCCAGCTCCTGCCAACCTAGCAGCTCAAAAGCATGTAAAATGCAAGTAGATAAATAGGTACCGCTGTAAAAAGCGGGAAGGTAAAACAGTGTTTCTGTGCAGCCATGCCGACCACATGGCCACGGACTCACACAGCACTGGCTCTTTGGCTTGGAAATGGAGATGAGCACCGCCCCTAGAGTTGGACATGACTAGCGTGCATGTACAGGGGGAACCGTTACCTTTACCTTTTTATATAAACAATGTCTTTTATTCTTGCTGGTCAATGACTGTAATAAAGAATTGATATGAATATGTGCAATAGTTTGTTCCTTGTTGCATGAACTTTTAAAATCTCAAGCACCACATGGGTTGCTTAAGTGCTTTTTTTAAACCATCCAGATATTGATGTTGCTACAGATTGGAAAAAATGTAACCAATTGCTATGCTGCCCAAATTTTAAGGGATGGAGAATGAAAGTATTCCATGTACATTGCTATCTACTGTAGCTATGAATAAGGATTTTGTCCAGGACCTGGGCACTTGTGGGTTTAGAGGACTGAATTCCTACAAGGAAGTGCCTTTGGCATGACTTTAGCATGAATCCAAACGTCTGCTGGAATAAACCAGTAGGGAGATCTGCCCAAAGTCTCTTCGGGTTCTGAGCGTTAGGAGATGTCACCTTGGAGAACATTGGGCCAAAGAAGGCTTGCTCCAACCTCAAGTTGGCCCCATTTAAGGCCCAGCTGCACAGTAATTGGTGCCTTCTTAAAATAAATGGATGAGGGACAGATATAAGCTGTCGGAGGAAGAGAGAGTTCACACAAGGGCAATGAGAAACGAATGCGAACAGGACAGGGGGAACCACATCACCCTACTTGTGTTCCACATAAACCAGTGTCCCAATGGTGCGTAGATACAATGGCATTGTCTGTTCATTTATTTATTGGGTGAAGACGATAGTCTTGGATGCTTTAAGCCAATCGGGGTCTTGCCAAGCTCTCATGGTTCAGGAAAGTAAGTACCCCTTTGTTTGCTGTTTCCGGCACCGAAGCTTTAATGCATAGGAAGAGTGTGTGGCAGGTGCATCAACGCTTGTTAAATGGGCACGGTCTGTGAACCAACCTGCCAGGGGAAATAAACAAACAAACAAAAAGGGGGCTCTCACCCTCACTTTGGTAAATAGGGCACAAAGTGTGCGTGTTTATGGTAATTATGGCTTTGAGCCGGACGGCTGAAAAGAATGCCATTAACGAAAAGAGGTCTCCCACAGCCTGGTCTTTTGATATGCTTTGTATGCCGCACAACAGTGGTATAGCAGCATCCTACAGCAATTGTAAAGGAGAAACATTAACTTTTTCTGATGCACTTATCTTAACTGATCCCATTGTAGTTGGATATTACGGCTTATGGGAACCAATATATTAGGCATACCGCACGCTGTGACATAAATGACACCAACAATTTCTCTCGGTTGTTTTTTTTTTTTTTTTATAAAAAACTTCCTTTCAACTTTAGGGTTGGCAGATGCCGCCTCTGTTTTATTTTCTCCCCTCCGGGGATATCTATCATTATAAAAATGTGATTTCATATTCTTAAGCCCCATGAGACATGAGCCGTGCCACTTTACTTGTTTTGTGATGCGGTGTCAGAGCAGAAAGACGGCTGAGAGAACACTGGAAGGAGGGGACTGGGTGGGAACAGGAAGCCTCCTTGGCGTCCATTTCATGACAGCTTCATGAGGGGCCGGTTTTGACCTGTAAAGCCCTCAAAGGTTTGGGACTTCAATACATGGAGGGATGCCTCCTTCTGACACAGACGGGCCATCGTATCCTCACAATTCAGACTGGACAACCAAGAGTGTTAACCCTGAGGGCATCCTGGAGGGATTAAGCAAAGGAACACGGTTTTCTCAGTGGTGGCTCCTCAGCTTTGGAATGAGCTGCCTGGCCTCTTCTCTGGGGACCATCAAGAAACCCTCAACACCTCTTGGTTTTGGTTTCTTTCTTTGTTTTCTTTCTTTCTGTCTTTCTTTCTTTCTTTTTGTTATAATTGATGCCCTTATAAGCCTCTTCCAACTCAAGAATTCTGTGACTCTAAAATTGTCTGGCGAACTTTTTTAGCTGTTCATCTGCCTTTGTTGTGCCTTCCATTTTGCTGATGGGCATCTAGCACCTAAGATGTTCAGAGCAGCCGGAACCGAAAAACGAGTTCAAAGGCCCGTGTGGCTGGTGGGCCATGCAAAATGCATGTGCAGTAGCGCTGTGTTTTATTCATGAGGCCTCCTTTAAAATGATGCCTGTGGCTGTCCAAACCATGCCCTATTGCTATGCATGGCAAATGCACAGATTATCCCAGCTTGAGCCTTGAGCTGGAGATGGAACAACACAGGCTGTTGCAGAAAGAGAACAAAGCACAGAAGTGGTAAAACGGAGCTTTGTTTTTCTATCCATGCACATGCACGTTTTTGCTGTCCTCTCATTGAGAACATCACAGACACTTGCATAAGTTTCTCATGGGACACGGATGTCCAGCCCATGAAACAATGCCTCCATTTGGCCATGTTCAGGGACAATTTGTCACAAGATGCCCTTATCAATAAAGTACAACCTGTCTACCAGCCCAGTCCTGCGCACTCTGGATCTCACCTGTTTTTTTGGAAGCTAAGCATGGCTGAACCTGTTTTAGTTTTTGGATGGATGACTACAAGGGATTTCAAGGAGGAAAAAACTCTCTGAAAGCCTAGAGACTTCAGTTGGAAGAGACAATACAGGGTTAGATAACTCAGCAGGATAATAGTTGTTGTGAGTTTTTCAGGCTGTGTGGCCGTGGTCTGGAAGTTTTTCTTCCTGACATTTCACCAGACTCTGTGGCTGGCCTCTCTAGAGGGCAAGGAGTTCAGGGAACTAGGAGTTTCTCTCTGTGCTCTGGGGTATAGAGTGAGCGAGACCAGGGTTCTTAAAGTTGTGGGAAAGAGGAAGCTTGTCCTTTGCAGGACAACAGATGTTCGTCATTGTATTGTGATGGAGGGATTAAGACGTTTCAAGGTAATCAGGGGTAGCAACGATCCTAATATGTAATTGATGGGTGTCGTGCTGCTAGTTGTTCTATTGTGTGAACTGATCACCTTTGCCAGTTGCTGGATGGGAATCATTGAGTTTTCACCTTTTTGCACTCTGCAGCCTTTAGTACTGGAAGCCAGGCTTTGTTGACTTTTAGACTTTCTTCTTTTTTGTTGAAACTGTGCTTATGTTTGTGGATTTCAGTGTCTTCCCTGTGCTGTCTGACATAGTGACTGGTACTGTTGTCTAGTACCTCTGTGTCCTGGAAGAGGATTTCGTGTCCAGTTTGTTTCAGGCTGTGTTCAGCTCCTGCTGATTTTTCTGGTTGTTTTAGTCTGCAGTGTCTTTCCTGTCCTTTGATTCTGGTTTGGATGCTGCACTTTGTGATCCCAATATAAACCTGGCTTCAACTATAGCAGGATGACTTAATATAACATAGCTTCTTATGTTCCTCTAACCGTTGCTTCTGGACATTAAAAAAAAGTAGTGCCTTCATTTTATCCAGAGCCCAGATAAATTACTCTCTTGCACAATCAGTGCAGGAATCATGGGCAGGCCGGTTGGCAATTTCTAAGAACTGGAGTCTCCAGTGTAACTTTTTCCAAGCTCTGGAGATACAGCAAGTGGAGCAGGAAGCATGCTTGGTGTGGTTTTGAAATTAAAATTAATTTTAAAAAAGAAATCCCATGGTCTCACACCATGGAGAATTCTTGTTGCTGGCTTGTTTACTGAGCAAGTTGGGCTCAATAGCACACTATTTATTTTATTTTTATTTAAAATATTTTTAACCCAACTTTCTCCTTAAAAACATTTTTTGTTGCCAATCTTTCCGCATTTTAACAGTGTATCTGGGAGGAAGACATGAGTCACTTTATTATTATAACATCACAATCAACAACTGCAGATGCTCGAAGGGACCTTATGAGTCATCGTGTCCAGCCCCTGTCAAGGAAGGCATGGTGAGGAATTGAACCCCTAAACTTTGGTTGCTCCACCAGGTGCCTAAACCACTATCTGGCAGTTACTGCAACACTAATTCATGACAATCCAATGCAAATCATCCGGAAAGATTAAGATCGGCCTTTCACTCAGCCCTTTCTTAAGGGGCTTAAGGCTGCTTACCCTATATCTGAATGCCTAGCTAACCAACAGTAATCCTAGGGGATGCAACCAACAACATTTTATTGCTTTTTTAATATTTGAAAACTGTCAAGATATCTCTGCATAATCTCCTCTCCAATCCAATGCATACACAATGTGTTTCCTCATAGGACTTACCTCTGAGGCCTGTTATTTATCTCCATAGTTTCCCATGGAATCCCTTGAAGCTTGTCAATAGCCTTCATGCCCTGTGGTGCTTAGTGAGGACACAAACACAACTAAGAAAAAAACAAATTTATACCCTCTGCTCCTGTCATAGTGATGTTTTCACAGAGAAAGGGCTCAATGCCTCCTCAACACCCTTCAGACATGCTGCTCTCCTTCACAAGATTATGCTGTGACATATTCTGGACCAAGCAGGCTCTACTATATAGAGCTCATTGCAGCCTTCTCCTGGGAGCAGCAAAAAAAAAATCCCAATAAATTGCTTATTCTTGATGAGGCAGGGCTTCTTGACATGCTAAAAAACTCTGCCCAGAGTTCATTTGCCCAGACAAAGATCTTTGCCTCCAGCAAGATAATGTGATCAGTAGCAAAAGTTTCAGCAAATTTGGCCAAATACGGTAACTCTTCACAAAAGGTGTGTCTCTTTTGTGAAGCAAAGCATGCACCCAGAGTGAGCAAAGAAAGGCTGACTGATGAACACACACACCATGTAAAGCTTCTAACATTGAAAACTCTTTGCCACAAGGAGGTGAGCTCTGTTGTTTAGATACACCTTGTGCACAATTTATGCAATTCGTCTACTTTGGTGCGAAAAATTGCAAACTCGTCTTGACACCAGTGGAAAATGCCTTGCCATCTAACCGGCAAGGAGAAAAAAAAGTGTGTGTGTGTGTGTGTGTGTGTGTGTGTGTGTGTGTGTGTGTTTGAAAGGTCATTATGATACATGTGAGAGTTTATGTCATGATACCTGCTCTTTAACAGATTGGCTTCGTGGGCTCTCATATTGAGCAAAGTGAAGTAACCATGTGCTGAAAAGACAGCAAATGTACAGCTAATTAATGTGCTCTTTTGTTCCGAAGGAAGGTAACATACAACCTAGCAATTCCAAAGTTGTTCTTCCCACTGGCCGAGGATTGTTTCGTTTCATGATTTTTTAGGATATTTAGAGGAGTAAAATCTGCATGAATGGTTTTGCTCAAAATGAGATTTTTACCTGAACACGAGGTCTTGTTGAGCTTTTTGTGATTTTTAAAAAAAATACACACACATATCCCAATTTTTTTCACTCTTATGCAGGAATGGAAAAACTTTCCCTGCGTGTTTGTGTGTATCATGATGTTTTTATTTATCGAGTTGGGCCTTTACATTGAGATTAATAAAATTTGTCAACATTTGTTATGCATATGAGGGTTGTATGTGTTGTCTCACCATATCAAGAAAACATGTCTCAATGGAAATCAAGACAAGGGTATGGAAGTTATGGATTTCTCCATTTTAAATCATGCTATTGTGAATTCCATTGGTTTTCTTGGCCACTCCTCCTTCCACAAATGTTATTCTTTTAACAGAGAAATGTGTCTACATTTTGGCATTCAGCTTTCTAAGGGCTATATTTTTAGCCATTTTGTCCTGTATTAACTCAAGTGTCCCAGTATGCATTTTTAATTATGCATTCTCAAAACGTATGCATGCATCTCATGCACTTTATTCCCTTGAGTGGGAGTCTCAGAAATGTACCAATGCCTAAACTAAGCAGCTGATCATCGCATACAGGGCTAGTGAATCTTTGGCCCTCCCGATGTGTTGGACCACATCTCCCACAGTCCTATATAATTGGCAAAAGAGGTGGTCCAAAACATCTGGAGGGCCAAAGGTTTCCCAACTCTAATTTCTCATGACTAGTCTTGGATGTTCTAAATAACAAATTTTTGCCAAGTGACTAGAAGGATTTTCTGTTCCTTTGTTAAATAAGGAACTAAAGAAAGAGTTAGGAAATTCACAATCACTATAAGTAAGAAAGCTGGAGAAGTGATTAACAGTGGTTCTCAACCTGTGGGTCCCCAGATGTTCCTGGACTTCAACACCCAGAAACACCTTCCAACAGAGTGAGTGGTGGACACTTCTGGGAACTGCAGTCCAGGAACATCTGGGGACCCACAGGTTGAGAACCACTGGATTAGAGGGAGAAGGAGAAGGAGAGATTTTTCACATGGATGTGAAAGAAGCTAGCCAACATTCACTGTAAACCTCTGGCAGTAGATAAATTGCCACAGGTCTCTGTGATTTAAACAAACCAGGCTTGATTTAGGATATATGTATTTAAGACATTTGGCCACTCTGATCTCACGCCTGAGCATTATTAGTCTGCAGTTCCGCTGAACACATTTCAGCAGTTTCTGAGTCCCAGGCGCCCTGATGGCTGTTGTCTGCATAAGCATCCTATGCAACACCACAGAGAGAGATGCAAACACTTCCTGACCTATTGCACGGAGGAGAGGAGAGTGATTTCCCCCCATAAAGTCCATCTGTCACACCTAATCGCCCACAATTTGCAGCCATCAATAAAAAGGAAAAGAAATAACCTCTGTCCAATTTATTGGGCCGTCGGATGATCCCGAGCTGAAAAGGTTTCCGGCTGGTGCAACTCCCCATCCCAAACTGCTACAGAAAAATAATATGTCATGGAAAACGACCAATAAATGGAATTAAATAAAACAAACAGGCATGCACACGTGGATAAAAGCAGAAGGAAGCTCCCCACACTCTGCACCATGAACTATCTGTCATTGGCTCACAGAACATTAGAAAGAGCAATAATAAACATTTCGAACTGCACAGAGGATGCTCAGTAATAGGACTTTTCTGTTTATGTCTGATGGACACTGAAGTCTTTATAGGTTAATGCACAAAGCCGTGTTTGTGCTCAAGCTATGCACCTGGCCAGCACCCCGTCCTCCGCCATGGGTAGCCGTTCTAGTGACATCTTCCTTACCGTCGATAAAAACTGATGTACTGCCAGCTCTACGGTTATTCAACAAACAATTCCCAACAAACACTTTTACTACAGTATATAAAGCAGGTGTAGGACTCCCCTTTCTGAGATGTCAAGTTTTTATGCAGCCTCTCCTATAAACCCATAGATCCTTGGCTGGAGAATAATGCTTCTTCAGGTAAGTAGACAGGAAGTCATTTGTCTCCCCAACACCACGTAGCTCAGGGTAAAGAGAAATATTCTCTGAATTGGGCAAACTAGCTTTTGAACAATAGCAGGCATAGGATTCCAAGCTACGCTGGTGTTTGCTTCAAGAAGGATCGGAACCACACCAGCTCGCTTGCTTATCGAAACGTACTGGCCCAAATTAAATTGGTTTTCCCAAGAAGTGTGTGTGTTTTATATATCATCAAGTCACACCCAACTTATAATTCTGCAAGTAGCACCTGTTCATCTCAGGCAGGGCATTTTTGAGGGTGCCATCACTGAAGGAGGCTCATAAATCTTCTACAAGGAACTGGGCTTTCTCAGTGACAGCTCCCTGGCTCTGGAATCTGACATATGTTTGGCCCCGTTGCTCTCAGTCTTTAAGAAAAATCTGAAGACGTAGCTATTTAGAATGGCTTTAGCTATTCGTTTTCTCTTATTTCTGGTTGCTGTTCTTCACCTGGTCCCGTTTGTCTAAGCCTATCCTAATTCTTAATTTCTCCCTGCCACAGGGTGTAGTGATGGCCTCTGGCCTGGATGCCTTCAAAAGGGGATTGGACAGATTCCTGGAGGAAAAGTCCATCACAAGTGACAAACCACGATGGAGATGGGTGTTGTCTCCAGGCTTAAAACCAGGGTACTTCAAGGGCCCGAGGCAGGGGAGTGGTATCAGGAGACAGAGATCTAGTCTTGTGTGTTCCCAGAGGCATTTGGTGGGGCCACGGTGAGATACAGGGAACTGGACTAGATGGGCCTTTGGCCTGATCCAGCATGGCTCTTCTTAGGTTCTTAGGTTCTTATGTTTAATGTTTGCTTTATTTGCTTTATGATTCTATGATTCTATGTTTCTATGTTTCTATGATTCTATGTTATGTGGCTACTTCTACCTCTTGACATCTTAATTGACTGTCCTGTTGCGCAGTTATTTTTATTTGCATGTAGTGCTCTTCTAGTTACCTACAAACTGCCCAGAGTCGTGCATGGCACTAATGGGAAGGTATACAAATTTAATAAAGAAACAAATAGGGCAGAAATTAAGACCCTGCTTAACAAGGATCCAATCAGGACTAACTGTACCCTGGGGGGAATGTGAAGTCTGGTGACTGAAAATGGAAATCTCACTGTAGTACCTGTCTGTGCTGGGCTTTGTGCGATTGTTATAAAGGAAGGGAAATTGGTACAGGACCTGTTGATTCCCAGCCATTCTGCCTTCTTTATTTTTAAACCGAGCAATGCTTCATATAAGGAGCCTTGTCTTAAGATCAAGGGATGCCATTTCTATTCAGATGCAGGGCCCTCCAGTGATGAGACAATGAATGCAATAATTTCCCCGTGTTGCACTGACCAGGCACATTCAATCCTCCCCCTACCTGGAACAAAAAATGGCCTTTGGCAATTTGCATCTAATTTCTGAAAGGGAAGGGATAGACACCGCAGAGGCGATACCAAGTCAAGTTAGGCAACTCTCAATGTGGACAAAAGAGATAGTATGACTGAGACGTGCGGTGGTTAAATGCAGGACTGATCCGTGCCCAGAAAGCTGGGGGTGGGAAACTTATGCAGACATTTCTCTGCTTCAGAAGGGTCTGTTGGCATGTGCCTTTTTACCTGCTAGCAGTGGTGCCTGCAGACAATACATTTGGGCAAGTATTTTAGGTCTTAGAGGTGGTGCACATCACACAACGCACTGGAGCAACCCCCTGAGGACACTGTATTCCATCAATTGCCTTCTTAGCGGTTTATCTGTAAGGCAGTGGTGTCCAAACTTTGGCCCTCCAGATGTTTTGGACCACAACTCCCACCGTTGTTTGTCATCGGCAATGCAGGCTTGGAATTCTGGGAGTTGTGGTCCAAAACATCTGGTGGGCTGGAGTTTGGACACCACTGCTGTAAGGGAAACCCAAAGATGGAAACTGTAGGTTCTCAACAAGATCTTGGATGATACTTACTGAATTCTGCCCCTCTTCTTTCCCTTATTGTCTAAGAGAGAGAGGGAAAAATAACAAACGGATATGAAGTCTTCTCTAAAATACTTCAGTGAAGAATCTGAAGTATTTACAAAAAGGTGTGAATTGGCTTCTTAAAACCCTGACTTCTCCCTCCCATGATGCTGTTCTCTGCTGGAGGCCATGCCTTCCTCATCTTGCTGTCTCAACAAGCCACCATGTCCCTGGATGCCACTTGACCATAATAACCTTTGGCTGAACCTTCTCCTCCCATGCCATTTGCTGGACACAGAGACGGCTCCCATTGATGGGCACAACACTGAAAGAGACGCACTGGGGTGGGAGTATCGCAAACAAGCCATTTGCTGTCAATGATTTCCATTAATTTAGGCAGCATGGGTGGAGACTGGGGCACGAAATGCATCCCAAGTGAAAGAAGTGTGGGGCATGTGTATGGCTTGTAATGAAAAGCCTAAGCTTGTGGACTGAGAGGCCTAGAGTTTGAATCTTCCCTCTTGCACCCCATGAATCTCCTGGACCAATATTCCCATAAGACCCTCAAACTCTTGAGTGCTCCCTAATTGCTCACTGAACAGCCACTTTCACTTTCGCTTTCAAAGAAGGTACAGGGGATACTGTTACTGCATTCCTTTCCTATTCCACCCCCCCTTCCCCAAGAAGTTACTTCTATTTCCCAGTAATGGAAAACACCTCCTCTGCCCCTATGATATCCAGTATGAGATACTGGATGGTGCATGAGACAAGGATTCAGAAGACCTGGGTTCTGCTTATAGCAGAAGCGATTGGGAGGTCTTATCAGAATGAGCAGGGCTGCCTGCCCTGCTATTTGAGCGTTCAAACAGAAACAAGGAGGTTATCTGGATGAGACCAGATCTGCAGTTGCCCTTCCTTCTGCCTCCTTGGCAAGTACATGGTAGCACTTCTTTCATCCCAAACATTTTTGACGGCTCCCCTCTGACAGGATATGGATTTTTCCTCCCAATCTTTGGAAAAGATTATCTTTTTAATTTGATTTTTGGGGAAAAGGTAGGGGAGAATGCCACATTCGCATATGCTACAGATAGGGGAACATATTTTACTTGATAAGATATTGACTTTTAAGAATTGGCATGCAAAGCTTCGAGCCAGCACGACGGATCAGACAGGGACGCTTATATTAAAGAAACGGGGGGGGGGGGAGTGCAACAACAACAGTTATCACAAGGAAATTGTAGATCATCTCTCCCGAGTTATGAATAAATAGGAAGCATTCTCTGTTCAAGCAGCAGGAAAAACTGTATGCCAAATGCGTATACGCATACACAGAGAGAACCTTGCAATGCATTTTTATAGGTCTGGTTTGTTAATCTGATATTATTGCTGTTCTACACTGGGAATCAGCAGCTTCCAGAAGCCCAGGCTTGCATATAGAGCCATAGGACTGGAGAAAATTGAATCTGCCCTCCAAACCTCTCCCAGGCACCCTTAAAGAAACATATAGATAGATAGATAGATAGATAGATAGATAGATAGATAGATAGATAGATAGATAGATAGATAGATAGATAGATAGATAGATAGATAGATAGATAGATAGATACACACACACACACACACACACACACACACACACACACACGTGTGTACATACATACCATTGTAAATTGATATATTTCTGTCCTAATATATATGTACAGTATATATACCTATTTACGTTTGATATCTATTTGGAGTAGTCTTTGTGAAAGGTTTCAGTGGCCTTTTTGGAGATGGCACACAGCTTCATGCTACATGTCGCATATCTGCAGCATGACGGTCTCAAATTGCACCTTCGGTGCTGCAGGTTTCCCTGGGGGAAACCAGCAGCAGTTTGAGAGGCTCACAGCAGGATGTTTCCCTGGTGATTTTCCAGAAAGCACATCGCTGAAGCTTTGAATGCAATGTTCGGTAACATGAGACACTCCCTCCCTCCTCTTCATCATCCACTGGGCATGTGTGTGCGAGATCACACTCGTAACTATCCTTTCCTGACCTCATTCCACACCTCGAACTGGAATCCCGTCTACTGCAACCTCAGCAATGGGAGTGACTTCGCCAAACGAGGATCGCTTTACACACTATAAAATTGTGAACCAGCCACAGGGATCTATCCAGAGACTACAGTATGTACTGTATGAGGAGTGTCAAATGTTGAATGATTCATTCTGAGGGTAGCAAACCCTGTAATAACCCTACTGATCAGTACAAGATTATAAAGAATAAAATAGACCATTCATATCTTTCTAAACCAGAGTGTAAAAAAAAGAAAAAAAAACACGGATCCCAAGAAAGTAAAAGCTTGCTTCGAGCAGAGGGAGGAGATGGGGCCATGATTATTGCAAAATGTTAAAAACGTTTGCCTTCTGAGAAGTGTGATAAATGAAATCAATCAGAATGGAGTTCTTGGATACAAGGATTAAATGGGTAATAAAAAGGATACACGATTGACCTCCAAGGGAGGAGGGAGTTGATAATGAGATAAGTAAATCTTATGAAGATAATAAGGATATAATTATGGTTGAGTTCAAACTACTAAGTGCAGATTTTGAATCTCTTGAGATATATGCAGATATAAAATTTCAGCATAGTTTCACAGCAAATGATGCCCCCCCCACCATGCCCTTGTTTAAGGAGCCTGATTATTGCAGGTGCATGGCCATCTTAAACTTTACCTGTCATTTATAAGGTGGATTATTGAAGGTCTCTCTCTCTCTCTCTCTCTCTCTCTCTCTCTCTCTCCCCCTCTCTCTTTCTCTCCATGATTTGTTTCAAATCCTCAGTGTATGCAGGCCAGACAGAGAGCGTAAGGAAGCAGGACTGTACGGGCACATCGCCAATGTTTGGTGAGGAGGTTAATGCAAAAGGTGTTGCCAGTCATCTGTTAGAGATCTCATACAGAGACAGGTATTTTAAACTCCCTCAACAGAGGTGGGGGCCCCAGGCAAAGTCTATCAGCTACTTATCAGGCTGTGCTTTCAACCATACCCAGACAAATCAAAAAGCCTTCACCACCAAGGCCATAGCTAACGACCCATTCTTGATAGGTTTCAGCACCTTAGGCCATTGTTCACCTTAAGGCTATGGATACTATGGTCTCCCTAAGGAGCCTATTCAGGCCATTGTTCATCTGATGAGCCTATTTCAGACCAGGGTGACAAGAGGTCAAAGCAGACTATAAGATGCAGGGCTCGCAACTAGCTTTATTCAGACTGATGAAGCTGTTTGGATGAGCAGCAAAACATTTCCATCTCTCAAGAAAAAGAAGTCCAGTTGCCATGACTCAACTTCCAGGAAAAAAAATCCATCACGTTGAGCAGGCATTTTGAAAGGGCGGAATTGTCTTGAGCTGTTTCGGTTGGCCTTGGGCCAGAAGTACTATTCATTGGCTCTCTTGATCTCTGAGGCTGCAGAAGGATGATATTACAACCTCTTGGCTAAGGTGGAGAACTGAAAAGGAGCCGAAAAAGTGGAGGTGAAAGGAAGGAACTCACTTGCCTCCATATTTCTGCCCAGACTCAAGGTCTCAATTTGTTGGCCAAGGATAGGATCATCCCAAGTGGCTTCCAGCATCCTTAATGAATCCCCCTTTCCATCTCTACAGATTCGGGGGGTGGGGTGGGGTGGGAGCTAAGAAAGAACCTAATACCTGATTCTCATGGTTTGCATTAAAAAGGGGGAAGGATATTTCAGGACATCCCTTTTTTTAAAAAAAAAAAATCCACTATTGAGAGATCTGTTTGTTTGTTTGTTTTGCTCCTCTACACAGGCAAAAATCCTCATTTGCCCTCCTCCGAACTTACTCCAGTGTGTTGGTATCCTTCATAAAGCATTGTGTCCAGGACTAGACACAACGTTCAAGTTGAAGCCTAAGCAGTGCTGAACAGGACACTGTAAATGGACAGACGATGGCTTAGATGGCCCAGAAACTTGGTCTGATATAGTTTCCTGTATTCCTGCATTCTCTGCTAAGGCCCTCATCCATATTTCATCTCCTCGTGGCGCAGTGGTTAAATGCCTGTACTGCAGGTAAAACTGTGCTCACGACATGGGTTCAATCCCCGGTAGCAGGCTCAAGGTTCACTCAGCCTTCCATCCTTCCGAGGTCGGTAAAATGAGTACCCAGCTTGCTGGGGGGGGGCAATGTGTAGCCTGCACACTGTAATTAAAATTGTAAACCGCCCAGAGACCACTTGTAGTGGTATGGGGCGGTATATAAGCAGAACACTTTAGGAAGCCCACTTGGTGGTCTCCACGAGGCCAGGCCTACTGTGCAAAATGGAGCAGCACCAAGATGGCAGGACTGATTTGTCCCCCTTTGCTCCAGCATCAACCATGGGGGTAGGGGGATATGTTTGTCCTTCCTCCTAACCCTCTGCCATTGTTTGCTCACCTTTCTTCCCCCCCCCCGCCCCCCAAACTGACCGACATTCAATGTAAAGGTGCAAGTTTCTAAGGACCTTTTCAAACGCCGCTTTCGGACTGCAATCATGCAATCAGTTGATGGTACCAATATGAGAACTGATTTCTTACCACCCACTTCTGTCAGTGCAAAGAGCGAGCCTGATCTTTTGCAGCTATGAGCACTTAAGAGCTCCCTTTGACTTCACCCATCCCTGCTATTTGCACTTCTGAGAGAAGGGGTGGGGCGGTGTGCAGCTCCATGGTTCGGCTTCCCTAATTTCCTGCTGCGATTGGGGGGCGACAGGGGCAAAAATTGCTCCTTCCGTTGATTGCAGGCACGGATTTGAAGGCTGGCTTTCTGGGGAGCGGCAGGGCGGGTGGAGGGGCGGGAGCAAAACCTAGCTTGTGTTTTAAAGAAGGCTAATTTTCAAAAGAAGACGGAGGTGTTCAGGAAGGAGGAAAACAGCACATAAAGAATGGGAGTCATGTTTCAACAGAAGTGACAGGTACATGATTGCATAAAATAAAAGCAAATGTGACAGACAACACAAGGTCTTGGTAGGTACAGTAGATTCCTCCCCCCCCACCGTCTTTTTCTTTTTTTAATAACATGCAGACACAGCCCAGAGAAACAGCCGCAGGAGTAGCTGTCAATCAAACAGAACTTTAAAGAGGTAAAAACAAAGATAAGTGCAAACATTCCCTCCGAACTAAATCACTATCTAGGAGATTTCCTTGCCACCATGCACTGGCACCTCCTGCTTATGCAGAATTATGCACATAAACTGCACACATCATTACGGATAGAGGGATGCAGGTCAGGCTGTAATTTAGGCAAATTAATACTTGGAGGAATAACACGTGGGGAAACACTGTGATTGGCGTGCACAATTAGTCAAAGCATGTGCAAACACATGGGGTCCCTGCCTGCTTCCCTTTGGCTGGGTTGGGAGAGGACCGTCTATCTGGCTGAGGCTGGCCAACGTGTGAGTCCTTTTTCGAAATGCGAATAAACAAACAGGCAAATATAAGGGAGGGGCAGAAGGTTCTCAATCACTGATGTATTATCCATTCCCTAAATATGATTTGCAGCTCAATGTCAGCTTGGTTTGCATCAGGAAAGACCAATGTTCACATCATCTCCATTCTGCCTGCAGAAAGGTCTCACCTTCGCTCTCTGTCATAAGAACATAAGAACAATCTCTCACCTGGATTACTTAAGAACAAAAGAAGAGCCATGCTGGATCAGGACAAGGACCCATCTAGTCCAGCTTCCTGTATCTCACAGCGGCTCCACCAGATGCATTTGGGAGCGCATGAGACTAGATATCTGTCTCCTGATACCACTCCCCTGCATCTGGCCCTTGAAGTACCCTGGTTTAAAGCCTAGAGATTACACATCTCCATCTGTGATGGACTTTTTCTCCAGGAATCTGTCCAATCCCCTTTTGAAGGCATCCAGGCCAGATGCCATCACCACATCCTGTGGAAGGGAGTTCCATAGACTTACAATGCGCTGGGAGAAAAAAATGTTTTCTTTTGTCAGTTCTTACTCTCCCAGCCCTCAATTTGAGTGTATGTCCCCTAGTTCTGGTATTTTGGGAGAGAGAGAAGAGCTTCCCTCTATCCACTTTACTCATACCCTGCATTATTTTGTATGTCTCAATCATATCCCCCCTCAAGCGCCTTTTTCCAGACTAAAGAGTCCCAAATGTTTTAGCCTTTCTTCATAAGGGAGGTGCCCCAGGTGGAGCTGTGAAAGATTTCCTGCCTGAAACAATTGCAGAAGTAACATCATGTATACAAACACTGCTGAACTTCTTTTGTTTGTTTGTTTGTTTGTTTGTTTAAGATATTTTTTACCCCACCCTTCTGTGTTCCTGCTCCGGTGGAGGATGGTCAACCTGATTTTGAGGAAGTGGTGAATCCGCTCCAAGCAGTAGTCTGAATGTTAAGGTTGCTCTCCATGGTGCTGAATCTGGCAATGAACTGAACATCTTTAGAAGATCAAGCTGAGCACCTTGCATAACTTTTGATCAAGTTCGGGTTACAGCTAGAAGTGGATTCTGCAATGTCCCCCAAACTCAAAATGGAGGTCACCCAACCTTGACTGTCCCAGTCTTACAGAGGAGGACAGCACACATGCTTTCCATGCCACACTCATTTTCCGACATTTCCAGGTAGGGCTGAGGACCAACCTTGTCTAAAACACTAGGAAACCACTACCCACCAGTATAAGCATTTCTTGGTCGGGCTGGAGGCAAACAATCTTGCTGGGCTTTCAGAAGCTTTCTCCTTTTCTATCATTGAGTCCAGGAAGCCCAAATGAGCAAGCACATCCATAAGCAGCACCCACCTGCTGCACAACCACCCACATACTTTGTATGTTTCCGTTCCTCTAAAGACTTCAGGAAGGACTATTTCACTGGGAAACAATAGTACAGTCTAATAGATTTCTTTCTGGCAGGAAAGCTTTTTTTTATGGAACAAACACAAGCCTTCATCTTTGAATTATCCGATGTATATATATCACCCCCTCTTGTGTCCCACTGCACACATGTCTCCAAACAGACAATGTGCGAAGCTGCCAGATGACAGAGATGCCTTGGAAAGGAGGCTTAGACAAAAATAATCTCTTTGCTTCACTTATTTCTATAGAGTGTGACAAAAGAGGTTGGGAAGAAGGAAATGAGGCACAACCTTTTTCTACTTCAGATCTGCAGGGGAAAATGAATCTCAGAGGAAGAAGGTTCCGGTTTATATGTCAATTACCACTGTGAACCATGCTCTGGGGGAAACTATGATTATAGATCTTGACTTGTGCTTTTCCTGGGCACAACCAAGAGAGAACTGCTCTGTTGTACATCTGCCACTGACTTCCATGGGGCTGGCATAGATTACTATCCCCCATGAAACAAAGCATCAGTTTGCTATCCAACAACTTAAGTGAGATAAGAAGAACCACAGTGGAATACACCAAAAGCTTATTGGGTCCAGCATTCTGTTGCTTGGAGTAGCCAACCAGATCACAGAAATCGCACAACCATAGCATAATGGAGTTGGGAAAAGTCTCTAAGATCATACTCCCTGCTCAATGCAGGACTCCATGTTGAAGTAGATCTGACAGATGGTTGTCTGACATTCTCTGGGATGTCTCTAGAGCTGGAGAACTCACCACCTCTTCAGGTAATTGGTTTTATCGCCATACTGCGCCAATACTTAGGAAATTTTCCTTAAAGTCAACCAAAACCTGGCTTCCTGTAACTTAAGGACACCTATGTTTCCTCCACTCTTAGCTGACGGAGAACAGATCCTGACTCTTCTCTGTGTAACTACCTTTCAGGTGTTTGAAGAACACTATCTCATCTCCCTTCAGTCTTCTTTCCTCATTGTTAAACCTTCCCAGTCCTTTCCGTCTTTCCTCCTGAGGCTTGATTTCCAGTCCATTGTCAGGACCTTGGACAGCACACTGCAAGAAATTTAACTGGAAGATGTTCAGCCTCAAACACTTACATTGAGTTGTTGCTTTCGGCAGGATGCAGAAGGACTCACAACTAGAGCTTCTGTTGGGGAAGCTACCCTCTCTTGGGGTAGCTGCCCGTGCCCTTGAAGGATCAGAGGCTCCTATAGCTTGGGGTGACAGCAAGTAACCTACGAGCAGGTCTTTCATACATAAGGAGGCAAATCAACATCCTGCGACCCAAAGGACTTGGAAGATGGCCAATGATTCTTCAGAAGGGACTTTCTCACCTTTATCCTCCTCCTTTGAGTTTGTATGGTGACCTTATAGCAGCCGTTCCAGATGTTCTTGGACTATGACTCTCAGCAGCCTTCACCACTCGCTTGCTGGCAAGGGCTTCTGGGAGTTGCAGTCCAAGAATATCTGGGGACCCAAGGCTAGGAACCACCACCCTACTGACTCAATGCCAACAGCTGTTCTGACCACATCATCCTTTCTGAAATACATGTCTAGCCTTTTCTCTGATCTACTCCTTTGGCATTTGTTTTGGTCTCAATCGAATTAAGTGCTCACCCCCACTTTTATTTTTCAAAGAGGGGAGGAATGGATGGCATAAAAGTGTGCAAACCTTCAGATTGTTCCCTGTCCTTGGCTGTTTTGCTTTATGTGACAATTCTTATCTGCAGGGGGAAGAGGGTGGTAACTCTTATGAGCTATGAAATATTCATGGCCCCACCACTGTGCAAGCTCAGCCTCTCCTCTTCAAAGGGAATTCTTTGCTGGCTCAACTCTCAAGAGACCCGTGTGTAAAACAGGTGAAGGTAGTCAGTATTTGAATGACGATGTCATTCAAATACTGGCCATGTCTTCTCCGCAACTGAGATCGTTTGCATTGAAGAATCGCAGAAGTCCATGTCAAGTGCGTGAATCAGCCTGGCTTCAGATGAAATGTGGGTTTCTTCTTGTTGTCCTACCTCCCTGCCCTTTAAATCTACAATATGAGGATGGATTAATCTTTTGGCGATTCAAAAGGGGGGCAGGTTGGGAGAGGTGTTGACCAGATGCTTCCAAAAGATCTATTTTGATCTTCTTTCCAACCATGAGGTTCAGGGGAACAAATCTCTCCATGTCTAGGATTGAGGGCTGAACACTGGATTCCTTCACAGGCAGTAGAAGAGCAGGTAAAGAAGTGTTCAACATATCATTATTTGTTCAGCATTGTATCTCGGACTGGAAACTGGCAGGTTCCGATAGAGAGGAAAATAAAAACAAGCCAAGAACTGCTTTGTCACAGAAGGAAGGCCACCTGCCATCAGCCAAAAGGATAAAGAAGAACACAAGGTTTTCTGGACTACAACTGGAGAATCCCTCCAGTCAATATGATCAATAATATTTCCCAGGTCTGGCTGCATCCCTGTAATATCTATCTATCTATCTATCTATCTATCTATC
>JAHTLZ010000213.1:6014060-6029617 GCA_023846285.1 Phrynocephalus versicolor | reverse complement strand
CTCTCTCTCTCTCTCTCTCTCTCTCAATGTATCCTTGTTTGTTATATCATTATAGGGACAGTGAAAGAAGCTGAAGACACATTTGCAAACAAGAAGAGATATCTAGGCTCCTGGGTGCCTCTGGAGCCTGAATAATGCATGGTGTCTTCATTTTGAGGTTGGTTTCAAATATAAGCAGGGTGTCCTAGGGAAATCGAAAAGCTCTTGATGTATCTCGGAGCGGAGGCCCCTTAGTTGCCAAGAATTCAAATGGCTTCATCCAGGGAGACTGTCTTCTGTCAGCAATGGGAAGAAGCTGGGCTACCCAAGAGGATACAGCTGAGGGTATCAAAGCAGCGGTGTATGTAGGGAAGGAGGGGAAACCAACCAACATGAGCTCCAGCATACCTGGAAGAAAAGCTTACTTGTCTTCCATGAAATGAATAATCTGGCAGGAAGGGTGGGGATTTCAGTCATCCACAAGCTGCTCTGACATCTATTGAAATATCATTGCTGAACTAAATGAAGAAGAGAAACATTTCATGGAATCTGGAAGCATCAATCCATGGGCGAAGACTTTGATCGCAAACAGCTGGAACAGACAAATGTTGCCTAAACCAAGACTCGTCCCACTGAGGAACTCTGCCATGTCTTTCCAAGTCAGCAAGAGCTAGTGGCCTGCCAGGAGAAGGAAAGTAACTATACAGGCCTAGGGAACCATCAATCCTTGGATAGTGTCCACTCACTTAGGACACAGCACAAGTTGTGTAGGGATGTGAAGATGTCCCTGTGTTTGTTGACTGCAGGCAAGATAGGCTGTCTTCAAGACACAGTGTGATTAGGGATGGACACCTTTAAAATGACACACTTTTGTTGTTTTGTAAGCTTACAAAACAAAACAAAACAGCAAACAGTGTACTGTCAAGAAATGAAACAAAACACCATTTTTGTTTCGAAAATGAAACAATTCGTCCTAGCCTCTTGATCCAGCCATCCTGAGAACAGGAGGTTTATTTATTTATTTTTTTAAAAAAAAACTGATTGATTTGTTTTCCTTTCTTCCCGTGTCTCATCTGTTGAGATAGCTTATCTCTGATCTTGATCTGCCTCAAGGTAGCCAGCCCAGGAACTGAGGTGTTACCATGTCTGGCTGTGTCTGCAAGTTGATTTAAACCGATTGCTTTCCTTTCCTTTTTAAGTAGGACTGTGGAGGTTATTTTTTAAATATTTTCTTTCCTTCCCTCAGCATGCTGATCAGCTGTTGAGTTTATCTCCTCGATCTCTCCATGGAGCAGCTAGCTATTAGGTTTCTAGCTTGTTTACAGAGGGTTCTTTGCTCGAAAGCAAATTGATTGTAAAGTTTGAGGGTTTAGGGCAGTGGGCTCCCTGTTAAATAAAAAAGGGAAAGCTCCCCATTATTTATAGCCTTATGAAATGTTTTGTTTCATTACAAATGTTTTTTAAAAATCTGTTATTAATGAAACGAAAGAAAACGAAGACTGAAACGAAACAAAATGAAACACGATATTTCCGTTTTGTGCCCATCTCTAAGTGTGATGTAGTAGATAGATTGAGAGACTAGAACTAGAAGACCTAGGTTTGAATCTCTACTTGGCTTCATAAACTCATTTCTCCTTCTGTCAGTAAGAGAGGTAACACACTGGCATGCACCAATCAATTTGAGGATGGGACTCCTGTCGTGTTCCACTTTCTCAGTCCTGATATTAAGCTTCATAACTAGTTGCTCTTCAGGCTCTCTTTAGAAGATGAAAAAGCTAGAAGACTGGAGGGGAGAAGAAGAGGACATGCAGGTCACTCTGTCTGTCTAAACTGATGGCAGGAATAAAAAGCAGCCACTGAGTGTCAAACACAAATTCAATGTAAAGGCCTAGAAGAAGTCACACCATGGAGGGGAAAAGACAGATTGAAAGAAGAGACCAGAAGCCATAGATGTGAACTACTTCAGTAACTGCTGAAGCAAAATAAAATGGGGAGGGGAGCAAAAATCCACAACCACACATATCTAGATGTCTTGAAAGTGTCCATCATTCAGCCATGTGACCCAGTGAATGGATAGGAATGTCTTTAAGAAAGTTTGAAGTTTTGAAGTGGATCCAGTTCTCCTATGGAGATCCATGTGACTTTTTTTTTAAAGAAAAGAATGTAACTAGTACTTTCAAGGTTCAAGTCCACACTCAACCATGGAAACTGACAAGGGTAGTGGAATTGGTCAAGCCACTCATTAACTATCTTAATTACCATGAAAACCCTTTTAAGGTTATGATAAGTAAGCACTGACTTGTTGGCACAGAACATGCATACACAGTTTTACTAGAATCATACCTAGCAGTTTTGGTACTTGGGGCAATCAGCATAAAATCCCCCCCCCCAACTCAGATTTGTGTTTCATCTTGTGAAAATAATACAAGTAGCGATTTTAACACTAGACATCTTACCAAATTCTCCACTCCTCTAGGGTGGATGAACATCATTGATCAATATAGGTATCTATCTATCTATCTATCTATCTATCTATCTATCTATCTATCTATCTATCTATCTATCTATCTATCTATCTATCTATCTATCTATCTATCTATCTATCTAGAGTCTAACTGTAACTTGGATGGCTCTCATTGGCCAATATAGTTCTCAAAGAAGAAGGAAGCCTTTTTAGAAGTAAAGAATACGGGCTAAATGCATCACTATCTTCATATAAAGGATTTCTGGAACTGTTGACCCTAAGCTTTTCCTTGCAACACATTATATAATACTAGAGTAGGACCCCATTATCTGCTGGGGGTCAGTTCCAGGCCTTCCTGTGGATAATGAAAACTGTGTATAAGAAAGAATGTCAAACTCCCCCCACCCCCCAAAAAAATCTGTTTTGTGATGGTAGCTTGCTTTGCAGCTGCTGAATTATTTATTTAGTCTTTTCCCTCTAACAACTGTGGATAATGAACCAGTGGTTAATGAATAATTGGATACCGGGGTCCTACTGTGATTCATCTTCTGTTGCCGTCCAAGCCAGATGTGTGGTCAACCAAGAGAGATTTTCCCTTTAATAGGGAGGCCTGATCCCCATACATAGCCCTCTGACTGGACTGAGAATTGGCCAGTAATCAAATGAGGAATCAGTCAGCAAGACTGGAGGTGTTTTCAAACTGGGGAGCTGGGCAACAAGAGATAAGCCGCATAAGCCCATGCTGCTCTGTTGTGTTGCCTGGACTAAGCTGGCATGGTTGCTGCAATTCCAGTCTTTGGCCACCGGCTGCAGGGGCGCTGCTGCACAAGATGAAACAGGCCATCTCTGGAGCTACCTTGCTGTCTTCCTGATGGAGCAAAGAAGACATGGGGTTCCTGCTACCACCCAAGTCTTCATTTGGAGACCCCAGGGGTCTTCTTTTTAAAATAAATAAATAAATGCCGTCATATTTCTCCATCTTCTGAAAATTCTGGCAGAACACCCTGACCCGGTTTTAGAGACTGGCAATATACCAAGTTAGAATTTCAAAATATTTAAGATTCATTTCCCCCATGAAATAGCTGGCTACATTTCAAGAACAGGACACCATCTCACACTGAGAAATTTAAGCAATGTGTTCTGCAGGAGAACAACAGACCACCCCATTTCTTTTATAACCACACATGAGCTTTCTGTTATCAGTACTGAAAAAGGAAAGGCCGGATGGTAGGGTGAAGCAAACAAACATATTGGGTAAGGAAACAGCTTTCCATCATTCCCCCCACACACACACACACCCATGGCTTTTTGTTTGCCTTCATCCCTCCCCCACATCCCCTTAAATTAAAAGGGCATGAATATGAAACAGTGGAAAATTGGAATTTTAAGCTCTTGCTGATTTGATTCTCGTTGCATGCTGATATCATTGCACTGCCTTTATGGGTCTTTTGTTCCTGATTCACACCACAGGGCAAGGCTGATGCTTGGGCTGCCAGAACGAGGCTTTGGACATAAAGGGATTGTCTACTTTGGAGTAAAAAAAAGATGAAGGCTGTTCAAACACAGAAACTGGGAGCTGGTCATCAACAAGGAGATGAAACCAGGGGCTGACAGTGCACAAGCCATGATGTTTAATGGAGTTCGGGAGGCATACGCATTGTAAATTGAAAGACTCTTCAACTGAAGAGTATTCTTGGCTCCAAAACTGTGGAGAAGATGTATTTTTTTCAATCGATATGATGCCCCCATGTGTAAGACAACCCCCACTATCCCCACCCAAAATTACAGTTCCACATCTACACAATTATCTCCTTACTTTTGTGTATAAGACAACCCTCAATCTTTAGCCTAACAATTTTAGACAAAAAATATAGTCTTATACATGGACAAATAATGTAAATTGGCTGTGGGTCCTCTTTTGCAGAGGATAATCCTCATCTGAAGAGCTGTTAGAAGGACCTTTTTGTTTGTTTGTTTTTGGCAGTATGAGGAACATCTGAAAGGACAATCTGGAAATGTTTCTAGCACACTGGCATCATACAATGTGTGTGAGGTCAAAGACAACAGGCCCAGACCAAAAATCCAAGCATATTTTTACAAAAAAAAACTCCAAGCCAGCAGCAGGGCAGGAACAGAAGTTTGGGCAGAGTTAGGCCAAACTAAGTCTCAAAACCTTCTCATTTAGGCCTTGATCTCAGCTGAGACACATTTAGGTATCTACCAAGGGCCCGTGAATTAGATAGAAAGCCTAGAACGGACATTTGTGGTACTGTAGTTAGAAATCCCATCCCTGTTCCGGACTTGTTCATGTATGTATTTTCATTTCTAGGGTTTCTAAAATAGCACCTTATCCATTTCCACTGCCACCCCCAATCAACTTGTAGTTCAATAAAATTTGCCTCCTATCTGCGCTTCTCTGAACACAGGTATAGTGTGCACATCTGCAAAATTTTCTTCTCAGTTCTTTTGGGAAAGGTAAAATCCTTCCAAAAAAATAATAATAGTCCACAGGTGTGCATGTACTTCTGAACAATACCCTTGATTGTTTAATCAAACAGAGTTTATAATAGGGTAGAATTTCATGGCTTCGTGGAACATTATGCTTAGATCTTTTTCCATCTTGAGAATGAAACCCAGTTTGTGCCCTGTTTAAGCAGGCTCAAGGTAAATGTAAAGATAAAGAATACAGCTGGGTAAATACACCAGCGCTAAAATTATGCAAGAATGTTTTGATTTTAATGAAATATTGAACCAGCTCAATTCCTTTCCATGTAATTGGAACTCCTATCAAGCTTGCTAAGAACTTCAGAGGGGGCAGAAACCTTGTATGGGGAATAAGGTCTTGTTCTTGGCCTCAAGTGGCACGGTTCTGGAGCCACCTTGAGATCACAGCTGGGGGTCTTGTTTCGGCATAATCCACACCTTGATGTTCAAACAGCCGGAGGCAACAGATGTCAGAGTAGTTATGCCGGTGTCAGGCTACAGGCGAATAGGACATGGTGGTCTTTGTTGCTCTTCAATGAGGAATGAAGCGTTGAGGGCAACTGCAGGATGAGAAGAGGTCAATTCCAGCTGGTCGCTGGAGTCTGCTTATTGACAGAGCAATCAGGTGAATTCAGATGCCTGAAGCTGTTCCTTCACTCATAGAAATTGACTTTTCTTTGGCGATGGAAGAACCAGTCCACTGGTCGCAATGAAAGAGCAGCATTATGCACCTTAGAGGCCTTCGATGAGGGCTTCACCCGGTCACTCTACAGTCCTTTTCCTACGAGCATTTGCCTTTAATGATGGCCGCTGCTCTCTTTTGTTGGCAGTGTTTCTAAATGGTTTTTGGAAGTGCATTGACATAGTGTTTGTTTTCATACAAACAGCTCTGGGAGACAGGTTTGCTGAGTTTAGCGGGTCAGGGTCCAATGCAACCTGGGCTAACATTTCCAGCCAGCTCATGGCTTGGTGATGTTGTGTAAAATGAGAGATCTGGATAAAAATTTGTGTGCAACAATATTCAGTTGGAATATTCAGCCAGATTCAGAGAAGTGGGATAGACCTTCTTTGTACTTCTTTATGTGTCTTTTATATGAATCTACCATATGTGATCACATAGACTTTGTGTTTATAACCACTTATAACCTTGTGTGGTTGCACTCACACTATGTTTTCAATGTTAATCTCCATCCCTCACAAATTTTACGTGAAATTTTTACTCTCGCTTTAACTGCTCGCATTCCCTTGTAGCTTTAATGATGTCTTTTAATACTGCAAGATGTCCCTCAATTCCCTGTTCTCAAATATGAATATGACTTAATTGTCCTGGACTGTATATTGTCCCTCATTACTGTAAGCCACCTGGGGTCCTTTTTCCAAGGAGAAGGGTGGGGTGGAATAGAATAGAATAGAATAGAATAGAATTTATTGTCATTGTATAAAATACAATGAGATTCAAAGGTGCCATCTAGTTAGCTCAGTCACACACCCCAGCATAGAAATCCAAGACATAAAATCTACCATTTAAGAACAAACATCCATACACATACTCCTACATTCCCACACAAAACTTCACTTGTATTCATTTAAAACTTGTATTCATTTAAAACTGACAGAAAACCAAACATACACACACAGAGAGCCCTATACTCTCTCACCTGACAGCATTCATAGAGTAAATTTTTTCTAAATAAAATAAAATAAAATAAAATAAAATAAAATAAATGTGCACTGTCCCAGTGGAAATATGGACTTAATTTGCACTTCTGTTCCCAGACTGGCCAGTGACCATGCTGGGCAGGGAATTTATAAAGTCTGCAATAGAGTTATTTGGGCAAGTGGTCTCTATTGAATGGAAAGCATTCTCCTGTGTCCATATACTCCTCAGTTCCTAACAATAGCCCACCAGTGGTGCTATCAACCATGTGTGCTTGAGGATGGCACTGCAAACTCAACCAAGAGTTCTCCAACTCATGAGAGGCCTTCAAAGAGATGCCTCTTGCACTGTATTTGATCTGGTGGATCAGAAGTTGGGTAGAACCATCGTACTCACTACAGGAGTGCATTTATTTTAATTTCATGCTCTTCTGATTTCTGCTGCCTCATTAGGATGTTACGGCTTTGATGGCCTTTGAATGCTTCAGTTGTAAGATTTTACTAACGATGCCTTTTTGGCTACAGGCCTCCTAGAGATTTGGATTAGTTAATGAAGAATTGGACAGGTATCTTTTTATCATAATCATGGCTTAGGAAATCAGTGTGAGTTCACATGCTTAGGATAATTTTATTTGCAGTGTCTTTGTTGGCTTACTAATGTAAATATAGCATTATGAAATGTGCTTGCCACATTTATGATTTCATGTTTTGTTGTTGTACCTATAGGTTGATGATTAATTATGAGAACTGCTTGGAGAATAATTTGGAAACCAGGAAATATAAATACATAGTGACGATGATAGAGTGGAATTGGAATGAACAGGCTATGCTCATTCCATTCATTTTAATTATAGTAACCACGGGGAAGTCAAGCAAATGCATTCCAAACGAAAATCTATTATTTTCATTATTTTCATTTAGAACCCTCCTATCGCCGTCTATACAATTCACAGAGGGGATGAGGTGGATTGTGGGTAAATAAAGTGGAAGCAATTAAGCCGTGACTACATGCCTTCTAAAATTATACACAAAACAGAGATCCTCTCGGAAATATATCTGAAATTTGCACCACCAAAATGAATACAAGACTGTTGTCGTTGTTCAGTCGTTCAGTCGTGTCCGACTCTTCGTGACCCCATGGACCAGAGCATGCCAGGCCCTTCTGTCTTCCACTGCCTCCCGGAATTTGGTCAAAACCATGTTAGTTGCATCGATAACACTATTGCAAATCTATTCCAAACATATACACGTAGGGCATGTCTGGCTGGTTTTCCCACTTGGAACTATTGGTGCTTATTTACAGGAGGTTTCGTTTCCTTGTTATTTATTCTCTTAAAATTATGTAGGTCTCTCTGGCTGCGGGGCGTGGCAGCTCAGTGGACTAAGGCACTGAAACAGTCAGCTGCAAAGTCGGCAGCTCGACGGTTCGAATCCCGGGTGCCATGCAGCGGAGTGAGCTCACGCTGTTAACCCCAGCTCCTGCCAACCTAGCAGTTTGAAAGCATGTAAATGTAAGTAGATAATAGGAATTGATGAAAAAAAATCAGGAAGGTAAAACAGTGTTTCCGTGCAGCCATGCCAGTCATGTTACCATGGACTTGCACAACTCTGGTTCTTTGGCTTGATTATAGAGATGAGCACCACCCCTAGAGTCGGACACGACTAGCATGCATGTGCAGGGGAAAACCTTTACCTGGCTGCGGAGCTAGAGGTTAGGAGTTCAGTCCCCCAGTGTGCATCCCAGAACAACCTGTGTAACCTTCAGCAAACTGCTCAGTCCCAGGACACCCCCGGAAGAAAGGGTCTCCATAAATCAGAATTATTATATTTTAATATTACTTGTCATTGGGTGCAAATAAATTTAAAATGTGTCTGGAACATGCAGGATAAGGGGGGAGACCAGAAACTGTTTGATTCCTATTTAACCAAGAGCCTTTTGAATTTGAATGCATTTGAATTTGGGAAATTCTAATATTTTGATGGGGTATGACAATGCTGTAAAATTAATACAGTTGAAAATGGGGGAACACTGAAGATACAAGCAAGTGAAAACTCTCTGGGTTTCCTGCTGAAATCGTGAAAGGTAAGTAAAGGGTAAACTAGAGACAGAACAAATAAGCTAGAGATTGGGAAAAAAAGGTAAACGTTCCCCCCACACATGAGTGCTAGTGACTCTAGGGGTAGTGCTCATCTCCATATTCAAGCCGAAAGAGCCAGTGTTGTGCAAGTCCATGGCCACATGGCCAGCATGGCTGTAAGGAAACACTGTTTTACCTTCCCGCTTTTTAAGGTGGTACCTATTTATCTACTTGCATATACATGTTTTTAAACTGCTAGGTTGGTAGGAGCTGTGGTTAGCAGCGGGAGCTCCCTCTGCTGCGTGGCACCCGGGATTTGAACCGCCGAGCTGCCGGCTTTGCGGTCAAGAGTTTTCAGAGCCTTAAAGGGTAGACTGGAGACAGAGCAAATAAGCTAGAGATTGATCCTGAAATGAATAATTAATAAACTGCAATAGAAGTAATTTGAACAAGCAAATAGCTAGGTAGACCGTTAAAGAACATTTTTATAATTATCGAATCTATACAGAAAGTAAAACATTAAACCAGTAGTTCCTAGCCTTGTGTCATAGAGGATCTAAAAAAGCACAGGAGGTGGAAGCAGGTGTGTACAGAGCAGCGGTTCCCAATCTTGGATCCCCATATGATCTTAGACTACATCTTGTCCAGCACAGCTCACAGGAAGGCTTTTGGGAGTTTGAGTCCCAGATGGTCCCACCAGAAGACCCAAGGTTGGGAACCACGGCATTAACCAATCAAAACAAACAGAGCAGCTGCCTACCAACCATTATATTGGGGTGAGCAAACCTTGATCCCGGCCTACTGCTTCCGTTGTTCAAACAGTACTTGCTACGCTGGCCAGGGATCACGGGTATTGCAATTTGTTGACGTAAGGAGTCTGACAGGATGCCCAGCCTGAGACTAAATGAAAAATTCTCTAAATAAATATCTTGCCTCTTTCAACTGGAAAAGAAATATTGCTGTTTCACCCCAGGCATGGCAGAGGCCTTCTTGTCACACAGGGGTAGACACAAGGTAATTTCTTCACAGCTTTGAGATTTCTGTTTGCCACCCTACTGCCTTTGGTCTTATCAACAGCTTCAAGAGCTAAAGGATCTATTGTGGATTAACTCTGTTTGCCTGCACATTTGCGCAGTTGTTTTCAGATATATTATAACGTGTTCTGCTGGTGTTCCATTGTGTTTCATCACAGAGGACGTTATGTGTGTTTTTTTAAACCATCTAGGAGTGCTGGTTTTAAGATAGATGTATGTAAAGATCTGTCACATTTAATTATCTCCTCCATCAGATTCACTAAGTGGCTTATTAAGAGAGAAATGACTGGTTCATATAGTCATTAGAAAAGGAAGATTTCATGCTATAACAAAAAAGCAATAGAAATTTCTATTTCTGACTCAGCCTGGAAGGGAAAGGCAGTGCTGGTGATGTGGAGGAGGGGGACTCTACATCAGGCTGAAATAAAAATGTGATGATGAAAGAACAGGGATGCAGAAGCTACCAGTTGACAACAGTTCATTTATGATTATGGAGAGACAGCAGGCAGAAGGGGGGAAATTCTCAACTGGAAAGCCAACTGATTAAAACTTCTTAGGCAATGTGTTTAAGACTGCCTGAAGGAAGAACACACCATCAACCCATGGAACTCATTGCTACAAGTTATTATGATGTAAGTTAAGGCAATTAACTGTTTGTGGTTCTTACAGAGAATTCAGTGAAGATGAGGAGATAAGATTAGGTGGCTCAGCGGACTAAGGCTCTGAAAACTGTTGGCTGCAAAGTCGGCAGCTCGGCGGTTCGAATCCCGGGTGCCACGCAGCGGAGCAAGCTCCCACTGATAACCCTAGCTCCTGACAACCTAGCAGTTCAAAAGCATGTAAATGCAAGTAGATAAATAGGTACCGCCGTAAAAAGTGGGAAGGTAGAACAGTGTTTCCTTGAAGCCATGCTGACCACGTGGCCGTGGAGTTGCACAACACCTGTTCTTCGGCTTGAATACGGAGATGAGCACCGCCCCTAGAGTCGGACACAACTAGCACGCATGTGCAGGGGAAACATTTACCTTTTTATTCACCTCAAATTGCTGTTTTTATTTTCACAGGCAAGGTATCCCCATCTAAATGTGTCCTTCCAACAAATGCTGCGGTGTGGATCAAATGCTCTCTTCCAACCAGGCCAAGTGATCCATCCGCACATCCGATCTGGCCTGATTTTGGAACCTAAGCAGGGTCAGCCCTGGTTAGTACTTGGATGGGCAACCAGCAGGGAATACCAGGTGCTGTAGGCGCCTGGAGTAGGAACTGGCAAGCCACTCCAGTATTCCTGCCAAATAAACTCCATGGACATGGGGTCACAAAGAGTTGGTCACAACTGTAAGGACACAACATACACACAAGGAAGTTGAAGCCTCAGAGGAGCTGTCCAGCCAGACCCGGTGCTGACACGTCACATCATCAAAAACCTGGGAAAGCATGAGGAGAGCTTTCAGAGCTGTCCTTTCTACACCACCCATTTCTAAAGCACTTGTATTCTCATCCAGAGCCTGTGTTCATTCATAGCAGAACCATAACTACCAGTTTAGGTGCTCAAGGTTTTGCCTCTCATTTGCTTTAAAATTGGACCATATGAGACTGGCACGCACAGGTTGAGAGCAGAGCAATGTGGAAGAACGCCTAGGTCTCCATCCTGGGTCTATGATGAATTTCCCCTGTTTTGTGTTTCCTTCTGGGATGACTGGTCAGCGGTTTTCAGGACGGGCAAGCTTGCACTGTCTACATTTCAGCTCTCTGTGTCAGTGCTCCACAACGTGGCTCCGAGGGATGGTTCTACCTTTTTTGAGTCCGTGCAACAAAAAATAAGAACATAGCAGATATTTAAAGCACTGTGCCTGGTACAAAGACCAGCAGGTTTATTTTTCAGTGAGATTCCATGGGTTCCTGTCTGCTTCTGCAAATACAATCACTTTCACTTTCATATTAATTTTTGATTTTGATTTTCATTTCCTTTTTCATTTTCATGAACCAGCAAGACCGGCAGCCTGGGGGCTGTTCTCTGCTCATAATTCAATTGGCTACAATAGATTTTATTGAGTCTGGCATCTTGATCAACAGTTCTGTATCACCGAGGACTGTGTTTCTGCTGCTAACCCCTTGGCCACAGTCAGTCCAGTCCTGAATCCTGGTGACCAAGAAACCCAAGCCAGGTCTAGGTTTGGAGCCTCAGTTAAGGCCCATAGAGGTGGCTGGAGGTGAGTGGCATTTTTGAGACCAGAACTTCAGCTGTGTGAGGGTGGGCACTGCTAGACCAGTCGGGCATCTTAGATAAAAGAGGGCTGGCACCACAGGCATTAGCTCTAGGGCAGGCTTGGAAGAGTCCTTGGCCTTGGGTCCTTGACAGTGGGAGACATCCTGAGGAATCTTGCCAAAATCAACTCACAAACCAGCTCCACCACCAGATAAAGGATGGACTGTCTCTTCTCTGATGCTCAACCCCAGATGTTCTTGACCCAGAAGATCTTGCTTGAGCCTTTCTCCCTCCTCTGCTTTAATCTCGATCAGTTTCATAGGAGCCACTTGTCCTCCTCCCAGGAGATACCTAAACATCCCTCCTCCTGGTGTCCTTGAGAGATAGAGCAGCTGCGGCAGCCAAACACTTGGGAGTAGGTGGGCATGGGAGACGGTCCACCCAAGGCACTGGAAGTCTCCACCTCACAACGTTATGCACTGGGACTGAGTCACATGATTGCCACTTTGGGAATTCCTTTTGTGTGAGACTTACAGGCTGAAATCTAAATCTGCAGGGCACCTAAGAGAGCACCCATCAACCATGGGATTCCTCAACACTTCCAACACTTTTTAACTTTTTTTAATGCCACCAGAGGGCGCAGAGAGCTTTTTCACTTTTAAAGAAACAATTTTTTTGTTGTTGAAGCAAAAATGCAGGTAAGACTCATAGAAGCTGGTTGCTTTCGGAATTCAAAGTTGGCATCTGTGTCATCCTCAGATTCCTGGAGCACAACCGCTTGACATATCTCCCTTCTGATCTGTAGTCTTCCATGGAGTGGGGTGGTGGTGGTGGTGGAGCTGATGGCCTTATAGACCAACTTGACTATTCTATGATGTTACAATTCTCTCAGTGCAGGACTGGATCTCTGCGGATTGCAGTCCAAGACCATCTGAAGACTCAAGATGGCGAACCACTGGAGTCAATGGTTGAAAAAGGGAAACAAGAGGTGAGGAAATATCAAGGTGCCACCAGTCTACATCAAAGAATAGAATAGAATAGAATACAGTTTTATTGTCAGTATGCATATGCAAGATATGCACAACAAAATTAGAGAGCTGTTCCACTACACACTCAAAATAAGGAACCGTACAAAACACATAAAACACCATGCAAGATATCAAAAACTCTTAAAAAGAATAGAGGGGTACTGGTGGAATGTAGTACAAGACTAAGCACGTGACTGTTGATCATAATTTATTTATTTATGAATTTTTTTTATACCGCCCGTCTTCCCAAAGGCACTCCGGGCGGTTAACAACAATAGTAAATAAAAGCAGATCACAGACTGTAAATACTAGAAATAGCAGAGAAAAGAAAACAAAAAAAAATGGAAGAATACCCGACAAAATAGCACAAAAATGTGTATATATGGGAGTATAAGACATAGATATTTAGTTCCTTTGATGTTGTTTCCGCAACCCCCCCCTCCCCATTTTGGTGGATGCTTTTCCTTCCCATGTGCTACTCTCACTCATTTGAGCTATTTAGCTTCAAAGGCAGCAAAGGCTCGTAGGCACCTCGCAACACAGACCTGGTGTTATTTCCCCACAGACGTACATCAGAACCGAGTTGCAATTCAAAAGACTAGGATCCAGCATCCAGCCTCAGATAAGATTTTGTTGGGAGATGGGCCTCTTTATGCAATGTATTGCTTGTTTCTGTACCCCTTTCTGGATTGCATTTCTATTTTTTTTTTTGGGGGGGATACACAAAATTGATATGGAATGCCACAGATTTTTTACAAAGATAACATGGACATGGGCTACAGTTATCTGATAGCTTCTCCCTTAAATTGCACAGACAGTGTGGTTTTGGTTAGACACATTTTTTCAGTAAATAAACTGCCTGAGAAAGATGGGTCTAGGACCCTTCAGCCCTTCAGATGTTTGGGACCACAACTCCCACAGCCCTTCATCACCGGCATGCTAGGTTCGGAATTCTGGGAGCTGTGGTCCAAAACATCTGGAGTGCCGAAGGTTTGCCACCACTGGCTAGGACTTAATGAGGCCCCTGTTGTTGGCAATACATTGGCCTCAGTCCAGTGGCTGTGGCTTGGCTTGTCCCCTGGCTTGGATGCCATCTGGCTTGGATGCCTTCAAAAGGGGATTGGACAGATTCCTGGAGGAAAAGTCCATCACAGGTTACAAACCATGATGGAGATGTGTAATCTCCAGGCTTAAAACCAGGGTACTTCAAGGGCCAGATGCAGGGGAGTGGTATCAGGAGACAGAGATCTAGTCTCATGCGCTCCCAAAGGCATCTGGTGGGGCCACTGTGAGATACAGGAAGCTGGACTAGATGGGCCTTTGGTCCTGATCCAGCATGGCTCTTCTTATGTTCTTATGTTCTCACCTGGCATGGCAGCTCCATGTGGCAGACAGGGAGGGTACTGGGGCTTGTCAGGAGGCTGAAAGGGGTCAAGCAAGGTCACAATAGTGGACTGTTGTGTTGGAATGGGAGGAAAGATGATCCAATTATCCCTCTATTTTCCCTTCTGATAGAGACTTTTTCTGTCCCCCCTCCCCTCTCTCTTTGTGTGTGTGTGTGTGTGTGTGTGTGTGTGTGTGTGTGTGTGTGTGTGTGTGTGTGTGTGTGTGTGTGTGTGTGTATCAACTGTTTAAGATGGCATAAAAGTTAGACAATAATTTTGGGGTCCGGTAGCATTGCTGAAGGGAGGATTGGATAAACCTGGTTTCCCCGACCCAGCCCAATTACAGGTGTTCAGACAATCTGTCTGGGGAACTTTGCAAAAATCAGATCATGTCCTATATTTAGCCAACTGGAGAGAAGGGAAAACACAACAGTGACATCCTCCTGTTCCTTTATAGTTGTGCTGTTTTGCAAGCAGGCTTCCATATGCCGCTAATTGACATACAAAGGAAGTGTGCACGCATGCTTCTGCCTGTTAATTGGCAGAAACAAAATATTTTGTCATCCTCTTGAATGCACCGGGACCCATTCTGAAGCAGCCTGTAATTAGAATTTAACTCTTTGTGAAGCAAGAAATGGCCCGGATTCAACTAATCACCTGTAAGAATGGAGAATGTGGGGAGGAGGGGAGTGGAGAGCCTCTCCTATCTCATAGTAAAGTGCATACTGACATGCACAGTTTAATATTCTGATTAACACTAGCAGTAGCAGTGAGTACAACGATAAGCAATCAAAGCACTCATTTGAAAAGGGACCCGCTTTTCAGGGGGAGTCCCTTCTTAGCCCCCTTCTAAAAGTCAATAAAAAGATGAAATGGAGGCTGTCCTACTAGGGGTCCATCACAAGACGGCAAGCTTCTCTAGGAATGACAATAATGCTGGGAAAGGCAGCGGGAAAAGAGGAAGACCCAAATAAGAGATGGATCAGCTCCATAATGGAAAGGCAGGCATGAGACTGCCAGAGATGAGCAGGGAAGTTGAGAGCAGGAAACTTGAGAGATCTTTAATTCAAATGGTGGCCATAAGTCATAGAGGACATGATGGCACATAAAGACGATGACAACACCTGTTCTTGGAAAGGAAGGAGTGGTGTGTCTAGGACTCAATGTTTTAGCCCAGATATTTATTAGTTAGTTAGTTAATTAATTAATTAATTAATTAATTAATTAATTAATTAATTAATTA
>JAHTLZ010000213.1:5965088-5991394 GCA_023846285.1 Phrynocephalus versicolor | reverse complement strand
TCTCTCTCTCTCTCTCTCTCTCTCTCTCTCTCTCTCTCTCTCTCTCATCTATCTATCTATCTTTTAGACCACAACTCCCAGAATCTCTAGCCTATATTGCTAATGATAAAAGGACTGTGGGAGTTGTAGACCAAAACGGCTAGAGGGCTGAAGGTTCCCCACCCCTGATCTAGACAGAACCCAGCCAAGATCAAAACTCAGCTACTGTTTCATCATATAATGATGATGCTTTTTTGGGGCTAAGCTAATTTGCCTTGATCTTTCATGCCAACCCCAAATAGTGTTATATCTTCCTGCTGTCTTTGTACCTCCATTCTGGCTGCTGCTAATGGCATTTGGATGCATTCCTTGGACGTAATGAAGTGATGGTTGTTGTTCTCTGAATAAATGAATTATCAGTGTTGAAATGATAAACACCAACAGATGATCTCATCTTGTTCTGCTCTGCAAAATTTAACACATCTTAGAATTAGCACCCCCGAAACATGGCGCTGTTCCAGTATGAGTTTAGGTGAAATTTTGCAAAGTCCGACCACTCCTGAAAGATTATTTTAATGGTGAAGGTTAATGGTATTTCTAATAAGTTTTCCCCACAAATACCTGCTTGCCTGAGTGAAATCTGCATACCTGGCTGGTTTGAAATTATTAATGACATGCTTTAAGCTTGGTACTCGGGGAGGAATGTCAATAATGTTCTGTGAAAATAACTGACGTGAGGGGTTTCCAAAAAGGATTCTTGACTTGGACGTTGGATACTAACACAGAGAACCACTTTCAGACCTGAATGAGGGCCAGTTTTAATGGACCTTCCCTCCCCCTGTTTCAGCAATAAATGCCAAAGAGACAAAGCAAGGAGGACATATCTGTCATGCTTCCCTGTGGTTCGGCAAAGCATGTCTGACAAATGAAGAATGAAACAAGATGTCTTCGTAAACAGAGCTTGGAAATGCTGGGTTCTTTCTGAACACAGCCTCTGAATTCTCAAGGCTGACAAGCATCCGTGTTGGCTAGGGGGATTTATAGATCTGTAACCCAACCAGTTACTTGGTTCAGTTGGTCATCAGGAGAGGCCCTTCTCTCTATCCCACCACCCTCTCAGGTATGTCTCATGGGAACCCATGAAAGGGCCTTCTCAGCTGCTGTGCCCAGACTCTGGAACTCCCTCCCACTAGAGGCCAGGACTGCCTCATCTCTGCTGTCCTTCCGGAAACAGGCAAAGACCTTTCTCTTCAGCCAAGCTTTCCCTGAATGATGGTCTACATGTCATGTGTGTTTTGTATGAATCGATAGGATCACATAGACTTTGTGTTTATAACTATGGTACTTATAACCTTATGTGTTTACATTGACACTATGTTTTCCATGTTAGTTTCCATCACTCATAACTTTTACATGGAATTTTACTCTCTTTTTAACTGTATGTGTTTTCTTGTAGCTTTAATGTAATGTTGTCTACTAAGGCTATAAGATGTCCCTCAGTTCCCTGTTCTCAATACCTGAACATGCCTTAATTGTACTGGACTATATATTATCCCTCATTACTGTAAGACGCCTTGGCAGAGGCAGGGTAAAAATACTCTAAAATAAAATAATTAAAATTCTGGTAGTTGTAGGAGGCCTATCTGAGATGGGTTAGGCATAAGTAGCAGTCTCGAGCCATCTGAGGGTTAACAGAGCGTCACCAGCACACCAAAATACAATGATCCAGACAAGGAGTTGCACTTACAGCAAGATCAGTGATCAACTCAATGGACATGCCTTTACCATTCAGCAGGTCATTCCAAAGAGCAGTAGGTACTGAGGTCATATCAGTTAATAAGAGTCAAAGCATATGTGGGGCAAAATACATTGTGAGCAAGGAGAGTTTATGGGTTTCACAGACCCTGGATTTTCTTGGACCCTCCTACCCATTAAAAAAGTGTCAAAAGAAAAGGAATAGAAAGAAATTGAATAGTGCCCATGAAGGATTATTCTCCTCTAAAGCAAGGTGTGTAATTTTGTTTTGGAGAAAAGTACCTTTCTAATGTAATATATATCTGATCTCTTCCATTAGAAAACAACATCTACAGCAGATGTGGTGTACAATGGGATCTATGGAGCACCTCTGAGTAACTAAAATGACCTACCCCTGCTGCAAATAGGCTGTTGAGAATAGTAGTAATATCTTATATTCTCAGCAAAACCTTCTTTTGCTTCCCTTAGTGTTATCACCAGATGATTCTCCCAAGGGTATTTGCAGGTCATTAACTGATAGGGCCACCCTTAGCTGGAAACAACTTGATTGCCCCAAACTGAAACAACAAATGCCATGCCTTGACTTGAAACCACAATAATTGTCCCAAATTTCTGTTGAACCATTCATTACTTCAGGAAACTTTGGTGGCAAGTTAGAATTGCCTTGACTATTAAGCAAAATTTGGGGGCCTCTGTTTCTTTCCATGAAATTCTTCATCCATTTCACCTGAACAGAATTTCCGAATTTTCCTCAAGGCAGCAAATCTCATCATAACAATCTTCTCATGAAAAAAGAGAAAGCAACATTCTATTAGTCATTTCCAATTCCAAAGATTATTCTTCTCTGCAATAAAAATTATAGTTCTGTTAATTCCCCAAGTCACGTGCAGTCATAAATATTGGTTCTGACAACCCTCTCTTTCTTGTTCTGTGCATATTTTTTATTGCATGGTGATTATTTTCTTCTCCCAAATCCCCAGGAATTTTATGGAATTAGAAAACCCCCAAATGGGAGGCAAATTACTTTATTTGCTCCGCACGTAAGTCATAATTTCTAGGTATTTGGGAAATCTGATTGCTGAGGAAAGCATAATTAATCAGAACAGCCTCTAAGGATGAAGTGTGGTGTCCATTAAATTAAGTTGCCTCCAAGTATCATGCCCTATGAGTGACATGTTACAGCAATTTTCATTCCCTGGAAAGGATCAACAGATTTTGCCTTGGGCGTTTCCTTAGTGAAGGCTTCGTTTATCATCAACAGCTTTGAAGTAACAGATATACTGCTGAGGTCCAGGAGTTGCCCTTACCCTGCGCATACAGATGACACAGTATTCCACTGGGCTTAATTTTCAAATAGCGTTGTTCTGCTGGTGCAGACGACTATCCGAAGCCTTCTGAACATCTAATTCTGCTTAGTTATCTTCCTGTTATGGTGTTGGCAACAGAATAATTACTCTCTGAATGTCTCACCTCTTATACAGACCATGAAAGGTTGGAACACACATGGGCAAGGTTGTTGGTTTATCACTGTGTAACATTAAGATTTTATTATTTTTATTTTAGAGTATTTTTACCCCACCTTTCTCTTTTGGAGAAGGACCCAAGGCGGCTGACAGTAATAAGGGATAATATACAGTCCATTACAATTTAGACATATTCAAGTATTGAAAACAAGGAATTGAGGGACATCTTACAGCATTAACAGACAACATTACATTAAAGCTACAAGGTTATAAGTAGTTATAAACACAAAGTCTATGTGAACCTATAGATTCATTTAAAAGACACATAATGGTAGTCCATCATTCAGGGAAAGCTTGCCTAAAGAGAAAGGTCTTTGCTTGTTTCCAGAAGGACAACAGAGATGAGGCAGTCCTGGCCTCTAGTGGGAGGGAGTTCCAGAGTCTGGGCGCAGCAGTTGAGAAGGCCCTTTCATGGGTTCCCACGAGATGTATCCGTGAGGGTGGCGGGATGGAGAGAAGAGCCTCTCCTGATGACCTTTATACCTGTTTATACTGTGAGATTCAATCTTTGAGGTAGCTAGGACCCAGGCCGTACAGTGCTTTGTAGGTCAAGGTCATTACCTTGAATAGTGCTCGATAGCTGATTGGCAGCCAGTGGAGCTGTTTTAATACAGGTGTAGTGTGATATCTGTACCCCACCCCAGTCAACAATGTGGCTACTGCATTTTGGACCTGTTGAAATTTTTCTGAGGCTTTTCATCAGTAGCCCCACATAAAGCGCATTACAGTAGTCCAGCCGGGACGTCACTAGGACATGTGTCACCATGCCCAAAGCTGGTTTCTCAAAGTATTTAACTTGCTTACTAGGATCCATTTCCAGAAACAACAATGATCATCACAATTATTAACATCATCTTAGAACTGCAGAGCTGGGAAAGACCCTATGGATGGAGTCTGGTCCCTGTTAGGGAGGCCCAGTGGGGAACTGAACTCCCAAACTCTGGCTCCATAGCCAGAGACCTAAGCCACTGAGCTATCCTATCTATGGGCATTTTGTTCTCCAGGAGTCTGATATGGATACTGTTGAACTTTTTCTAAGCTTGTGCAATGGTGTAGAAAGCACTTCCTTGTGCAGATGTAAAACTTTGTTCAATTGGCCAGGCTAAGTTCTGGCCTGTGTAGCAGCAAGACGGAGATCATGTGTAGCATTATGCCAAATGAGCATCATACTCTTTGATCTCAGACATTCTAGCATCCAATTTATGGAAAAGCTATCTAGATGCCCTGACACATCCGATCTCGCCTGCTCTCGGAACCTAAGCACGGTCGGGCCTGGCTAGTACTTGGATGGGCGACTTCCAGGGAATACCAGGTGCTGTAGTCTCTGGGCGGTTTACAATTTTAATTACAGATTGCAGGCTACACATTGCCCCCCCAGCAAGCTGGGTACTCATTTTACCGACCTCGGAAGGATGGAAGGCTGAGTGAACCTTGAGCCTGCTACCAGGGATTGAACCCAGGTCGTGAGCACAGTTTTACCTGCAGTACAGGCATTTAATCACTGCGCCACGAGGCTCCCAGACTCGGTAATACCATTTTGGCCAGCCAGCAGCTTCTTGACAAGGGATGTTGCCCCCAACCTTCTTTGGGATCTAGATCATGAACTGGGTATTGTTACATAGAAGGTTGTAGAGATGGGCACGAAATGAGCAATTTTCCGTTTTTGTTTTCATTTTTTCGTTTCGTTACGTAACGAAACGGACCCCCTAAATGACAAACAACAAACGAAACACCATTTTTTTGAGTCGTGCCCATCTCTAGAAGGTTGTATTTCCTATATCTGTCCATCCTAACCTCCTGGAGTGACATGGGATGCCAAACAGTGCCTTCTTTTGAAGAATTTAAACACTTTTGTACGAAAAGTCTCTCTCTCTCTCTCTTCTCCTGCAGATATTCTGGCCCTAAGCCATTCGAGGCTTTATAGGTTTTGTAAAAAAGAAAAGTCTGTCAGCATGGCTTTCATCTCAGTGGGAACCTCATTCTGATCCCCATTTGAATGCAAACGATACATCCACAATGAGGACATGAGTTTTTTTAAAAAATGTCCATAAGCAACTGTGGAGCCATTGCATGCAAATTTCGGCCCAGGCTGTGAGTTCCTCGCTCAGTGTACCATAATCAGGCATTACTGTGAAAGAAACCTAGGTCTTTCAAAGGGCCAAAATGAACACCAGATAAGGTTGTGAGAATCGCTGTCCTATCTGCTTCTCTTGTTCGTTGGTGACAGCACCTCTAAAGTTAGCAGCCATATAAGTAACTTCAGGACAAGAGGAATGTGGAGAATGTAAGGTCCAGCTTGGTAACAAGGGCGGCTCCTCGGGGCTGAAGGTCCCAGAAAGGGACGTTTTGCATCATCCTATTTGAGCAAGTGGCAAGAGAAAGAGCACCTGTGATTGCAAGCTTTTCGCGGGCTTGGATGAGCCACGAGCCATTAAGAAGGCTGCCCCCTGTTGCTTCTTCCTCTTCACTGCGTTTTTGCAGCAGCCCCCACCCACCCACCCCAGTTGTAGTGAGAATGAGAGTAGCTGGTCGCTTGGGGGCTGGATGGGAATTTTTTATCATTATACTGATTGGCTGTTGTGTGATGGTGAGTTTTCTCCCATCCCATTCTCACTACTTGGCTAGGCAGGTCATGGTCTCCATTGGTCACAACTGGCAGATAGTGCAAGTCTTTGTGGTAGGCGAGTTCATTGGATGGTCCCATTAAAGGGAATTGGGCAGCCTTCGATAGAACTTTAACTAGTGAGGGAATAGTAGTTTAGCAGTAATAAGTTGATGTGTGTGTGTGTTGCATCGTTACAGTCGTGACCGACTCTCCGTGACCCCATGTCCATGGAGTTTTCTTGGCAGGAATACTGGAGTGGCTTGCCAGTTCCTACTCAAGGCGCCTACAGCACCTGGTATTCCCTGGTGGTCGCCCATCCAAATACTAACCAGGGCCGCCCCTGCGTAGCTTCCGAAATCAGGCGAGACCGGATGTGCTTAGGGCTAAGTTGATAGGTTGTGGTAAATTTACTGAAGGCTGCCTTTGGGAGCTAGTCCCACAGAGTATGGAAATCTGCTCAATAAAGTTAATAACACATTTCCAGATAAGACCTCACCTACAGTTGTAAGGGTCTGAAGGTCAAGGACAAATCAGGCCAAAGTTTACTTGATTTAATAAAGTTGTGTCCCAACTTTAAACCTAATATGACATGTCACCTGTTTACTTCGGGTCTGGGGTACAAAGGGTGCAAGTAAACTTAATCTCTGTCCCAATTTTAAACCCAGTATGATGTGTCAACTGTTTATTTCAGGTCTGGGGGTGCAAAGAGTAACTCAAGGCTATTATTAGTAACATAATTCCAAGGACAAAGATAAGTCACAAGAGCACTGGTGTTTCCTCTGAAATGAGGGCTGCTCGTGACTAGGGCCAGTGGGCACTTCTCCTGAATATTGGGTTGAGTCCCTTACCCTGATCCCAGTCTATGTCGATGCCTAGAAGGCTTACACAGATGAATGGGTGAATGGGTTTTTGGCAGGCAATACAATGTTTAGGCAAAACCTCCTCTTTTGCCAATGGACTTTGATTCAACATGCCAGTTGGGTGGTTCATCGCTATCCCCAAACCATCTACAAAACCCAGGAAACTGAACTGGTTTGCAATTTGTTTCTCCAGTTTGTGTCTGGTGGGAGGAGAGCCTAACACCTCCACCCCCTCGGCCGCCTGCCTGTCCCTTTCCACTGTTGCCTCCCCACGTGGTCTCCCCGTCTCTCCCCCTTCTCCTCCTTTTCTTCCTCCTCCTCTGCGGCCACCATCTTCAGAGACAGAAACCTGGCCTCCAATCCCAGAGGGAAAGCCCAGCCAACTCTCTCCAAAGATGGTGGTCACAGAGGAGAAAAGGAAGAGGTGGTAGGACCAGGTAGGGAGGTGACGAGGACCGCAGGAAGAAGAAGGCTCAGCCAAATCAAAACAAGGAACTTAGTAGAAGATGTTTTGGTGCTTTCTGAACAAGAGCTTGCATGAACCACAGCACGAACAGAACCACAAACCAGCTAGTTTGTAGTTCAGTTGGTGCCCATCTCTAATTATACTGTAAAAAGTAGCACAAGGTCAATATGAGAGAAGATGAAACAATTTGCCCATTCCATGTTTGTTTACTTGTATTTGTTACCCATCTTCCTCTACTGAGCTCAAGGTGGTGTCTATGAGTCTTCTTCCTTGCCACCTTATCTTTGCAACAGGCCAGTGGGATATACCAGGCAGAGATATTGTCACTTGTTCAAGGTCACTTAGCAAATATCATGGCTTACTGGGCACTTGAAATCATTTCTCCTAAATCCCAGACCAATTCTGTAACCCGATGGGTTACCCAGTTGTTCTTAGACTACAACTCCAAAATGCTTTCACCACTAGCTCTTCTGACCAGGATTTCTGGGTGTTGTAGTCCAGGGACGTCTCTGGGGACCCAAGGTTAGGAACCACTGCTGTACCCACTATCTGATCAATATCACCCAAGGATAGTGTTGTGTCATGGAAGTTGCCTGCATTTTCTCTGAATGGGCAAAAGTTTCTAGGGTCAAAAGGCAAAGGACTTTGACAAGCTTTAGGCTTAGGGCGTTTATACATGACCCCTAAGCTCCGCTGCAAATGGCTCCCAGCTCCGGAGCTTAAAAATGTTTCCCCACCAGCTCCGGAGCTAACAGAAAATTAAGTGCAACCCCGCCCACCTAAGCGCGACCCAGCACACCTTTCAAGTACCTGCTCTGGGAGAGTGAAAGATTTTGATGCGGAGAGTGCTGGGCTCTCCTCGTTTCTTTTTGTTTTTTGTTTTTTTGTTTTTTGCCTCGCGCCCCTTTAAGAGGAACCAGGAAGTGACCGGGGCTTGGAGCAACTTCCACCGGCACCTTTTTAAAGCTTTTTTCCCACCCTCCCCTCACACAGACAGAAGCAAGGAAGTGCAGAGTGGTGGGGAGGAAGGAAGAGCAACGAACCCCCAAGATCTCTGGCCCGAATTTAAGGGGCCAGCGGATCTTAGGGGTCGTGTGAAAAGGCCCTTAGACTACAAGCTCTGTGTCTGCAAACTCCCAAGTCCGCCATCACTTGAGCAGCTAATAAAATCTGTTGCCATGTGATTTTGTCTCTGTGTGTCAAGTAGAATTGATCTGTCGTCCTTGTGATTTGTGAGATGGCCTGAAAAGAAGGTAATCAAGATTTCAGGTGCCCCAGAAAGCACTGTGCTGTGTTGATCTCTCTCTCTCTCTCTCTGTCTTTAAAAAAAAAAAAGCTTTGGAAGCAATGAAAATCTGCCCTGGGTACTCAATTGATTTCCCTGAAAATAAAGCACTCATTCACATTTTAATGAGGAGGGCTTTTCTTTAGACACTCCTGGTCTGAGAAGCCCTTATTTCCGCCAGCGCAAATCTGTTCTTTCAGCAGGTGGCAAATACCCCTTTGTAGAAATCCATAACCACCACCACCACCACCCCCCAAAAAAGTGCTCTCTCTGAAGCTCCGACTTATATACACACTGAAGCTTTCTCGGGTTTGGTGTTTGCCCAGGGAAGTGGGATGCAAAAACGAGGATGATTTGTGAAGAAATCATCCTTGTAAAGCTATTGGTTCTGGTCATCAGCCTTTATCCAATGCTTTGGCGGGGCTGCTGCTGCTCTATTTGGGAACTTGGCTGGTTCTCAAGGCAGTCTCTCTCTCTCTCTCTCTCTCTCTCTCTCTCTCTCTCTCTCTCTCAAAGACTGCTCCACAGTGAAAATATGCTCAGTGCAGCTGAGTGCATGAATGAAACAGCCTCGGGTGTCTTCTAGGCGAGCAAAATGCAGCACAAGGCGCAACTTCTCCTGGCCTCGGTCCTGTCCCAGGTAAGGAGGGGATCTGGAGGGTGAATGCATGCGTGTGTGTGTGTGTGTGTGTGTGTGTTTTAGGGGGAGCGGGGAGAGAGAACAAAATCTCTCCAGGTCTCTCCTGGTCTCCTGGTGTCTTGTGCATGGGGGCTGGTTGGAAGTGCCAGATTCTTCAGCGATCTCCATGGCTGGAGATAAATGCAGCTCGGTAGATGTCGAGGCGAAGGCGAAACTGGCGACCCAGCCTGGGTTATGGGTACGGGCAGGCGGCTGTTTCCTTCGCAGCGGAGCGGAGTCGGGAATCTCTCAAGTGTGCCTCGTTGTGGCTTTTTCCTGTTGCAAATGCTTCAACTTCGATCCGCCGCTTCTCCTGTGCCAGCGTCCGTGTGACAAGCAGAGCGTGGTGCTTATTTCTCTTCTTGCTTTGAAAAGGTGGTGAATGGTGCGAGCCCCTGTGTGTGTGTGTGTGTGTGTGTGTGTGTGTGTGTGTGCGCGCGCGCGCGCAGGGAAAGGGGTGGATAAAGAATACTCTTTTAAAAACAGAGCATGTAGGGCCGTAGAAAAGGGCTTTCTCCCGCATCCCCCCCACCTCCCACCCAAATACAAAAGCTTGGGGTTTGGTAAAAAATAAAATAAATAAATTGAGCATTGGGGACTTAGGCATGGTCGCTGCTCCCCTCCCCTTCCTTTTCAACTGTAATAGATTCCTTTCCTCCCTCCAAAAAGGCAGCGAGGAGGGCAGGAAGAATCTCCTATCACCCTCCCCACCAGCCTTAAAAAAAAACCTAGAGGCTGTTGCTGTCAGTCAAAAAAAAAAATCAAATAACGCGCTGGCTTCCAACTTCTGGTCTTCCCTCTCCGGCTTACCCTCGTAGAACATGACACCGATTTCATTTCAGGAGGCGGTTGGTGTTGTTCTTGTCATTTGACGTGATGCATTTCCACACACACACGCACGCAGGCACAACCTTTCTTCTTCTTTTTCCTTTTGGCTTAGAAGCTTCGGCTTCCATTCACACAAAGGTCTTGGTGGGTTCCTGGAAAGCCTGGTTTATTTACTCCGGGGAGATGAAAGTTATCATTTCCATTAGGCACGCAGGGCAGCCGGTGGAAGGTGGGGTGGAGGGGAAGACTCGCTTTGGCTTTAAACGTGGAGGTTGTGCCGGGGGTGGGGTGGGGATGGGAGGAGGCGAGAGAGACTCCAGACAAGGCAGCCTTTCACAAGGGGCCCGTGGACTGCCTCCCAAGACTAAAGAGCTTCCTAGCCTTCTAGGAAGCTGCCTAGACTGGGTCAGAGGCTCCGCGCCTCTCTCTCTTCTGACCAGCGATGTCTTCCTTCAGTGCTCAGGCTTAGTGAGATTTTCCTGTCACCTAACACCTGTCCCCCACCCCTTTTTAAAGTGAGAGGTGGTAAACTGGGGCTGTCTACCTGCCCTCCTTGAGTGATGGCTCCTCTACAGCCCTTAATATTTGTGGTACATATTAAATAACATTAGTAGTATTTGAGGTTGCAAAGATTTGACTTTCCTGTGACTTGAAGTCCTTACTTTGTACCTGCTAAAACACAAGGGATGTCATTCCCTCAGCGTAGTCTAGGGACCAAACAGAGGAGACTTGTGCAGATGCCGGAAAGAAAGCCAAGTTCACATTTGACCAGGATCAGGTCAAGTGTGAAAAATGAGGATGAATGGTCTTGTTTTGGTATGGTGACAGATGTTGTGGTTTGTGTGTGTGTGTGTATGTGTGTTGGGTTTAGTTTATTGATTAGTCATTTTTGACTACATCAAAAGTGTGTGTGTGTGGGGGGGGTTTCTTTGCTTCCATCATGAAGATCCAGATCTATCCTTTTTTGGAACCGAACTCATCTTATGAAGGTAGTGAGGTGCCTTCCTGAGCAGATGTGGCTCCATGTCTCTTGAGGGTTTGATTCAGTGGGTTTGCTTTTTTGATTCACCTACTTTAGGGAAGCAAGGGCTATGGAGCTCAAACTAGGACATATTGGGAGCTCTTTCCTGTGTCCTGCAGGACTCAAGTGTTCATCTGAAAGCCTTGGATTGCTAACCCATGTTGTCATAGTTGTTGTTTGGACTTATATACCACCCCATAGTGAAAAAGCACTCTCTGGGTGGTTTATACCACAATTATGCAAGCAACCATGGGTACCCATTTCACTGACCTCAGAAGGATGTAAGGCTGAGTCAACCTTGAGCTGGTTATTGGAACCGTTGGGATCAAATTCAGGTCATGAGCAGAGGATTGTCTGCAGTAGTGCAGTTTAACCACAGCGCTATGGAGCTTGGATACCTTTTTATGGCCGTATGGCAACGAAAGCTGAGTGATGCTGTGGCTTCAGCTGCATGACACTTGGATGAAGAGATGTGAAAGACACAGCACGTAGTTGTTCTACAGAAGAGTGAACCTGCAAGGATATCATGAAGTTGAATTGATGGAATGCAGAAGGAAAACAGTTACTTTACTGTTTACATTTTTTTGATTGTTTCTTTTTGGATCGTGAAACAAATGTGTGCCTTTCAGCATAGTTGCTTGCAACCTTTTAAAAATGGAATGGATATCAGATGTGTCTTTCCATCATGTCAGCTTGGTTATCTGTAAATATCTGTAGGTTGACTCTCTCATTTGGACATCTCAAGATGCTTGGAAGAACAAGAACTTTAATGAGGAGACCTGGGCATCATCATCATCTGTTCATCTATCAAGTACCTAGATCAGTGGTTCCCAACATTGGGTAACCCTTGTGTTCTTGAACTGCAGCTCCCAGAATGCTTCACCATTAGCTGTACTGCCCAGGGTTTCTGGGAGTTGCAGTCCAAGGACATTTGGGTCACCCAAGGTTGGGAACCACTGATCCAGAGGAACTGAGCCTTTCCTTTCTCATTTTTCTAATGCTGAGTAGACTATCACTGGTCAAAAGATCAAACTGTCAAGATATTTTTTTGATGAACAGGGATGATAGAGCTGCATTCCTTCTCATCACTGTTGTGATATATTTCTGTTGTAATACAAACTCTTTGGGAATGGATTGGTTTTGGATTAACAATCTTGGCCCATTAGCCTTATAGAAGACCTACTCCAACTGATTTGTTGACATGGGTTGACTTAGCTGTTTGAGGTTTTTGGACCCTCTCTGATCATATGACTATAGGAACTAACATTCAGATGAATTCACCGCACACTCACATCTGAGTGAGTCAGAGTTGTTCATCACATGCTTCTCCTGTATTATCAACATGGCATGTGTGCAGAAAAGGCAGTTGGATGTTCCCACTTTCTTGGATGTCATGTGTGCCTCTGCATGTGTTCTGTGTTCTCAAGCCAGAACTGATTTATAATAGAGCTTCCAAGGTAAGTAATTTCAGGCAAAAATCAAAGAAAAACATGTGACTAACTTTCATATTTTAATGTTAACATTTCGTGGACTACACGTCCACTTCTTCAGGCCCTCCTGAGTGTTAGCCCATCATTCACCACAGTGGGAATCTTTAGATATCATAGATCCTACAAATTAAGATCCACATTCTACCATGTCCGAAATGCCATTTTTAAAGTGCCTAGAAAACATATTGAGACTCAGGATCTACTCCTTGTTATCTCAGGGACATAATATTGAAATCAAAGCTGCAACTGAAACACATACTAACTCTGAGAAAGTACAGCAGGCTCTCCCTTGTCAACATAACTGAAAAGGCAGGGACAGAGTGTGCAACTAGAAGATTTAGGAAGGTTTAGTCTACTTGTTCAATTGGTTGCCAACCTTGGGTCCCCAGATGTTCAATGGGCTACAACTCCCATGAATCCCAGCCACCAAAGCTAGTGGGGCAGGCTTCTGGGAGTTGTAATCCAAGAGCATCTGGGGACCCAAGGTTGTCAACCGCTGCTGGATGTTTCAGATTTTAGGTTCCAGAAGCTCCAGGAAGCATGGCCAATGGTAGGGAGCTGGACAATTTTAATTCAGTGTACTTGGAGAACCAAAGGTCTTCCAGGCTAGTGGTTCTCAACCTGTGGGTCCCCAGATGGACTGCAACTCCCAGAAGTCTTCATCACTAGCTGAGCTGGCCAGGATTTCTGGGAGTTGCAGTCCAGGAACATCTGGGGACCCACAGGTTGAGAACCACTGCCCTAGGCTTAGTTAACTCAGATGAGGGCTGTTGCTTTTTTGGAAAACAGTAATTGGCTGACCATAATGTTACACTTAAATTCGATCTCATTAGGTGGTGGACATACTGGAAGAAGAAAAATTGAGGAGAGTCTGTACAGCAGCTGGTAAGATGATGAGAAAGGGGCTGTTGTTAAAGAAGCTACTCAGACAGATCATCTCACTTGGGCGTGAAAGTCAACAACTTTCAGGCCGCAGGAGAGAACAGGAGAAGTTACTTGTGGGTTGCCATCTGGCAAGGTTTACAGTTTGCAACTCCTCAGGAAGGCAGTATTTTTCTCTTTCTCGGCAGCCGCCACAACTCATGCCTTGGCATCCGACAAGTGGAAACGGCAAACATTGATCTTGATCCACTGATTTATAAACCATACAAATCTGTTCCCTTCCAGGCAAGAGTATAATTCAGGGTTGAGCTAACGACCTAAAGTTTCTGGTCACAGTGCCATTTTGTGTAGGAGTTGCCGGCCCACGTGGAATCTAAAGATACAGGAATGACTCAGCTGTTACAAACTTTTCCTAAAACCCCTCCCAGCCAAACTCCTTGAAATAATTTATGACTCTTTGTCACACAAACAGGGTAGAGTAGACCAAAGCTAGAAGTTGCTCTTTTCTAGAATGCATCTCCTAAAAATCCCTTCCTAGCATGCAATATGCTAAGTATCCCTATTTAATCCATAGAAGGAGCGAGTTCAAGAAAAAACAACAACAAAGCACAGCTATGTGAAAGTGTGTATGTATGTTTTTGTTGAGGAGAGGAAGGATGCACATGGACGCATGCATGGCTGACCTCTGAACTGTTTCTGAGCTGTTGGCATAAATTTGGGGGAGAGGAGCTTTGCTCACCTCTGTCATGAATGAGCACATTTCTCTGTAGGGCAGTTGCACAAGTGTCCCCTTTCAAGTAACATCTAATGCAGAGGAAGAAGTTTGAGTCATGCTCCTACACAGCTGGGGCACAGTGGATCTGCATGGAGCCTGCACACTGAAGAATGGAAGCCAACACATGTGCATGGTAGACATCATTTCCCAATGGCAGGGCTGACCGTGGCTCTAGGCCAGCGGTTCTCAACCTCTGGGTCCCCAGATGTTCCTGGACTGCAATTCCCAGCAATCCTGGCCAGCTCAGCTAGTGATGAAGACTTCTGGGAGTTGCAGTCCGGGAACATCTGGGGACCCACAGGTTGAGAACCACTGCTGTAGGCAAAGGGAGGCAGCTGTATTCGGTGAAAAGTATTGGCAAGGGTTCTTCCACTCAGCTATATCCGCTGAGCAACCTAAGGCTATATATTTCATATGTTGTTGGCAGGGGAGTATTTTTGATAAAGCATGTTTGAACCCAGGTGGAGCAGGCTGCACTGCATTCTGGGCTATGTTTGTCCTCCCTGCTGATCAGAGGTGAAATGCCATGATTGGGAAGGGTCATGCAGGAAGATTTTTCATTGGCATCCTTTTAAAGGGTGTGCACTAAATATATGTGTGGTTGCCTGTCTAATTTTTAAAAAGAGGGAACAAAGCACGCACAAACGGTTCGAATTGTCCTGAAAAGACACTATAATGAAGAGCTATTTGCTCTTTAAAATAGCTAGGAACCTGGTTAATCCTGCCACTGTTCATTTTATGTCATTTCTTTAATAGTGGAATAGGATGACATGGCCAGGCACAAAAAAAAAACCAACACTAGTAGTTAAAAAAATAAAGAAGACAAAATGTTGTTGCACCTTAAAGACCAACAGCTGTATTTTAATGTGTACTTTCCCTGGCAAGTCCACTTCCTTAGATGTAAGAGTCTGAGGAATAAATCCGTCCTTGTTGCTTAAGGTTATATTTACGTACCTAACACATATTTTACAAAGAAGGGCTTTGAAGACCCAGCAGTCCAGCTGAAACATTAAGTCAGCCTTTAATTGCAAAGGAAAATGATCATATGGACGATATACTCTGAAAGTTACTTTTAAAATAAATGTGGTGAATTGTAGGAAACCCACACACTACTAACTTTTTATATTTCTCCAGAAGAGGGCTCCCTGCACAGTGTTAAAAAACAAAACAAAAAAACCTAGCGTTCACATCCAAATAAAGCTGGAAAGAGGAATCACATTCACATCTAAATGGGAGGAAAGAAAGAAAGAAAGAAAGAAAGAAAGAAAGAAAGAAAGAAAGAAAGAAAGAAAGAAAGAAAGAAAGAAAGAAGGGTCACTGCTTAGAAGCCTTCAAAAAACTTTGAAGACTTCCTCTATATACTCGAGTATAAGCTTAATTTTTCAGCCCTTATTTTTGGCTAAAAAATGCCCTCGGCGTATACTCGAGTCAATAAGTTTTCCCAGTTGTTTGGTGTAAAATTAGGTGCTACTATGGCTTGGGGAGGGCAGCGAAGGGCAAGTCCTGATTGGACAAGTGATAACTGCGCCTCTGCTTCCCATATAATTCCAATAAGCAGGTTTAGTCCAGGGGCACCCTCTTTGGAGCTTTATAACTCAGCCCCCTTACCCCCAAATGTTTCCAAATTTCAGTGGATTCCCTAAAATCTCTTTCTGAAGGTACCCCCTACTACTTTGGTTTCCCCAATGTAAGTAATTTCTGAGTGCATTTTTTAAAAAAATACGCAGTTGAAAATTATTTTAAAAATATGTAATCAAAATTTACTTACCTTGGTACTCCAAAATAGGAGGGGTAGCTTCAGAAAGTGATTTTAAGGAAACCCCCGTGAAATTTGGAAACATTTGGGGGTGAGGGGGCTGAGTTCTGAAGTTCACTCTAAAGGGTCTTGGAGGTAGTATTGGCAACTGTGCAGGGACTGTGGAGGCAATCAGGGACTTTACTCTATGGCAGGCATGTCCAAACTTTGGCCCTCCAGATTTTTGGACCACAACTCCCACAGTCCTTTGCCTTTGGAAATACAGGCTTGGAATTCTGGGAATTGTGGTCCAAAACATCAGGAGGGCCAAAGTTTGGTCCCCCAGTCCCTTAAGAGCTCAGCTGGTATACTGTATATACTCGAGTATAACTAAAAAAAAACGCCCTCGGCTTATACTTGAGTCAATAAGTTTTCCCAGTTTTGGGGGTAAAATTAGGCCCTTGGCTTATTCTCGGGATGGCTTATACTCGAGTATATACATAAATTAAGAGTCTTTCTCCCCCTGTATTGGTTTGTTGTTCTTGATGGCAGACAAGGGCATCAGGAGCATTAATGGTTGTCAAATTGCTGGGATTGCTATCAGCAAAACCAACAAAGGTTGTTAATTCTGTTATGTACGAGTATTTGTGTGGGTGTGTCTCAGATTACATGATGGAAATGGGAGCAAGAAAAAGACCATCAAAATTGCAGCTGTGATTTGGGATCCCTTGCATATATATCAAAACAGTAAGATATGAGTCGGTGGCGGGGGGGGGGGGCAGGTATTGATTCCCGGTTGTAATGCAAGAGCACCTACTGCTTTGTTGTGGATATATATCTCCTGAATGGGCACTAGGTTTGTGAAAGCATTGCTGCTTGATCTGTAGGGACAAGGGCTGATACTTCACGTCCCTCTCGCTGCAGTTCGTGGCCCCGCTGGAGACCGGTTTGAAGGAACGTAACCTCACATCCTTGTGGGGTCAATCCGAGTTCTAAGGAATGGAACCTCACGTCCTTGTGGGGTCAATCCGAGTTCTAAGGAACGGAACCTCACGTCCTTGTGGGGTCAATCTGAGTTCTAAGGAACGGAACCTCACGTCCTTGTGGGGTCAATCTGAGTTCGAAGGAACGTAACCTCACGTCCTTGTGGGATCAATCCGAGTTCATCCCGCCCACGCCCCCTGAACTGTGCTCCAAGCGGGGTCAGAGATTCCCGTCCTGGAGCTCGGGAATCTTTTCAATCCACTTCTCAATCCGTGTTGAAAACCGATTTCAACACGGAGGCAAGTTCACCTCGGCTTGAGGAAGGACGTGAAGTAACCACCAAGGTGACACCTAATGAAATTAGTTCTCCATGTGACGAGCAACTAGGAAGGGTATTACAATCTGGCAGCATTGTTTTTGCTGAGTTTTCCAGATTCATGCTGCCAATTGTACCCTGACTCATTTTAATGCATCCATTTCTAAGACAGTTAGTTCTTTCTACATGGAAACTGGGTGTGGACAGATGTGAATTTTTTTCCAGTCATGTTTGTTTTGCCGTTGATGAAAGCAAAGTGAGGCCACAAATCTCAATGCCATTTTTGTTGTACAAGTTATTTAAAAACCAAATAACACAAATATATATGTATATATTTTTTGCACAAATCTCTTGTCCCTGGAATGTGTCACACACTTATAAAATGTTTAGACTCCCATTACTTCTATCCAGTTGCCAATCTTGAGAGAACATTTCTAAGTAGGAAATGAAATCCCCCACTCTCTCTTTCTCTCTCTCTGTGTGTATGTGTGTGTGTGTTCCCTGAAATGTTTCAGATGTTCATTACAACCCTTTAAGAAAAATCTATATGGAACACAGAACAACTAATAACATACATATACCGTGGACAACATTGGTTCAAGGATGGATTATAATAAGATTGTTTTTGCTGACTGGCATCTCTGTTTTGCCAGCAGGACTAAAGCTGTGGTGGAAATTAATAATTAGTTAAGGTTGGACAGATGGATAATCACCGCAGCTCAGAAAAGTTCACCCCCCCCTCCCCAAATCCCTCAAACCACAGACAGATTATGAGGTTGCAAATAAAATCCAACAATTAATCATCCTGGTTCTCTCCTTTTAAGTAGCACGTATCAGTCCTTCAAGGCTGGTAGTTCACCTGTTCTCATGTAGCTACAGCTACAAACTACCATGGACTACGATTAATATTATAGCCAAATACTGTTAATCCAGATTTATTACTTCTTTTGCTGTCTTTCCCTTGTCCATCATTAACAGGATCACCACCCATTATAAAAGCAGTTCCATGGAGCTGCCCTTGATCGGGGTTTGGTCCTGTTGCCCTGTGCACCTTTCCCTTACTCTAAAGCAGTGGTTCCCAACCTTCCTAATGCCACAACCCTTTAACACAGTTCCTCATGCTGGGGTGACCCCCTTGCCCTGCTTGGAAGAGGCCACAAGCCCCCTTTGGCAGGCCACTGCCGCAGGGGCCGTAGAGAACTTCCCTCTACAGGCACCTTCAGCTAATCGTAGTCTCCGGTGCCATTGACTGACATCCCCTCCAAATTATCAAGCTGTAACTCACCCCCCCCCCGTTCCTCCCTCTCCTCCTCTGGACCTAAGCGGTTTGTGCCTTTTTCTTCACTGGCTCATGGCGACCCCCTGTGAAACGGTTGCTTGACCCCCAAAGGGGTCCTGACCCCCAGGTTGGGAACCACTATCCTATAATATTGTAGGGTTCTGTCCACAATTGATCCACAATTAATATTAAGGACGATTCATCTGCCAGTCCCGACACCCCAGGTTGGGAACCACTGCTCTAAATAAAGGTAGGCTCCCCCTCTGAATTTCATTGAGCTGAAGTGCTTCTTTGTTGACTTCCGCTCTCTGCATGTACAACACACAGGCTGAATCCCAGTTGTTCCTTATTCACCGCCTCCAAAGCTGTCAGGGCCTTTTCCCCTCTCATATGTTGCTCTGCTTCTCCTGATGGAACAAGACCATTTGGCCACAGGCTTTCATGTTGTTTCTGTTCCGGGTTGGACGCTCGCTGCTTTCCGTTAGGCCAGGATCTGCATTAAAACAGCTTCATTAGAGGTTGGCAGCGTACCCTTGACCTTCTCCGCTGCCATTTCCAAGGAGGGCCAAGCATAAAAACTGGATCTCCTCTCACAAAACACTTGGGTTGCTCTGAGGAATATAGATAGGATGCTGAGGACCTCCTGAACAGGAGAAGAGTTTGGATTCTTTTGAAGACAAAGGGCGCTATTCCACGAGGGGGAAGATGCGGGGAATGGGAAACGTACATGCAATATATGAAACTTTATATTAAAATATAAAAGTTAGTCTTTAAGGTGCCACATGTTTTGTGTCTTCTGTTTTTTCTTTGATTTTGCCTGCAATATTCATATTGTACTTGTATGCGAGAGATACATGTTGATGCTCTTTCTACTGTTGTTCAAAAAAATCCTAGGAGACAGAAATGTTGATGTATTTGTACAGCTCATGTAAAGAACAGGCAACTCTGTTCCAGGCGGAACACTTATCATTAGGATGCCAATCCAGAATGTCTTCATTTAACATTCAGCAGATTAGCTATATTTTAATGTTTGAGTACACATAAGTCTTCATTTATTTCATGACAAAAGACAAGATTCAGACAGGTTCTCTCTCTCTCTCTCTCTCTCTCTCTTTCTATCTCTCTCTCTTTCTGTGTTATGGAATATCTTTGGGAGAAAAGAAATCTTGTCTTTTGCACAAAACATTTGTACTTTAGAAGTGTTGCAATTTGTGCAAAAGGTAAATATTCCATTTACTCAAGTGGTTTCCATTTTTGTTTATTTTGCCACTGTAGCTACTGTTGCTGCCAACAAATAAAACATTGGGCAGTTTGTATTTTATGCAGGAGCAAACTCTCTCTAAGGAGTTGACTTTCTTTCAAGGGAGTTTGTTGAGCTGTCCTTTTCCGCTGAGGTTGAGAACATTTCTCGTCGAGGTTGAGAGTGCTTGCTGTGGCTCCACCAGCCTCAAAAATGTTTCTTAAAAATGGGTGGGTGAGAATCTAATCTGGAATGCCTTCTTCTGGTTTATTTATTGTACTGGTTTGAGAATTGCCCCTAACCCCCCCCCCCCCAATGTTGCTATGGGCCACCTGGATTGGAAAAAATATTGATAGCAAGAAGGAACTAGGCACAGGCAACATTATGGTACTCATAGGGGGCCTTCAAACTATCCATGGTGGCCTTATGGGTCTCATGAGCTGCATTTGGCCTGCCTGGATCAACATGAAACCACTGGCAGAGGTAATCTGGAGGATAGCTGGAGATGAGCTCATAGACAGAGGCAACAGCAGTGCAGAAAGGTTGAGAAGGGAAGCAACTGTTGCAGATTGTAGCGTCCAGCTTTGATGACTGGTTTTCTGTCTCCCCTTCAAAGCAATTCACCATTGGGCCATTTCACACAACCCCTAAAATCCGCGGCAAATGGCTCCCAGATCCGGAGCTTAAAATTGTTTCCCCACTAGCTCCGGAGTTTACAAACAATTAAGTGCAACCACGCCCACCTAAGCGCGTCCCAGCACACTTTTCAAGTACCTGCTCTCCGGGGGTGAAAAATTCCTGATGCGGATGTAACGTAGTGAGTGCTGGGCTCTCCTCGCTTCTGTTTGTTGTTTTTTTTGCCCCCTGACCCTTTAAGAGATACTTAAAGAGACTGAAATGCTGCCGGGAGCAGAGCGAGACGGCAGAACGGAGATGAGCTGGCATTCTTTTCTTCCTTTTTTTCTCCCTCCCCTCACACAGACAGTGATAAACCTCCAAGATCTCTGGTCCGAATTTATGTGGCCAGCGGATCTTTAGGGGTCATGTGAAAAGGCTCATTGACAGCTAGTCATCCTTTCTGCTGCTGAACTGAAGTCACGGTGCTTCCTCCCACCCATCCCCAAAAAGCTTTCGGTTCTTATTCTCATGGTGTGTTGACTCTGGAAATTGCAAAAACCTTGGGAAGGTGGGGGGAAGCCCTCCTGAATGTGCATTTTTGCAGGAGGAAAATAATCTGGTGGACTTGAATAATTCCTGCTGTAGATGTGACACCATGTTGAGACAGCTTCTGTCAACAAGACATTTAACAAGCATTCTTTCCCTCCTGGGAGAAGCGTTAATGCAGAATCACCAAGCACAATGTTTAAGATAGCCTGCGTATGGTTACCACAGTGTTGCTTTTGTTTATTTGACCCATACCACCCATTAGTGCTAGAGTACTCTTTTGGGGTGTTGTGTGTGTGTGTGTTGTGTCGTTACAGTCGTGACTGACTCTTTATGAACTCAAGTCCATTGAGTTTTCTTGGCAGGAATACTGTGGAGTGGCATGCCAGTTTCTATTCTAGCACCTGGTACACTATTCCCTGGGACTTTTCACACAACCCCTAAGATCCGCTGGCCACTTAAATTCGGACCAGAGATCTTGGGGGTTTGTTGCTGTTCCTGTGTTCCCACCCCCTCCGCACTCCTGGCTGCTGTCTGCGTGAGGGGAGGGAGAAAAAAAGGAAGAAAAGAATGCCAGCTCACCTCTGTTCTGCCATCTCGCTCTGCTCCCGGCAGCATTCCAGTCTCTTAAGTATCTCTTAAAGGGGTGGGGGCCCCCAAAAAATCAACAAACAGAAGCGAGGAGAGCCCGGCACTTACTACGTTACATCCGCATCAGGAATTTTTCACCCTCGGAGAGCAGGTACTTGAAAAGTGTTCTGGGATGCGCTTACGTGGGCGTGGTCGCACTTAATTTTTTGTAAACTCCGTAGCTGGTGGGGAAACAATTTTAAGCTCTGGATCTGGGAGCCATTTGCCGCATATTTTCGAGGTCATGTGAAAAGGCCCCCTGGTGGTCTCCCATCCAAGTACTAGCCAGGGCTGACCCTGCTTAGCTTCCGAAATCAGGCGAGATCGGATGTGCTTAGGGCATCTAGGCAGCTTACTCTTTTGGGGTAGTTTCGTTTACAATAAACAACACTTTGCAACCCATCGAACAATCTTAGAAGGATGGAAATTGGAGTTATCCTTGAGCTGGCTAGCAGAACCCGTGGGGATCAAACTCAGGTTGTGAGCGGAGACATGAATTGCAATACTGCAGTTTAAGCACAGTGCCATGAGGCATTTATGTGGTTCAAAGAGGGATCCTCCCCATCCCAGCCCAGAGGAATCAACAACAGAAGTCGCCACTTTATGTTTACAGTACACGAGATCTACCATGGAGCCTATGAAAGCCACACCATTCTTGATACAAGGCTTTATATCAGTGCAGTGCCTGGGGGTCCCCTTAATTCACTGTGGGGTTTAAAACCGGAAGAATACTGCTTCCTTCCTGTGACAATCAATGTGGTACTGTGGAACAATTAACCAAATGCCAGGCTGAGAGGAAAGCACGAGCTCCATGTGAATGGGAAATTTTACCAGGGTTGGCATTTATATCCCCCCACATTCCTCGACAGCTGGATATAGTGTTCAGACCAGGTGGCCTTTGTATCTTTATGAAGCACCGGCCATAATTGATGGGCTCATCGGAACTCATTGGTGACACTGTGAACTCCGTAAATTGTGCCTTGTGCATACAAAGCACCTCATTAACCTACAACGGACAGGCCTGCTGTCCTGAAAAGAAACTTGGGCTAGCCTGGGCTCCTGATGCTATTATGTTCTTACTTTACCTTGGGGGGCGGGGATAGGTATTTTATAGACTGTAGGTAACTTGGCAGGCTTTACTTCTGATACTGGTTGGCCACAATGCATGGTACACTCTGGCTTGTACATAGTCTCATGCCGTATCAAGGATCCTAGGGACAATAGGTGGACAATGCCATGTAGCAGAGCTACTTTTCCAACTAGGTTTCTTGTGGGTGGCCTTTAGGACATTTGAGCTGTCCAATTGCCTCTGAGATAGGGGGATCCTATGAATGGCCAATTTCCACTCCTCAGCAGGCATGCTAGCTCTTGTATACACATGCCCTCCTTATCCACCTGAATCAATCAGTGTTATCGATCGAAACAGCAACTCAATTTTAATTTGCAGTGTTAAAATGTCATGGAAGTAAATCAGGGGCATTTTAAAAAAAGAAAACAGCACCATTAGGATACAATCTGTTACCTCCAGATCTTCTCTTGTTATAATTTCCCTCGGGAATTTCCTTAATGGCACCACATGATATGGTCATGTGGCACCATATCAGTTAGTAAAAGCTTTGCTTAGTTCATTGGGTTTGCATTTCCCTGGCTACATTTTGTGTGTCTTTTCTCCTGCCCCATGGATCCATAGCAGCCTCTTGACCCCCAAGCGCATTCGGCTGAGGTCAGGTTTGCTCCCACAGGAGTGAAGAAAACTGATTCAACACATATTTTCTTCTGCTTAATTTGGCTTTTGTGAGCCAGTGGCAACAATCAATCCCAAGCCATCAGCAGACCTGGGTATCCATCTCGGGGGGACAGGGAGAGGTGTTTAGTCTGGAAGTAAAAGGGAGGTGTATGGCTGTCTCTAAAGAAGGTGAGGAATTAGCATGGGTAGAAGCACCCAGTTATAAAAGCCTCGTGGCGCAGTGTGCTGCCTGTGAAATGGCTTTTGGAAGGAAGGAAGGAAGGAAGGAAGGAAGGTGTCTGAACCAGTGCAAAGATGTACTCCCTTGCCTTCAGCTGGGAAAAACACACCCCTTCATTCCTTTCTTTCCACCCAAGGATGGTATTTTATTTTAGCTGGATTTCAGCCAATCTGAATTCATTTCTGGGAGCGAATGAATGACAATTTTTTTTTTTTTTTTTTTTTTTTTGCTATTGGATTAACAGCCCAGCTGTTCTGGAAAACAACAGCTACACCCCCAAACCAACCCTGCCACCGACGTAATTTGTCAACTTAATAAAAAAAAAAAGCAAAGTGGTGTCAGCAGCAACAGGCAGATGCTGGGGCTCATCTCCCTCACTTTGCAATAAGGCGGCTTGCCTGCTCTTAAGCATTTATTGAGAAGAGGGGGGCAGTTGGGTTGTTGACAAAGCACTCTCATGATAGGGAAAAAGGTGGGTGGCATCTGTCTCACATTCTTTTCCAACTCCTAGAATGAATCATATATACCACTAGGCTTATCTCAGACTCAAAGTACTGTATTCCGGTTGAGGCCTTCCATCTAGGTGAACCATGTGGGTGTGTCTACAGAGCAGTGGTGGTGAACCTTCGGCACTCCAGATGTTTTGGACCACAACTCCCACAGTCCTTTGACATTGGCAAGCTAGGCTCGGACTTCTGGGAGTTGTTGTCCAAGACATCTGGAGTGCCAAAGGTTCACCACTACTGCTACAGAGTGTCTGTGTGTCGTAACACCCAGAATATACCATTTATAGTCCAAGAATTCAAAAAAAAAAAATCCCATCTCTATTACTATTATTTTCCAATTTAAAAAAATAATAATCACAGAACAAAGTACAATAAACAAGAGCCAACAAACAGATGTCTTTAAACACATGAGGGAGCACCTTTTCTAATAACGTGGTAAGGGCATAATATCTTTTTATCTAAAGATTCTCCTTTTTTCCTTGCCTTCTCAAGGTGGTAGAAGGACTGTCAGTTGCAAAGACTCATATTCAGAGCACCTGTGCTGTTGAGGCTTGATTGGATTGCAAACTGGCCTCTTGGCCTCCAAAGTGTCTCTGTCTCTTGTATGAATAAATTAGAATGATTTATAAACCTAGCTATGTGATATTTATTATTTCTGGCCTATCTTTGTCATCCATCTTTGGTTGTCTTCAAGATATTATATTCTACAGTATGATGATATGTAAAATGTATTTCCTTGGACTTTACCCTTCCTTTCCCTCTTTTTATAGCTGTGCGGGCTTTCATTGCCCTGAACCAATTTTTTCTAAACTGTATCCTGAATTCCTACCATATCCATGACTGGACCTTTCTCATTTCACCGTAAGATTCACACCATGGAGAATTTTTAAGATGCTGAATAATCAGGCACATCAATACAGTGATATATAGTATGTGCGTCTTGCTGATGTAGCTGCTGAATGTAGTATCCCTTCTCATGTGCTGACAGAGGAGTCTGAGTGAGTAGATAAAAACTGAATATATTGAGGAGTGCAAAACAAATTGGAGAATGAAAGTAAAAATCTCAGTTCACTCTACTCCTTCTTCTTGATTTGCTGCTTAGAGGTGGAAAAATGTCATCTTGTAGCAGGTGATGTATGGAGAACAACAAGACATGCATTTAATCCTCTAAGGTGGCTTAAGTAAGTCCAAATTGGGGGTGGGAGGTAGGACACTGCAATGGTCAGCCTCTTGGTCCTCGTTGGTTTATCAGTCATTGTGGTCTTGACCTAGAAAATCCATCAGCGGTCCATCAGGTCTACAGAACAAGCACAAGTGTATCAATCAGGCAGAACCATTAACAGCAGTGATAAAGCATTTGTGGTGGAAGCAGGATGGACACCAGAGGAAGTCCAGGGTGAAAATGAAAAAGTGGGCTGAGAAACAGGAAATGAAACTAAAATGTTTAGGATTCAGATGGTCCTGGGAGCAAGGGCACCTGTGAAAATCATCTGGTAGGAGGCAAAGTCTGTTAATGATGCCTATGAATGGTTGGATATTGCCTGGGTAGTTTAATTGTTCAGGTATCTGGCCGTGAACTTTGATTCCCCACTGTACCTCCTATAGCCAGCCTGTGAAGTCTTAGGCAAGCTGCACAGTTCCAGGGCACCCTCAAAAGAATGGAATAATAAAATACTTCTGAGTATTTGGTAGCTGGGAAACCCTGAAAAGGGTCACCATAAAGCAGAATCAACTGGGCCGCACATGATAGTTGTTAATATTAATTATTGATCTGACTGTAGTTATGACCTGTGCACATTTAAACACATGCAAAGTTTAAGATTCTGGGAGGCGAGCAAGCCCCCCCACACACACACCTACTGCAGACACCCATGCCTATAAACAATTGTGAGGAACTGCAACTATAGAGACAATTGGAGCCTGAAGAGAAGACAATTCGGGGTTGATTGGTAAGAATGCAACAGAAGACATTTCTTAGTCAGCGTTTCTCTTCTCAGAGAGGTTACATAGGAAAAGTCAACACTAAGGAGGTCCCAGAAAAAGGAAAGAAGATTGGGGGGGCTCCTTAAGCCAGAACTTGGAACATTACTTTTCAAAAGTAACTTTTTAGGATACATGTTTACCACCACAGCAAGATAACCTCTTACCGTTCCCATTAACTGGAGTTTGGAAGCAATTCATTGTGTTTCCATCACGGTATTCAATATGATATTGTTCTTGATATCTGTGAAGATTCACATTTCTCAGTCATCTAGGTGAGGTTATGTGGAAGTTGAGTCATGGCAACTGGACTTCTTCTTCTTCTTCTTCTTCTTCTTCTTCTTCTTCTTCTTCTTC
>JAHTLZ010000213.1:5940127-5965078 GCA_023846285.1 Phrynocephalus versicolor | reverse complement strand
TCTTCTTCTTCTTCTTCTTCTTCTTCTTCTTCTTCTTCTTCTTCTTCCAATCTCTCAAGAAAAAAAGTCTAGTTGCCATGACTCAACTTCTATATGTCCTTGTTGGTATTACTTGAGCATGCTGGGTTAGGAAGGTGTTCTGCTTTATATTCCAACTTGAGTAGAAGGATCCTTTGCCACCACAAATGCCACCTCCCTATTCTTTCTCCAGCAGCTGTAGGATTCAGAAAGTGCAAAAAGCAGCTCTGACAACTTTCTGGAGTGCCTCAAGCATCCCGCCGTCAGAGTGAGGGGAGGCTTTAGGAACTCTAGAAAGTGTGGGTTCTGCTTCTCACACTTCCCATATTGAACAGTGGCTGGGGAAGAAAAAGAAAAGATATCACACTGCTCTGAGTAGTGGAGGACCCTTTTTCTCAAATTAAAAATAGAACAGAATAGAAAACACAGCCACACAGTCATGCTGTTCAGCTTAAATAATGCAAGGCGAGTCATAATGACAACTTAGCAAGTGACATAACAATAGAAAAAGAACAGAACCTACAGGGCATTGTAGTCAGTTAAGGATTAGCAATAAGGAGAATAACAGCAACAGCATTCTTTGTTGACCTAGTAGGCTGTTCTGTCATTGTTTGAAAGTGATGTCACTCCCGAGGAAAAGGAACTACTAACAATAGCAACATTTTTAATGTGTTTCCTCTAAGGTGGGGTATAAACAGGGCAAAACAAATCCCATGCCCCCTGGGGCAGGAACTGAGGGCTGTGCACAGGATTTAATGGAGGAAGTGGGCGCAGGGAGAGAGGTGTGGGAACAGCAAAGAAAGATGCCATGGTGTACCATTCTCAGCAACAAAATAAGCAGCCGGCCTGGTACTTTCATTAGCTAAAGTGGTAGGTTGGGAGGGGGAAGGGGATGCACTCATCCTTCCACTGCACTGATCTCACTTTGCGGAGTTGTCTTCACTTGGCAGTCGTGAGCCATCTACATAACTGAAGGCGATACTTGCCCACCTTGTCAGGGCTTTTGAAGCGGGGCCTTAAAATACATCTGGTTCCTTTCATAGGAAGGCAGGAAGCTGCTCATAGTAAATCAGAACCTTGGCCACTGGGGTATCCAGCAGTCATGACTGACTCTTCATGACTCCATGTCCAAGGAGTTTTCTCGGCAGGAAGACTGGAGTGGCTTGCCAGTTCCTACTCCAAGTGCCTACAGCACCTGGTATTCCCTGGTGGTCTCCCATCCAAGTACTAGCCAGGGCCGACCCTGCTTAGCTTCCGAAATCAAGCGAGATTGGATGTGCTTAGGGCATTCGGGAGCATCAAGTCCAGCCACTGTCAAAAAGGCACAGCAAGGTTTCGGAGCGCCTGGGGACAAAGTTGTTTTGCGCCCCTTTGGCCTTCCCCAACCCCATTGCATCCACCCAGAAGGGGGGACGCGCGTGCGGCCGGGTGGGCATGTGTGTTTGTTTGCCCAGAGCAAGGCGAGGGGGACGAGGAGGGTGCCGCAGCCACCGCGCTCCCCGCACGCCTGCCTGCCTGCTTGCTTCACTGCTCGCCTGGCACATGGCGGAGGAGGAGGAGGCTGAGTGGGTCCCGTTGCCAAGCCTTAGCTGGGGGGAGGAGGGCTCCTGGAGGGAGATCACACGGCTTCTTCCTCCTGCTCCCCCTCCAGATGCCCCCAGATTGCTGCGCCTGGGGCAAATGCACCCTTCCGCCCCCCCTTAGATACGCCCAAAGTCTCAACCTCTGGTTCTGTGGCCAGAAACTGAAATCTTAACCAGTATTGCTGATTAGAGATGGGCACGACTAAAAAAAAATATGGTTTTTCGTTTTTCGTTGAGGGGTCTGTTTCGGTTCATTTTCGTTTTCGTTGGGATTTTTTTTGTAAATTTTTCGTTTTCGTTTTCTTTGCGTAACGAAACGAAAAACGAAAACGAAAATGAAAAAATTCTGTTTTGTTAGCATTCTTTTCAGTTCAATGTATTTGCCGCAACGAAAACGAAAAACACAGCAACGGTTTCCGTTTCGTTTCCGTTTCCGTTTCCGTTTCCGTTTTGTTTTTTGGAAAATTTTCGTTTTCGTTTTCGTTGCATAACGAAATGAAAAAACGAAAACAAAAACGAAAATTTCGCTGAGTCATGCCCATGTCTATTGCTGATAATGAGTGGCAACAACTTTCAACAGTTTCGGATGGGATTCTTCCTCAGACCTATCTTGAGAGGTCAGGGATTCAGCATGCAACCTGTTGTATGCCAAACACCGAGCTGTTCTGATATGTTATATAACCTCACCCCTGCCAGTGTATCCAACTTCTCAGCCTCATCTTAATAGCAACACAATGTCTAGAAGTTCATTATAATGCACTAAGGACTACGGGTTTTTTCCCTGCCCTTCCGAGGTAGACTTTGTTAATTCACACTAATCATTTGCACCATCTGCACGGTCCCAGCAAACAAAGTGTTTTTGCAAAGGTCCAGAGGAGAAAACTGTCACCTGCAGATGCAGAGTGGCAATCAGAGATTATCATCATCATTTTTTTTTGCTTGTTTCTCGTCTGCAGAGATGTAATTTGTCTTCATGGGCATTCATCCTAATATAGTCTTAATTTGGCACTCAGAAGCAGAATGATCCCTGTTGCAGCTGCTTGGGCAAGAGCCAGATTTATGAGAGAGAGAGAGAGAGAGAGAGAGAGAGAGAGAGAGAGAGACTCCTGGTTCATTGTTAGGCCCAAAGCCGTAGGATAGATGGCAGGAAAGGAAGCTCAGTTGAGAATGATGGGAATTATTTGACATTACATCTGTGTAGTTGCCAGGCCTTTGAAGCTGCTGGTCAATCTGTTGGCAGTTTTCTTTGGTTGCCTCTCACTTAACCAGTTGCAGGGTGGAGGTGCTTTGGGAGAATGCCATGCGTCCATGCTAGACAGCAGCCAGCACTTGACCAGAGGTCACTCAGGGACGGAAACAGAAAATGGGAACGACCCTGTGACTCTTGAGAGGTGACTGCCTGGGAGGAAGGAAGGTGTCTTCATGTTTTCATTACCTACTGCCACAAGCTAGAGAAGGAAACTGGGAAAATTGTGTGTGGTCCTCAGTTCCCAGAATCCCCTGCACCTATAGTGGCTTGGAGAGTCTTGGAGCTGAAATTGTTTTTACCCAGTAGCAGTAACCATGCTAAATTCTGTTAAAAATTAAAGTTGACAGGCAATATCAGTGTTGAATGTGTAACATATATATTGTATGGGGGATTGTGTATGGCTGTTGTTTTTTTAAATCCTAGTTTTTATATATTGGGTATGAATGCTGCCAGGTGAAAGAGTGTAGGGCTGTGTGTGTGTGTTTGGTTTTTATGTCAGTTTTAAATGAGTGCAAGTGATGTTCTGGGTGTGAATGTAGGAGTATGGGTATGGATGGTTTGTTCTTAAATGGTAGCTTTTATGTCTTGGATTTTTATGCTGGGGTGTGTGATGAGCTGACTGGGTGGCGCTTTTAATCTCTTTATATTTATGCAATGACAATAAATTCCATTCCATTCCATTCCATTCCAAATTCAAGAATCAAAAGTTCCCAACTCTGGTTGAGGAACATTCACTGTCACTTCTTTGCATCAGGAATGTCTTGTCCCTTCCCTTGCGCAGAGGCGCTCGTGATAACTGCAATAACAAATTCTAGTTATTGCAGCGATAACTGTGACCCCATGTCCATGGCGTTTTCTTGGCAGGAATAATGTGGGCTTCCAAAAAGCTTCCATATGGTGGACATGCATCATGCACAACTCTGCCGCCAAGTCATACAGACACACTGGATGACTGCATATAAGGATAAATATGTCTTGCTTGTAGAAATGGGCACAAATATTGCTTCATTTTTCTTTTCATTTCCTAATGAAATGAAAAACAACGTGCCCTTAAAAAAACAAAACGAGACGAAATGGAATTTTTCATTCCATTCCATTTTGTTTTTCATTTTTATTACAGTATTTATAGTCAAAGCTATGGTTTTTCCAGTAGTGATGTATGGAAGTGAGAGCTGGACTATAAAGAAGGCTAATCACCGCAGAATCGATGCTTTTCAGCTGTGGTGCTGGAGGAGAGTCTTGAGAGTCCCCTGGACTGCAAGGAGATCAAACCTATCCATCCTGAAAGAAATCAACCCTGAATGTTCACTGGAAGGACAGCTTTTGAAGCTGAGGCTCCAGTACTTTGGCCACCTCATGAGGAGAGAGGAGTCCTTGGAAAAGTCCCTGATGTTGGGAAATATTGAAGGCAAAAGGAAAAGAAGACGGCAGAGAATGAGATGGTTGGCCGGTGTCATCGATGCAACCAATATGGATTTGACCAAACTCCAAGAGGCAGTGGAAGATGGGAAGGCCTGGCGAGCTCTGGTCCATGGGGTCATGAAGAGTCGGACACGACTGAACGACTGAACAACAACAACAACAACAACAACAACAGTATTTATTTTGACAAGTGCTGATGCTGATGCTTGTCAAAATAAATAATAAAAACAAGCACCGATCAGCTAACCCTAACTGGCCTCCCCATGGGCTAGCTGGTTGGCGGGAGTTTAAAAAAAAAGCCTTTTCCTGCCCATCTCTACTTGCTTGTTGAAAAAAAAAAGTCTGCTGTTGTTTCTCTCATCCCCAAGGCTTTAAGCTATGAGTGAAATAATTGTTTGCCATCAAAACCTTGTGATGTGCAATTAATTTACTGCTGCAGCATGAGCGGGGTGGTGGTGATGGTGGTATTTGAAGCATTTCCTTGTGACTTCCTTGTTTCATCCGGAGTTGCAGGGGTTTTTGGGTCTGGCGAAGAACCAAGGCTCAGAAGAGTTTGACCTTCCAATAGTGCCAAGAAATAATGAAATAGTGTGTGTGTGTGTGTGTGTGTGTGTGTGTGTGTGTGTGTGTGCTGTCAAGTGGTTTTGTCATTCCACAAAACCATGCAGAAGGGGAAACTTCTTAGACCAATCTGAGGGGGGGGGGGGAGAGCAGAGTAAAACCTGTGCAGATTTCCCAAGTTCTGTCTATCTATCTATCTATCTATCTATCTATCTATCTATCTATCTATCTATCTAATCTTCATCACTAAAAGGCATTTTACTAGAATTTAGTTACCAGAATTCTTTCAAAATCCCAGCTTCCTTTTTACGAGAAGGGAGGAAAACTGCTAATCCTCAATGTTTGGTTATGTTTTTAATTGACTGGCACACTCCCTAGTGTGTCCTGAAGCAAGTTATTACCTCTCCTTCTTCCCAGGACCCTGGAACTTTCTATCCCTCTTGCATCTGTCAAATGGTGATGGAGATGTTTTTCCTGACCATCAAGATCCTCTATGTTGTCCCACTTGAACACGTTCCAAGAGGAACTGGGATAAAACTCATGAGTATAGTCTCAGGCCTGCCTGTCTGCTTGATATGTATTTATTATTTATTTTAGAGTATTTTTACCCCCACCTTTCTCCTTGGAAAAGGACCCAAGGTGGGTTACAATAATCTTTTTTATCCTTTACCTGAACATGTGGGAGAGAGATATTCACCCGGTCACACTAAAAGAATGTGTAGCCTAGTCCATACACCGAAAAACTTCTCTACACATTTTAAGACTAGAGGTCAAAGGACTGCTATAGCCCTTTATATAGAAACACCTGGCAAAGCATTTCTGGGCTTTGACCAGGTTTCAGAGCTTGCTCACCCAATCCTCCACCCTGCCTGGTTTCCAAACGAGAAGCTATTTTGTCTGCCCCACCCTCACAAATGTGTGAAGCTAACCTCATTGTCATAGTATGTACAGTCTGCTTAATAGCCCATTCAAAACAACAGCAGAGTACAGAAAGTTCTTTCCTTGCCTCTCACTGTGCCAAGCCTAGAGATACCAGCCCTGCATGGAATAGAACAGCTCTTTTTATAAACCCAAGGCGTTCCCTCTTGCTCTTCAGAAATCATGAGGAATCAATCTGTGTGCTGGAACCAAACAGGGACTTTGTAGGGTATAGTGGTTGACTTCATCTGGGCTTCTCTGTTGACTGATACTTCTTTATCCTCCACTCTCTCCCATACGAATATGCCCTCCCTACCATCACCACTACTTCCCCACTTCTCCCTAATAGCTGTTTTCCCAGGACTGGATGTCCTGCACAGTCAAGCTTCATCCAAGACTCTAGCTGTATTCACCAATTTCATTTCAGGTGAATTCAGCTGGAAAATGAGAGTTTCAACAGGAGAGAGGATGGTTAAGGGCTTTTCACCAGGTGCCCTTGCTTCCGGTGGCCAAGCATCTTTCTTTTAAGAAAAATGATTGTTCAACCGAAGGACCACCCCAGGACCGAACAGGGTTCTACATTTAAAGGGCTGCCCATTCCAAGTTTAATTTAAAGGTCAAAAACTGGAAGGAGAGAGAGAGAGAGAGAGAGAGAGAGAGAGAGAGAGAGAGAGAGAGAGCTTGTCAGCCCCCAATAACTACTTGGGCAGTCAAGTCCTCAGCAGGGAAACAGCCCCTCTGGCTATTATCCTCTTCACTCAAATGACGCAAACTGTACTTCTGTTTAATATTCTGATTTTGCCTCCGTGCCTATAAATTAGGGTGTGCAACTCTGTCCAAATTGGTATTGTGTTGTTCCTACTTTTTTGATGTCCAGCCTAGCTTTACAGATCGTTGGTCTGTGTAAAACAAGCCTAGGCAGAAAGGATGTTGCAGAAATCATTATTAGTATGTTTGTGGGTGGGTGCTGATTAGCGGTCCATTTGCTAAACAAGGTGCAGCGATTCAAATGTGCATGCATGAACACACACACACACACACACACACACACACACACACACACACACACACACACCAACAACTATTTCTCTGAAAGCAGCTGGACCCAGCTGGCATCCCTTGTGAACCACCCAGAGTGGCCACAGGTCAGATGGGCAATATAAAAATTGAATGGACAGACAAAATGCAAATTGGGCTTATGGTCCAAGGAGTGACCTCCGTGGCACCCCTGACCCCAGGCATGTATTCCTAGGAAACCTAGTTTGTAGAGATACCATGGGGAAAACTGAGCTGCAGAGAGCAACAGTTCTGTTCCCGAAGCACTTGCTTCGGGTCGCCACCCCTCGGGAAGCCCGGAGGACGAGCACTCGGACCCGGGCTTTCTCTGTGGCGGCCCCCAGCCTCTGGAACTCCATCCCCAGTGAAGTGCGCTCTGCAGAGTCCCTGCTGGCCTTCCGAAAGGCGCTAAAAACCCATCTTTTTCGGGAGACCTTTGGCGATGTTTAATTTTTTCTTTTCCTTTTCCCGCCATCCTAACTTGTGCTTCTTTGTTCATCGTTTAGTTGAGGTGCTACCTGGTTTTAATTGTGTTAAGGGTGTTTTATTGGTATGTTTTATCCGATTAGTCATTATAATTTGGTTGGCTTTGCTGCCTTTTGTAAGCCGCTTAGAGTACATAGTAGATAAGCGGAATATAAATACAATAAATAAATAAATAAATAAATAAATAAATAAATAAATAAATAAATAAATAAATATTAAACACCTCGACAGAGCCCTCCTGTGCTCCTTCCAACAGAGAAACCACAGGGACAACAATTTACCAGTGACATTTAACAAACAATGGGGTCTGTTGCCAGTGAACTATGATGGATGGGGTGTGTTGGCCTGGCAATGCCAACGTCTGCGCTTGGTCTACATTTAAAAAGGAAGTATTGGATATACCGTATATACTCGAGTATAAGTCGACCCGATTATAAGTCGAGGCCCCTAATTTAACCCCCCAAAACTCGGGAAACTTATTGACTCGAGTATAAGCCTAGGGTGGGAAATGCAGCAGGGCCTGGCAGCTCCTCCTTTGTGAGCTGGGGGAGTGGTGTGTGATGTTTAAAATGACTTTTAGCCACTGATGCAAGTGCTTGGGTCAGTGGCTTAAAGTCATTTTAAACATTGTGCGCCGCTCCCCTGTGATGCGGAGGGGGGGGTCATGAGAAGTGGCACCCAATGTTTAAAATGACTTTTAGCCACCAACCCAAGCACTTGCCTCAGTGGCTAAAAGGACTGACCCGAATATAAGTCGAGGGCCCCTTTTTTTCAGCCCAAAATTAGGGCTGAAAAACTAGGCTTATATTCGAGTATTCGAGTCATTGCTTCAAATAAGTGAATGGATTAAATAAGACGAAGGCCTCAGGCCCCATCTTAGCATTTCTCAAAGCGATACCCACTGCACCCCACTGCATCCCAGTATGTTTGGGAAAGTCAACTTTGGAGTTTAAAAGAGTATGTGTGTGTGGGGTGGGGGACATCAGGAATTTCTGCAGTCAAGCTCAAATTAAGCTAAAGTTAGCACATTGGGTGCTTTTACACGACCCCTAAGATCCGCTGCCCACTTAAATTCGGACCAGAGATCTTGGGGGTTCGTCGCTCTTCCTGTGTTCCCACCCCCTCTGCACTTCCTTGCTCCTGTCTGCGTGAGGGGAGGGGGAAAAAAGGAGAAAAAAATGCAGGCTCACCTCCGTCTGCCAGTGGAAGCCGCCCCGAGATCCGTCGAGACCCGTTGTCGTCATGATTCCTGTCTCTTAAAGGGGCGACGGGGACAAAAAAACAAACACAAGGCGAGGCGAGCCTGGCACTCACTACTTTACATCCGCATCAGAGATTTTTCAGCTCCCAAGACCAGGTACTTGAAAAGTGCGCTGGGATGCGCTTAGGTGGGAATGGTCGCACTTAATTTTTTGTAAACTCCGGAGCTGGTGGGGAAACAATTTTAAGCTCCGGATCTGGGAGCCATTTGCTGCGGATTTTAGGGGTCGTGTGAAAAGAATCATTGTTAAAGACGTGGCTGCCTTAAAAAGCAAAATATATGTTTGGAATTCCAACTCACCACTTCATGCAGGAACCGTGCCCTGCAAAAGTTGTAACATTTCTTAAACAGGGCCCCGTTTTTCACGGGCACACTTTGTATTTCACCCTCTGGGAACAGATGCCCAGCCTCTCACGGAAAAGTGGGATGTGCACAGTTTTGTTTACTTTCTGTCCTGCAGTCCCATTTGAGAGCACTTTAATCCAAACTACTTCATCAAAGCATGATAAACACATTTTCTTCAAAGCAAGATTGTTTGTCTCAAGGCAGCTGCCAGCGGCTTTTGAAACAGAGCGCAATTTATTGGTTTGTCTTCCCTCCTGCTTCCACCTCATCCCACCCCCGTGACTTAAAGAAAAATTATGCTTCCCCCCCACCCCTAAAAAAGGGTTGACTCACCTCCCAAACAGTACAGAGAGCTATTTCTGAAGCCCCATGGCTAATGCCTATGGAATGTCCCGAGACGGGTGTGCTGCTGTGGCACAGAAACCCCTCACAGCTTGCCAGCTCGGTGGTGGGGTGGTTCCCAGGGAGCATGACGATGTCCCAAGACGCAAGGCTAATAATAACCGGCCAGTGAAATACACCAATGTATGCTTTATTTTGTTTTGAAAAGCCGATGGTTTGAAAAGAGCAACACTGTCCCAAGCCATAAGAAACAGCTGCCCACTTAGGTTCTTCTTATGCATTAATGGGTGGAGATAGGGTACGGATGCATCTAAAACAAGAGCAACTTTCTGCAAGAAGTATAGAGGGAATGCCTCCATGCATCTTGCCTCTGTGTTTGGGAAAGAAGACTTTCTTTCGCAAGATGTATCTTCTGCATTCTCTCTATACATAGAGGGAATGCCTGTAAAACAGCTGTGGTTCCCCCGGACTACAGCTCCCATCATTTCCCAGCACTGGGTAGGCTGGCTTGTGCTGATGGAAACAGCAGTCCATCTGTGCCTGGAGGTTTCATGTTTCACACAGATAACTGCTGGATTACATATTTTGACTGTTTGGGTGACTCACAGCCTCCTTTTTTGGTGGTGCGTACTGAATACTGCTGCTTACATGGCCGTTACTTCATGTCCCTCTCATCCCTCTTTACTGTCCCGCTTGGGACCGGTACGAAAAAAAGGTTACTTCACATGCATAGTGTGACAGCAGAATCTCATCCCGACCATGCCCTCTGAACCGGGAACAGACCGTGATGTGTCATACCTGCCCCTGGGCTGGGGAATTCTGTTGCCACGCTTTGTTCCCGGTTCCTGTTCCGAGACAAGGGACGTGAAGTAACGGCAATGGCTGTTTCCCCCTTTCGCCGACTGGAACTCCTACGTCAGGCCAGGCTTGGCTGCCCGCCTGTCCCTGCAGGAGAAGGCAGCTCTTAAAGGGACAGGCAGAGACATCATCGGGTCCCAGAGATGGGGCTGAGCTCTCCTTGCCTGCTTGCCTGCCAGCCCGCAGACTGCTGAGTTCATGGTGAGGGTGTCTCACCCACCGCCCACGCCGCCACCACCACCCCTGCTTGCCTGCAGCAAGTGGTGAGGGCTCGCCTGGCTCCTCCTGCCCGAGACAGCCCGCGCACCCACAGTGGGGATTTGGAATATCGAAAAACGGAAGCCTGACAATTAAAAAAAAAAAAAAGCTAAACGAAGCCAGGGAAATCCAGTATGTGTCATGAAACAAGTACGTGAAGTAACAGTTGTCACGAGACAAGTAATCATGCCCATGGGTAAATGAAAATAGGGACTGAACAGGGACAAAACCATGTGACCGCAAACAATGCTGTCATGGAACGAACGTAATTGCGGAATGAAGTAGGACGTGAAGTAACCACCATACTCTTCTATAGTGCTTAAAGCACTCTCTGGGTGGTTTCCTATTTAATCATACAGGGTACACATCCCCCCCCCCACACACACACAACATGACATGGGTACTCAATTTACCAACTCAGAAGGATAGAAGTCTGAGTGAACCTCTCAACTGGAACTGAACTTGGGTTATGACCAGGATTTTGGCTAGAGTACCGCAGCTGAACCACTGTGCCACAAGGATGGCCTTCTAGTTTTGTGGTGGGTCCACAGCTGAGTCATGAAGGATACTATTTTAAATAGAGGATTCTACATTGATTCCTTAGGATTATCCAGAGACCCTAGACAGGTTCTGTCAGCCAAAATAAAAGCAAAAAAGCAAAGTGTGCTGCTCACATACCCCCCCCCCCCCCATAGAGCTTAAAGCACTCTCTGGACAGTTAACAATTTTATTTTATTATGCAGGCTACCCATTCTCCCACCTCTGGGAGCTGGGTACTGATTTTACTGACCTCAGAAGGCAGAGAGAACCTTGACCCTGCTACAGTATTAGGATTGAACCCTGGGTTGTGAGCAGAGTGGCTGCAGTACAGCAGTGTCACCACCGCATCACAAGGCACGGTGCGGACAGTGTCATGCTGGATGAATGATGTGGCCTAAGATAACTTTATAGGTCCACAAGACAATGAAATCAATGCAGGAGCATGCATTGGCGATATATATTGGCCTCTTACTGTGTTCCAATTATAAAGCTCATCTGAATTCTACGAAAAGTCATTCCCGTGGGCTTTATTTTTCCAGCATCCATTTGTCTTCTTGCCAAAGTGTCTTCCACCTTCTCGTGACCTCTTGTGGAAGGTGCAGGGCTGCTGCTCCCAGCCGGCAAAGATAGAGCTTCGGTGCATTTGAGGAATAGCATATCATCACATGCAGAGGTATTAATATTTGGTTCCTGCTCAATAAACTTTGGAGTATATTCAGGGCATTAGCACATTAATAACTGTAAAACAGAACGAGAGTAGATGGAATTCAAGTGTCTCTTTAAACCTCCTCCTCATGCTTGATTTACATCAGATTATGGTCATTAAACCCTATGACTGTTCCTCTGAAAATGTACTGGAAATTGTATCCATATATGGCAGGGCTGGTCGGCTCTGGAGATTATAGTTTCCCAGGACCCACCATGGATAGCACCTCCTCCAAAAATGCTTGTAAATGTTCCTTGAGAGTTTGAAATCGGCAGACTTCGCCTCTATTCCCTCCCCCCCCCCCCCCCCAATTCTTAAAAACACTCTGGTTTTAGCCAACAACAAACCTGAAAGCCTTTATGTGCAATAAAACTGCTGCTCATGGGGACTTTTACGGAGAGGAATGCCCCCCTTTTTATCCAAATTTTCTTGGAGGGTGATGGGGAGGGACCAGAAGATTCAGAGGTTGCTTTCACACAACCACTAAAATCCACTGTAAAGTGCTCGCAGATGCGGAGCTGAAAATCATTTCCCCACAAGCAGTTGACTTTTTAAAAAATAATGTGCGACTTCTTCAACTTAAGCTTGACCCAACACATTTTTACAAGTACCTGGTCTTGAGGTGGTAAAATCCTTGTCGCTGTTCCGATGCGGATTTTAAACCGTTACTCGAGTCCGTGGGAACATGGGAAATCCGCACCAAATCTCTCTCCCCCCCCCCCCCCCCGTTATGGTGTCTTTGCTGCGGTTCTCAGTTGTGGGATCAGAACAGTGGCAGATTTTCAAAATGCGACCATGGGAACATCCAATCCATGACATCAACCACATGACCGCTCCAGGGGTTGATCTGGATCAAAGTTTGCTATGGATTTTAGTGGTCGTGTGAAAGCAGCCATAGTGTACAAAAGTTAATAGGGGTCTGTACTCAGCCCACAGACTACAGGTTATCAATCTCCTGTGCATGTTTGCATACTTGTACACATCAACTAAATGAAGCATAGGAGATGTTGTCTGCATCTTTTAAAGCAATCAGCCAGATTCTGAGTACTTTCTGCACATTGTGTGTGTGTCTGTGTCTGCTATATGGGACAAGAACTCCCAGTATGGAAGAGTGGAGATCCCAACAATTCTAATTTAGAAAAGTGATTTACCCAGCTGTCCTTTTGTACTTGTCTTCTGCCATCAGGCCTTGAGATTTTAAATACAAAAGGTAAACCTCAGAAGCCTAAAAATGGAGTATCCTTGTCACGGAAGGTTGTAATGGTCTTTCTGAAAAGAAAGATGACATTTCTGCACATTTTTCATTTGCGTTTTTCACAGTGTTTCCACTTTTTCTCCTTTCTTCTTCTTCTTTTTCTTTCTTTCTTTCTGTTTTTTTCACATTTCTCTCATGGACTCACATGCAGCCCATGTTTCACATTTTCAAAACTCATACACAGGTTTGCACATATATTTCATGTATATATAAAAATTACCTCAGGGTTTACAATTGTGGGGATTTCTGAAACACGCTGTGCCTTGTCTCGCAGTGTGTCTCAGAGTGTGTGAAATTTATAATTTTAGCAAGAATCTCAAAAACTATCAAAAGTGTTCCTGAAAGTGTCCCTAGGGAATCCAGTTCTATTATGAGCTGTTCCCGTTCTTCTTACTGCTGTACTAGACTTTGTAAATCAATCATATTAGGTTCCCACTTCACGGTTAGAGTTGTTAAGTTTGTTACGCAGTTCTGAAGAGCTGTGCTTTTTTTTTTGCTTTTTTTAAAAAAGCAAAATGACACATCCTAATTTAGACTTAATTTTAATTCCTGTAACATTACTTGTAATAATGTCTAAAGTCCTCAATATTAATTTGACTGAAAAAATTCCAGAAGGAGTTTCAATTTTTTCTCATTAAAAGCTTTATAGATGTCTTAATTAAGCTCTGTTATTAATGGTAATATTACCCAATTTAAACCCACACACTTTAAGATGCCATTACCTCCAGCATGATTAGTTTGATGAACATTGCTATGCAAGGGTGCACACCACAATTCTGAGTGCTGCTGGATTCTCAGTTGTCCTGAATCGATGTAGGTCTGGAAGCCCCTTCAGGCATTACTGACTGTTATTTAACTCACTGCAGTGACTATGGATGTGGCCACTCTTCTTATTTATAATTCTGGCCATTAGTTCATTCTTTGCTCACAAATTCAGTTCCCCAAATGTTCATTGCAGTGCCTAATACACTTAAATTTGTTTGCTTTTAGGAAGACCTTCCCTTTGGTGGGGAAGCCACGTTTGAGTTCCCACCTTTGAGCATGCCGATGTTCTTGAACTAAATCTCCCAGAAGTCTTGCCCAGTAGCTGTGCTAACCTGGATTTCTGGGTGTTGAAGGCCCAGAATACCTGTAGAACCAAGATTGGGAAGGGAACCACTTTTCCTAGATCAATACCGCTAGAGCTCTGTCACAGAAAAGTTTAAGTCTTCCACCATGTTACAAATCCTAGGTACTGTAGAATAGAGCTATGGCAGTTAAAGTGGTGTAGGGCTAGTGTCATGGTGCAGTTTAGATGCATGGGGAAGAACTAGAGGCATCATAAAACAGTCTGTCAAAGTCTCATCCTAAGCCCTGTGGTCAACAGGATTCAAATACCGTATACTCTTGGATCTGTCAAAAGTGGGAGCTATTTCTCCATCCAGTTTCTATCATAGATTGCGTGTTCAAGTTCACAGTGCTGCATGACCCAATGTCCACGGAGTTTTCTTGGCAGGAATACAGGAGTGGTTTTCTATTTCGGGTGCCATCAAAATCTAGATGGAAATGTGCCTAAATATTTGGTCCCCAACCTTGGGTTCCCCAGATGTTCTTGGACTGCAACTCCCAGAATTCCTGGCCAGCACAGCTAATGGGGAAGGCTTCTGGGAGTGTTAGTCCAAGAACAGCTGGGGAGCCCAAGGTTGGGAATCACTGGCCTACACAATGGCCTAATGCTTTATACGGAAGGAATAGAATTCCTTCCAACAGACAGACAGGTGGTAAGATCTAGCGACTCCTAGAAAAAAATTATCTCACCGGAGTCCACTTCCTGAGCTGACCATGGATTTGCTGCTGATTTTTTAAAACTGATTTTTACTCAGCTCTTTCAGTATAATGAAAAATACATATCTACCCACACTCCAATTATTAGCTTTTATTCTCATTTGGAGCTGGTTGTTATTGCATGGTCAACGTACACGGTCAAGGTGATATGCCATGTTGACTGCACATTGGAGTCTCAGAAGCTTTAACTGGGAGCAAAACTGGCTCTGAAATGTGTGGTTCATGGCTCATCACTGGCACATCATCATTTCAAACAGCAAATGCTTATAACAACTGCTGCTGCTGCTGCTGCTGCTACTACTACTACTACTACTACTACTACTACTACTACTACTAATACTACTTTTACTTTATTTTTATGCCGCCTTTCTCCCCAAAGGGACCCAAGGCTGCTTACAACACTAATTCAATACAATACTATAAAAACAATACTGTACGGTACAGTACAAATACAATACTATAAAATACTTATACCATACAATATTGTAAAAACAATATTAAAAAACAACCACAGCAGTAGAGTTTTAAAAAGGTCCCCAGCCAATAAGATTAAAAAAAAAGATGTTATAACATTGTAAAATGCTTCAGTATTTTGAAATGGTTTGGGAAAAGCCAGAGGCTTAAGTGCCTCTGAATTAAATGCAGGGACATATTTTAACACACTTTATCATCTTTTGCATTTAAATTCAAGTCACTGACTCCATGAGGATGAAACATGAGATGTCTTTGTAGCAGTGTGCTTGCACGTTCAGTTGCCAGGAATGGGAAAGCTTGGGATTCACCTTTAAAAACAATCTTTCTGGAAGATTTAATTGGGCAATGAAGTGCCTGTCTCAATTTGGGTTAACAATTACAGGCACACAGGAACCTACTTAGAGGGGCCAAAGACATATGGGTATACAGTTGGCGTGTCTGGTAGCAAGGCGTTCCAGGGTACTGTTTGCTAGTGCACATGAGAGCATGTTATGGAGGGCAGCGGAGTGTGAAGCTTAAACATTAAACAGATTTCACTTTAACAAATCCTTGATTTCGATGCAGTGGCATGGATCTGTGTATTTGCATACATTCTGGGGGTGGAGCAAAGAATGTTTCAAAAAATTAGCATAATATTGCCTATCATTCTGGAGCATCTCGTTGGCATATGTTCAGTACCTGAAAATATATTTCTTGACGGTAAGTAGCGGTGTGAGTGTTAGTTCTCCATCAAGAAAAACATGCCATTACTGAACACAGTCAGCTGCTGAGAAATGTTAAGTGCGAGAGAGTGTTTCTGTGAGTACGCCCATGTGTGTAAGATCTATGATTCCACTGGTGCTGACGGCCTCGCCTCTGATGCAGATCACAATTGCACAATGAGATGAATTGTTGTGTTCCTAGTTATTGTGTTCAGTTCATCACCTGAAAGTTTAATGAGCTCAGGCTGGTTACTGAATGCCCAATCTATTTCGAGGGTTGTAGTCGTTTAGTGGAACCTGCCAGAGTTTGACGTTTTCAGGCAAAGACTTCAAGAGTGCTGGGTCACCATCGCACACATATGTATGCCGGTTTAACGATGCTGGGATGTAACTATTAGAGATGGGCACAAATAAAAAAAAAGTGTTTCGTTTGTCGTTTGTCGTTTAGGGGGTCCGTTTCGGTTCGTATCTGTTTTTCGTGAATTTTTGCAAAAAAATCATTTTTGTTTTTGTTCGTTTCATTACCATTTTGTTACCATTTATTTCATTTTTTGTGATTTTTGTGATTTTTAAAGCAAATCACTGTATTGCCGTAACGAAAACGAAACGCACGACAAAGTTTCCGGTGTGTCTGTTCGTTTCATTTCATTTTGGAGACAAAATTCGTTTGTCATTTCGTTGCATAACGAAACAAAAAAATGAAAATGGAAACAAAAAATTGTTCGTTTCGTGCCCATCTCTAGTAACTATGTATTGCAGCTGTTGATCCATCACATTTATTCCAGAGCAGCAATGAATGGCGGGACAGACATGTCTTCTAAGGCACAGATGTCCCCACAGCTAGGAAAGGGCTGGGCTAAATGACCTCCAATACAACCTCTGGCTCCAGTGTTCTACTCTTCATGTCAGAATCAGGAGGATAATATAGAGACAGAACATTGCATGGATGAACCCTGTGGCTTCCATGGTTCTATTCTGATGTGCCACAAAGGGCTAATTAGAAAGTGGGGAGAATGTTCTAAATATGTCCCCTGTCTCTGAAGGGGAACACATTGTCTGGAGAAGAAAGCCCAGATGATGCAGGAACTCTTTTTATGCAACTGGGGAGTCTGAAGAATCAGATTTTCCCCAATGGAGAGGCTCTAGATCAGTCGTTCTCGACCTGTGGGTCCCTAGATGTTCCTGGACTGCAACTCCCAGAAATCCTGGCCAGCTCAGCTAGTGATGGAGACTTCTGGGAGTTGCAGTCCAGGAACATCTGGGGACCCACAGGTTGAGAACCACTGCTCTAGATGTTGAAGCAGATAGGGAACATGTTAGTTAATCCCCTCAGAATGGTGCTTTACAATAATCAGATAGTATAAAAGGACAACCAACCAACCAAACAAACAAACAACCAAACAAACAAACTGTTGTGCTGCCCGCTACTATGATGGTTTTCCATGCAACATGCACTCATGTTTGGCTCCATGTGGTTTTGACTCTGCATGGTTTGGAGAGTGACCCCAAGACCTTGTTGCTTTAAACTGGCTTCGTCCCAGGTGCAAAAGCAGCATGGGTAGTGATGAGAGGAATTAGTGTCTTTTCCCCCTTCGGTCTCGTGTTGAGCCCAAGTCCTCATGGAAACATGAAGGAATGTCTAACTTGAAAGGCAGATTAAGGTTTATGCTTCTTGACCTATGAACACAAAAGATGTCTCTCTTTGCATTACCACGAGCCCTGCCTCAAAAGAGTAGGCTGTGAACTGAACTGTTGTCTTGTTTCAACTTTCAGATAGGGTGAGAGAGCATCAGCTTTGAATGTAAGTGTCCAAAGCAGCCAATTTGTGGGTATACAACATAAGGGCTCTCTTTCTTTTGATATCTGTTTCCTGCTATGATTAAAAGTTTTCCTCCTGGCATTCTAATCCAAGCCCACCACGCATCTAAATATATTTGTCTCAGGAACAAGCAGATACATGGTGTCATAGACATAGTTTCTGATTTATCTTGGGCATGCTTAGCGAGAAAGCACCCCCACACCCACCCGGACTCTGTGTCTCTCTCTGTTTGAATTAGTATGAAATGGCTTGGGGAAAAAACAACAGCCTGAACAAGTCCTAGCATTCTACCTGTGCACTGATTTCAAACCTTTGTTCTCAGTAATTCTGAAGTGCAAATATTTTATTTGGTCGTTTGGAGGCGGTAGGAATGAGCAGGGGGTAGTGGCATTAAAGCATTAGTAATTCCATCATCCAAATGTGCTCATTGTTTCTGCATTCAGTACCAGAACAGCAAGAATTAAATAATGGTTACTTTGATCGAATCAATTCTACAAGTAGATTCGGTGTGTATTTATGTGTAATATCCATTTCTAAGACATCCTAGTAAATTAATTTCCTTGACTCTGGCTGGCAGTGATTTAGAGTGCTGCTGCTCATTGCTTTTCCATTGGTCTATAATGGAGGTGACTGGGTATAAGATTTATGTAACATTTGTTGGTGAGCAGATTGGTCTGTACAATACATAATTGGGAATGTATATGAAATATAGGGGTAAATTAAAATTAAAAGATATTTAGATCATTTTTGACTGGATGTGGGCTACTTTATTAGAGTCATCTTGGTCATTTTTAGATCTTCTTTTGTACACATGATAGAGCATACATTCCATGCATATAACTGCTGCATTGATCAACTTTCTACACAGACACAGGAAAACTATCCTGTCTCTGTAGTCATTGTACCTGATTATTCTTTGATCTGCTTACTTCTCTTTAGTCTTTTAAGTGATTCTTAGGTGGTGCAGCCAGGATCTTGTCCTGGTGAGAATAATTCTTCTGCCTTAATCCATTTAGCAAGGTGTGTTGTTTTTGTTCTCCATAGCTTTAGCCTGGTGCAGTGGTGGAAAACCTTCGACACTCCAGATGTTTTGGACCACAACTCCCAGAATTCCAAGCCCTTATTGCCTATGACAAAGGACTGTGGTCTAAAACATCTGGAGTGCTGAAGGTTCACCACCACTGGCTTATTTTTTTCCTGGTTTAATCTTTATAGCTTTAAAGGTGTGCAGAATCCTTTTTCTTGATCTTAACCATTGTCTGGGAGATGGTGTCCATGAAGTGGGTGGCTTTGGTGTTGTGTTACCTCATTATGTTCATTATTTGCTAGCATCTCTTGACATACTTCTGGAGGAGCAATGGCAGCCAAATAACATCTGGGAGTTGAGCCATGGCAACTGGATTTCTTTTCTTGTGAGAGTAAAACGTTTCACTACTCATCCAAGCACTGATGAAGCTGCTTGGATGAGTACCTGGCAAAACATTTCAATCTCACAAGAAGTCCAGTTGCCATGACTCAACTTCCAAAGAACTTTACCTGGATGACTCAGAATCTTCACAGACATACAGCCCAATAACAGACTTTTTGATTGGTGGGGTGCACAGTTCTCCTCCTGAACCTCTTTGAAACATTGAATTAGATCAGGAAAGCTTGCTGTGCTCCTTGACAACTGAAGACACAGTCCCTTCCATCAGCTGCATAAAAAGTCTTGAATTCCAGGCAGCTCATAAGCTTGTTCCTGTGATTTCATGTATTACACTGCATTTTCCCACTTATGTTTAGAGAAAGGAGAAAAAATATATATCTCCCCCTCACCTTTGGCAAACAGCTGATTTCACAATTTAATCTCACTTGCCTTCTGGCATTTCTCTGCAAAGTGCTTGTTAAAGTGCCAAAACGAGTGATGTCCTTGCAAGCTTCTTCTTCTTTGATCTTGTGTCTGCAAAATGGACCATCCATCAGAACTTCTGAGTGACTGCTACCTGGGAGGGTGAGCGGATTTGCCCATGCAAGACTGCAAATTTTGCGGTCACTCCGCAGACCTAATTTGACTTGACACACGTGAAAAAGAAAGGCGAAGGAGAATCACAGCGAGGGAACCAAAATCATCTCCTTTCCAGCTTGATCTCTTCTTGTGAAATGAACTTTAAAAGATCTTCATAACCATCAGCAAGTGATTGGTTATTTCTCTTTGGCTGGACATGGGGAAGCAGCTATCTGGGTTTATATTAGGATGGTGAATTTAAAGAAGTAGTGGTGGTGAAACCTCTGGTGGTCCTGTGGAGAGAATTCCTGGGCATTACGAGACAGGAAAAGATTGGGTTTTATGGAGTCGTTGTGGCCTAAATGCAGGAGTCCTTTTCAGTGGAAACTCAAAACATCATTGTTGTTCTGGGAGTGAAGATGGACATCAAGGATTATATTGGAGATGGGCATATGGAGCATGCTGACTTGTTCATTCTAGAAGATACAGTCTAAAAGGAAGCTTCCTGTTTCTGGAGCAGACTACCCTGAAGATCATGGACCTTAGGAGGAGAAGGTGGCAGAGTCCTTCCTCTGAGAAGCAAAAAGCCCATCAACAAAACCACAAGACACAGTGGAGTCACTAGGCTGCAGTCTCTTGAGTGCCTACAATTGAAATCAAGGTCCAGGCTGGCTGCTTTTTGAGGGTATATGCACCTCAGGGTAATACCTTCCTCATGAAAAAAAGCCTTCAGATAACCTCTTTCTTACAGGAAATCTCCAGCTGAGGTCAAGGTGAGGCTTTGAGAGCTCAGCTTTATAAAACTCAGTTCTAGGCAAGGAGAATTTCCCAGTCACTGCCAACTACTATGTATTCTTCATTTCTTCCTTGGTGCATTCTTTGATGGACTCCTTCATACTTTATATGGCTCTTTTTAAAATTATGTCTTGTGATAGCTCTTGTTTTACTTACCTGTTCTCTGCTAGGATCCTTTGTGCCCAGATTTGTGGTACAATCAGAGAAATTAGGAGTACATTTTCTACTATTAATCCATTTCATCTCCACATTTGGATTTCCTCATAGGTATGTGACTCAGCGATTAGACTTGCAAATTATACACTGACCGATCAGCAAAAGGACGTGTAGTAATTTCAAAATATGCAAGTGAACAAAATCTTGTGTTGTGACAAACAGGCACTTTTAAGTAAATGGATAGCACCTCTGCCACAACAGTGGTAACTACTCAGGATAATGCTGCCATTTTGCTGCCATTTCCTGACACCCTAAATCTGTTGCCTGAAAAGGGTTGCAATTCTTGTTTGTCCCCACATGCAAGGATAAAATCTAGATGAGGAATTGAAAATTTGGAATTTTCCTCACATTCTTGTTAGAATTCTAGCCCTGGCAAGCATGAAATTTTGTGCGAAAATGTGTATTTTTATATATGAATCAACACAATTCGTATACACTGCAGACAGTAGGAGGACGGTTCGTTCATTTAAGTGTTCTTTCACTTCATGTGAAGCATTAAACAGGTTGTTTGCATCTTTCTTAACAACCAGCCTTCTGCAATCAATCTTTCTGTGCTTTCCTTCTCTCTGTGTGCGCATGTGCATGCACTTTGCTTCACTTCTTAAATAAATAAAAAACCCTTGAGACATTTTATGCAAATAACAGATACTAGGAAGGGAGGAGAGACTCTTTTTAGAGTCTAGAGGCAAGGGAATCTCATGGGACGTAAAGATTTCTCGTTAAAATGCCACATTGTGCTGAAACAGCCTAAACTTCCAAGAACAAGTGATCCCACAAATATTTTTTCCATTCCTCCAGATCAAACCTCCCTCCTTCCTCCCAATGAGGCAGTCAGCCTTGCCTCTTCAGAATAACCTGGGTTGCTCACAATCATCCAAAGTAGTCAATACAGGTTTCAGAAGTCAGGAACTCCATAGTGAATTTATCCCATTCAGCAAAATGAATCCTGTCTTAATAGTGGAAGTGAAAGGAGAAATCATGGAAAATCTCCCAGGTAGTAATGGAGTACATGCGCATAAAAAATAAAACCAAAGGTATGTGTTTGTGTTCAGAATTATTTGTTTTGGTTGTCCCTCCAGATGGTCAGTGCAAACACACTGGGGCGCTCTGAACCTGTACAGCCTTCAAAGAAGTCATGCTTATTAAATCAATTTTTGGAGGTGTTCATGCATCTATTTATTCATGAGGAAGGCTGCTCCATCCCAGGCTGCCTTAGACGGCACCTTTTAAATGTTTTATTAGCAGTAGATTAATTTCCTATAAGACACGCCGGGGGGAAATGGCCAGGATGTGTTTCAGGCAAGCCGAACAACTATCAGAAAATACATGCAACTTGCTAAAGGATTATACGATAAATAATGTAAAGAGTAAAATATAAGCCAAGTAAAGATACAAAATGACAAAGATAATCCTTTAGCAAAGAGGCCATTGGGAGACATTTGCAGCCTCCCCCCCCCCCCAAAAAAAAAGTCTTCTAGTGCTTAGGAAATGAGAGGCAGCTGAACTGGAGACCTGCAGAATTTGGATGATAGAAGCAAGATATGCATCTTACTCCTGAATTATTTCTCTTCCATTCAGATAAAAAGGTAAAGGTAAAGGTTCCCCCTGCACATGTGTGCTAGACATGTCTGCCTCTAGGGACGGTGCTCATCTCCGTATTCAAGCCGAAGAGCCAGTGTTGTGCAAGTCCTTGGCCATGTGGCTGCAAACTGTTTTATCTTCCCACTTTTTACAGAAGTACTATCTACTTATCTACTTGCATTTATATCTATCCCACTTTTTACAGAAGTACTATCTACTTATCTACTTGCATTTACATGCGTTTGAACTGCTGGGTTGCAGAAGTTGGGGTTAACGGTGGGAGCTCACTCCGCTGCATGGCACCCGGGATTCGAACCGCTGAGCTGCCGACTTTGTAGCTGACAGTTTTCAGTGCTGCACAAATGCTAAAAGTGGATGAAAACAGTTTCACCCTGTTCCAAAGCTCTGGTTGGCAACACCAAGTTGCATCTAAACTCAATCAAACCTACGTCCCAGTCAAGGCTGTGGCATTTCAGTTAATTGTGATGACATGTTCACACTGATTTGAACTCGTAGTGCAGTCACATTGGGGACCAGTATCTTTAACTCCCATTTTCATAGCATCAATCCTGCTCTATGAAATAGGGGCTACATTCAGTTACTTTTGTTGTGAGCTGGGACAGCTCTTGTGGGAGATACTCATCGTAAGGAGAACAAAAATCAGCAACATTTTCACAAGCATTGATTTAGCATTCAGCAGCCAACTTGATTTAACATGCAGCATACCCATGCATGGGATTAGTACAGTATTTTTATGTAGTCTGAAGATGGTTCTCCAGATGGAAGTCCCCAAAAGTCTGGATTTTAGTCTCAATGTTTATGATACCCACCACATTTTTGCAAGGAAAGCTTTCTGGCTGATCCCCATTTTCCTCTGTAGAGGTCTAGCTAAAAGACTAAAATTTCAGCCAAGTAAAGAATGAGCAGGCTCTCAGCTGGATCTTAGATGGATCTGTGAAAATCCAGAGTAGGAATTATTCTCTGGAGTGGGAACATCCAGGAAAGAACCTACCCCTGGCGTTCCTGAAACAGTTGGACCTGCCTTTAGTACATGGCAGCACTCCAAATTCTGTGTGCATGCATGCATATGCATAAATATATAGGTCTTCGTCAAAACATCGATCTTGTTGTGTCTGTGCTTTTCATTCCCTTTCAAAACTTCATTCGTTGTGTCTTCATTAATTCTTTGACAACATTTCATAGATGTTGGAAAGATCTAGCGTTTGCTGTAATTCCGAGCTGGGGACCTAACATTCTCTGCTCTTGATTTAATTAGAGGGACAGTCAGATGGAATTAATTAATAGTTTCCCTCCCACTCTCCCTATCCTCTAGGCTCCACAAGGCACACTTCTCTGCCGTGCTTTGATCTTGAAAGGGACAGAGGTTTTTGAAGGCCTTAATTTGAACAAGGGTTCACCAATGGTCAACCACAGAAGAGGTTTTGAAGGCCACGGAGGACTCCCAAATAACGTGGAATGCTAATTAAGAGGGGGCATTGAAGTGTAGACTGAATCTCTTTCTTCCACAATTAATGGAACAGCCTCTTTCCAAACTAATATTAAATTGTACACTTACTGCGCTTTCATTCTTAAGGGAGTCATCGCCTTTAGGAAGACATAAACCAAATCGTCTGTCCCTTTATGAATTCCTTGTTGTGGCATAGCATAGTTTCTGGGAGACTTGACCTAGACAGTTGAGTCTTGGCCAGGCCACAAGTTCATCTCTGTCTTCAGGCAAGTCACGTGCCACTCCAGTTCCATCCATGAGGTGGAGATGCCCAATGGAAGGGGCTTCAAGGGACCATCTTGATCCTATTTTCCCATACAAAGCCTGCCCATAGAAAACCACCTCTTTCGAGTTATAGCTGGATGTACCTGGATTATTTTAGATCTTTAATGTTTAAATGTTGTTCATAATTTTAATCATGATGTTTTGAAGTGTTTTGATTTTAACTGAATTTCAGTACCATAATAATTTTAATTATATTTTACCGTTTCTAATTTACTGCCTTTTAACATCAGCAGTGCTAAGTTAAGATAAAATAAAATATTGCCTGGGAGCAGGAACTGTTTTCTCGACTAGTTGCGGTGTAGCGGATAGAGTTATGAGTTACGACTCAGGCGGTCTGAGTTTGAATCCCCACTCAACCACAGGAGATCAAGGTCCTGGTTTTGATTTTCAAAACCCTCCACGGCTTGGGACCAGAGTACCTGTCGGAGAGTATATCTCAGAGATCAACTGGGACCAGGCCCACGAAAATGGCGCAGGCGCACTCACTTAGGTTGGCCACACCCAGGGAGGCGCGGAAATCACTGACGCGTAACCGCGCCTTCTCTGTGGTGGCCCCCACGCTGTGGAACCATCTTCCCAGTGAGCTGTGCCTGGCACAGTCCCTGCCTGCCTTTAGAAAGGCACTGAAAACATACCTTTTTAGGGAGGCATATGGCAACCTCCTTACTTAATTATTTTTTTTTACTTAATTTTTTTTATTTTTTTTATTTTTTTTCCTTGCCCGCTTCAGCTTGGTAGAGGGATTGTTTTTCCCTATTTTTATTACACCTGCTGTTTTTTTGTTTTATCTTCTTTGTTGCTCGGTTTTAACTTGTCAGCCGCCCAGAGTTCCGTCAGGAAGATAGGCGGGATATAAATACAACAAACAAACAAACAAACAAACAAACAAACAAACAAACAAACAAAC
>JAHTLZ010000213.1:5911504-5924788 GCA_023846285.1 Phrynocephalus versicolor | reverse complement strand
CACACACACACACACACACACACACACACACACACACACACACACACCAGAAGCAATTAACTTGACTGTCAGAATGAGGCCAAAGAAAAGGGGGAGGAGGAAGAGGAGGTGGTGGAGGAGGAGGAGTTGGAGAGGGGAAGGAAGAGTTGAGGACAGACCTGATGTGGCATTATCAGCACATAACATGATTTCAGATAGATTTAGACAACATTGCACACACACACAGAGAGAGAGAGAGGGGGGGGGAGAGAGAGAGAACATTGTTATGTTTCTGTTAATGAGGTGAGGGTGGAAGAAAATGGTGCCCTAAGGATTTCCTAAAGTGTCTGCAAGAAAAAAAATAAGGGAGGAATTTAAAAAATCTTGTTTAGCACATTCAATCCTTCCTAGGCCAGTGTGTGTTTCTTCTCAATATTCAACTTCTCCTTTCCCACAAGGAGACCCTCAGAGCTACAGCAATAAAAAATTGTGACACCTGGGGTGACATTTTGCCAAGAATTCTCCTTGCATGATAAAACCATAGTACTTTAAAAAGAAACTTTGGGGCAGCCTTCCAAGAGCAGGATGTCTCCAGAGAATGCAACAGTGGGTCCTTGGAATTTAAATGGTCCATTAAAGTGTCTGCTTTGGAACCAAGATGAAATCATGGCATTTACTTAATGTGCAATTAGGACAGTGCCAGGTTTTGCAAGGGGGAAGAAAACCACCTAGTTTTCAAGGTAATGTTATCTAATTCCATTGTATGGAAGATAAGCCTCCTTGTTTCATTCCTTTTCTTACTGAGATATTTATCAGCAGGTGTTCTTTGTTTCTGTTGATGTTGTTGTTTTGAACATCTTTTTGAAATACATTTTGCATACAATAGGATTTATCTTCTCCCTTATCTTGGAGAGTAATAATCCAAATGTCTTCTTGGGAGCCCACAACTAGGATGTGAAGGCAATCTTTCCCCAGCATCCTACTTCATTACTGTAGCAAAAAAAAAAAAAAAAAACAACTATAAAGCAGGGGAGGAGATTCCATTACGGTTCCTTTAACACAGTGGTGGCCAAACTTTGGCCCTCCTGATGTTTTGGACCACAACTCCCAGAATTCCAAGCCTAGACTGCCAATGACAAAGGACTGTGGAAGTTGTGGTCCAAAACATCTGGAGGGCTGAAGTTTGGCCACCACTGCTTTAATATATAGGACAAGGGTAGACCGAGTTAGCTCTTCAAGTATTGTTGAATGGCAGATCTCATCAGCCCCCCACCCCTGTGGGGTTCAGTGTCTCCTGCTTTACAGAGACATAAGAACATAAGAAGAGCCACGCTGGATCAGGCCAAAGGCCCATCTAGTCCAGCTTTCTGTATCTCACAGTGGCCCCACCAAATGCCTCTGGGAGCGCATGAGACTAGATCTCTGTCTCCTGATACCACTCCCCTGCATCTGGTCCTTGAAGTACCCCGGTTTTAAGCCTGGATATTACACATCTCCATCATGGACTTTTCCTCCAGGAATCTGCCCAATCCCTTTTTGAAGGCATCCTGGCCAAATGCCATCACCACCACCTGTGGCAGGGAATTCCACAGACTAACAACACGCTGGGTAAAAAAATAATTTCTTTTGTCTGTTCTCACTCTCCCAACCCTCAATTTGAGTGGATGTAAAAATTGTTGAATTTATTTATTTATTTATTTATTTATTTATTTATTTATTTATTTATTTACTGCATCCAACTCCCAGACTTCATGAATCTCGCTCATATTGGCTGCCAATGAGGGAAATAGGCATCAGCATTAGAGATGGGCACGACTAGGGAAAATGACGTTTTCGAGTTGTCGTGTGTCGGAGGCGGCCCGTGTCGGCTCGTTTCCGTTTTTCGCGAAACTTCGCAAAAAATAGTCGTTTCATTTTTCGTTTTTTCGTCTGTCGTTATACTGGTTTAGGGGGGTAGCGGGCTCCTGGAGGCACCTCTTTTTGGGGGGTGGGTGCCTCCTATCCTCACCCACTAGGAAGGGAAAGCAGGCTCCTGGAGACCCCTCATGGCATGGGGGTCTCCTCTCCTCACCTGCTGCTGCAAAAGGGCATCCATAGCCATATGGATATGCATACCAGTTGCAGACTATGAGACCAGTCAGTGTGCACTGGCAGAACCCAGAGCCATAGGGTGATGCCTATTGCTCTTGCACCTGCTGTGTCTCACAAAGAAGGGAATCGTACTTGCGTACAGTGCAATGCAAGTAGATCTGGCTTAGGGGACAGCAGCTTAGCGCAAGGGCTAGGGTTAGGCTAGTTACTGGTGAGGTAAGGGTGGGGTAGTGGGGTGCACCTCTGGGTGCCTCTGACCCACTAAGAGGACAGTGTACTGTGGCGTATGGGTAAGGAATCAAGGATTAGGGTTAGGGTTAGGGGGCTAGGGCAGGGTTTGGTGGGCTTTTTGGCACATCTCAGAAGTCTCAGTGGCCAAGTGGCCATGCGATTGGTGGGATGGCTCCAAAAATTTGCATGGTCCACTCCCACATGGCCACTCGGCCAGCCCATCATGCGCAGGTGTAAATAAAATAAAATAGAATAAAATCAATGGAGAGAGGACAGAGGAGGAGACATTTTGTTGCAAGAAAAACCCACTGCTACTGTAAAAATTCTGGCAGTTTTAGCATAGCAATTAGCAAATTTCGCATGTTTCTGTGGTGCTTGTGTGTTTTTGGACCACGATTTCAAAAAAAAAATTGCGGTCGCCGTCCTATTTTGGATCCCCCGCCCGCACCGCATGGCATGGCGACTCGAGTCCGGCAGCCCGGGACAGGAGAGGGGGGGAGGCCGGGACCCCCCCACCCCCAGAAACCACCCCTCTGGTAGGTGCACTCTGCAGGCATATTTTCGCCTGCTTTTTGGCCCGGGAATGGGGGAGGAGTTTTAAAACTTTTTTTCTGTGCCGCTTCCGCTTGAATTCCGGCCAGCGGCCGGCGGCGACTTTGGCGGGACAACGAGGATGCCCGCCCCCAGTGCAGCCCAGGGCCAGGAGGGACAGGAGGAGAGGGGTGTTGTGCAAGTCCATGGCCACGTGGCCGGCATGGCTGCAAGGAAACACTGTTTTACCTTCCCGCTTTTCACGGCGGTACCTATTTATCTACTTGCATATACATGCTTTCGAACTGCTAGGTTGGCAGAAGCTGGGATGATCAGCGGGAGCTATCCAAGGTGCTGGACCCTTCCCCAGAAATAGGTTTTGCACTGCACATAGCTCCTTTTCAGCTTAAGCTAAGCCACACAGCAAATTTTGCCACTCCCATGATATAAGAGACCCCAGTCTCTGCTGATCAGCCCTGGCCCATGCAGCCAAGGCGGAAGAGTGCTGCTGAGAGCTCCATCCAGCAACATCTGGAGGACTGTCCACTGTCCACCCCAGAAGAAGGGCTTTACATGCATCCAGGTTTCTGATTCTATTTTATTTATCTTTCTTTATTCATAAAAAAAGAAACCCGGGATTCTGAAAAAGGTAAACCCTGGTTCAAAAGATAGAAGCTTGGATCCAGGTGCATGCATATTTAGAGTAAAATCACTGGGCATTGCCTGAAGTTGCAGTCCTTCCTATACACAAGTAGTAAGCATTTGACTGGTGACTAGATGCCCTAAGCACATCCGATCTCGCCTGATTTCGGAAGCTAAGCAGGGTCGGGCCTGGTTAATCCTTGGATGGGAGACCACCAGGGAATAGCAGGTGCTGTAGGCGCCTGGAGTAGGAACTGGCAAGCCACTCCAGTACTCCGGCCAAGAAAACTCCATGGACATGGGGCCGCAAAGAGTCGGTCATGACTGTCATGACACAACACACACACACACACACAAGCATTTGACTGACAAAATGGGGGGGTTTACCCATCAAGTGTTGTTAAGTTTCTGGCTTGTCTTTGGCTTTTTACTGACAAGGCTAATGAGGTATCCCAACGTTTCATCAAATTTTGAGTAACACATTTTTAATAGCCTTCTACCTGAATAGACCTGCTTACCCATGCTTCTTGACAAGCAAGAGTAGCCATAGCAACCTCTGCAATTAATTTTCCCCTGCAGGGAACACATTTAGGTACCCTTGCAATCTTGAATCAAAGAGCAGAGATGACTGCTGCAGATTTTGGAATTGAGTGATGGGCTTGGTCATGTGTGTGTGTGGTTGCGTGCACACACATGTGAATTGATGTGCCATCTGCATCTCCCTTATTATTGGTAAGGAAAATCTAAATGATCTGTTTGGAAGTGTGGGTGTGCAGCTTGAAATGATGAATGGCCTTGATGGTTCTCCCTTCCTTAGAAAAACAGCGACCTTCATTTCCTCTCCAGGGATCTCATGAAGAGGCCAGAATCTTAAAGCTCTTTCTGCTCTTCTGAATGTAGACCCAGGAGAACAGAACGCTTGATCATTGTCCTGTGATAAAATCTGTCCTATGTCCTAGCCTTCTCAAAAGCTCTTCCGTTATCAACATTGCATAGAAGGGAGTTAATGAACACAGGCACCAAGGATTTTTATTTTTATTTATTTTTTTAAGAGGAAGGGCCTTAAGATTCCTCTGGGCATTTTGCCTGAAACATACACTTCCAAACAAATTTGCAAGCAAACTGGGCGGGGGGATAGAGGAGAAGTTTACATTGCAACAGATCTATAGGTCACCAGGAGTAGCAAGACAGATTTACTTAAACTTCAGCAATACTGGTATTAGTTGATGCTTCACAAATGAATTGGTTTCCACTCAGTAGTTGAAATCCAGCAGAGATAAAGTGGTGGGCGGGGGGAGGAGAGTCTTCTGTATTGAAAAATGAACTGATTATAGGTAACTAGTTACTTGTAGTAATTGGATGCAAAGCTATGGTAGAATACAAATCTCCCATTTCATTCTTACAGCTGAAAGTGAAAATGTTAAAAACCTGTATTCTGTTGGTCAATTCTTGTGGTACAAGTCCCAGAAAGCCTAGCTTGCTAATAGTGAAGTCTTCTGGGAGTTTTGTCCAAGAATACCTAAGGACCCATGGTTGGGGACAACCACAGTAGGAAGTAACAACTAAAGTAAGCCCACTGAATCAACAGAACTTACATAGTTGTTGACACATTAAATTCTAAGTGCTTCAATGGGCCTGTTCTAGTTTTGGCATATTACTGGATACCAGTCAGTTTTTCATTTCTCTGCTCTTAAGCTCATTTATCCTCATTCAGTGGGGTTTATTTTTTCCAAGTACATCTGAAGTGGAGACATTTTTGGTGCATTTTCTAATGTGTGCCATTAATGCACACATTTTGCTGAATATATACATTTATGTAAGAAATGTCCTCTTTAACAATGTGAATTTCTTTGTTATTTCCTGTAATATGCTCATTCTGGTGATGCAGTTCCCTTAATGTGCCAATTTTTGCATGTATGGAGAAGGAACGTCCTTGAATATCAAACTGCCACTGCTCAAGACCTCTGTGATTTCAGGCTGTCATTAGATCCATTACTTTTTAAAGCTAAGTTTCTAAGCGAGGCTTTACAGATGGGAAAAATGAGTTGCTTCACTCCATGAAATGAATAATCCCCCCACCCCCAAAAAAAGGAGGAAATTTCAGTCCACTTTTAGCTTTTCCAAATGCACATGTGCTTATCGGTAAGGAAGAGAAAGAAGGGTTTTGCAAATAGACGCAGAATATCTCCCGTCAAGCCAGATTTCAGAGAGCGACCGATCTTGCTGTAGCAAATTCATTGAACAATCAGGGAAAAGGTTCCCTCCTTCCCCGCACAAGTCAAACAAATGTGTATCCTTTGTTATTTGTACTTTACTCAATCGGGAGGTAATGAAAACCAATCTAGTTGTATGCCATCCCAGCCAGCAAAGGGAGGATTCTGGTTTTTTTTTTTTTTTTTTTTGCTCCCCTCATGCTGTGAATTGAGAAGTCTGAAAAGTAGGTGAACAAAATAGTCCCAAGTTCCTTATTTGAGGAGAGATTAGCAAACACAGAAGGACACAGCATTCCACTCAGCTGCCAATAATTTCAAGGAGGAAAGCCTTCTAACACAGCAGCAATGTGGAAACAGCTTTCTTTAATGGAGCCACTCTGTTTTTTGGAAGAACAACAAAATTGTATTTGGTATGCTTCTCAGGGTGCATCGCTTAGTCATGGTTGGCAGACCCAAAGGCCAGGATGCACCGTTCTCTGTAGATTCATGCTTTTCAGAACAACACGAGCTGAGGCCATGTAGCTCATATAAATGTACACATTAGAGCCTGATGAGTTCTTCTAAGCACTGACCCAGCAGATTTAAGTGGACTCTTTCATCCAGATGAGGAAACCATATCACACAAAGAAGGGATGCTGTACGGAGCAGGGTTGGGCTGGACGCTCCTTTACTTGTGTACTGAATCTAGTTGATGTCTGGATAGGGTTTATCACTCTGCCAGTACAGCTTGGAAAGGTATGGGGTCATACCTTTCAGGACTCACCTGCTCGTGTCTTTCTGGAAATTTGATCCTCACAGGATAAGAGTACCACAATTAATTTGTGGAGAGTAGTCTTGGACAGAAAAAAGCTAGTCATGTTGAACTATCAAACCGTCAAAATCAGTGGGGTTAAAATTGCAATATAACACAAACAGTGCTCATGCAGTGCTCATATTCAACAATGGGAGTTTAGCTGAAAGGGCATATCAGTCCAAAGACACGCTGATTGAGATTGGTTGACCTGTAGTAAGAGTTTTTCAGAAGTGTGCTTTGCTTCCGTTATGAGGGTCCTGTACCCCAGGCTTTGCTAACAGACCTCAAGGATTAGAAGAACCATAATACTAATCAACCCAGGCATTACTGAGATGACTGAGCAAAAAACAAAACAAAAACCCCTGGTAAATAAAAATCAGAGTGATACGGAGTTGGTGGAGGATCTGTCCAAAGAAGGTCTAGGGCATCTCCAAGGGGAAGGTATGGGGATGTCACCATGCATTCCCCTTACACTCAGTCCTTGAAAGACCAACTATTACATGCCCAAGTCCAAGCAAATAAGGTGGGAAACTGAGAAGGGTGTAGATGCGAAGAGGGCTTGTCAGCTCCACATGCAACCAGACTTCCAGTATCCATGAGAGGTTAAATCCCATGCCTGAGAGTCACTGCAAATCAGACCAGAAAAACTTGGAGCCTTTTCACATGACCCCAAGATCCGCTGGCCATTTAAATTTGGACCAGAGATCTTAGGGGCTTGTCGCTCTTCCTGTGTCCCCACCCCTCCGCACTTCCTGGCTGCTGGTTGCGTGAGGGGAGGGATTTAAAAAAGGAAGAAAAGAACGTGGCTCACCTCCATTCTGCCTCTTGCTCTTGCCGCAGCAACATTCCAGTCTCTTAAGTAGCTCTTAAAGGGGCGGGAGCCAAAAAAACAACAAACAGAAGCGAGGGGAGCCCCGCACTCACTATCGTTACACCGCATCAAGGAATTTCCACCTCCAGAGAGCAGATACTTGAAAAGTGCACTGGGACGCGCTAAAGTGGGCGTGGTTGCACTTAATTTCCTGTAAACTCTGGAGCTGGTGGGGAAACATTTTAAAGCTCTGGAGCTGGGAGCCATTTGCCCCGGAGTTTGGGGGTCGTGCATAAACGCCCTTGGTGCACCATGAAAATGGGTATCATGAAACTGCCGCCCCATCTACTCCAGTGCTATTGGTTTTCTTTTCTTTCCTTTTCTTTGTGGGAGTGCTGCTCCCACAAGGGTTCATCTTTGTAATTTCACTTTGATCCCTCCTCCCATCGGTGCTTGTGCCTATTTGATCAACACTTTCAGCATGGCAGGGGAAGTGATATCTACAGTGGTGTTCCCAATTTGTTACCACCCTCCTCCCCTCCTTAACCAAATCAGGTAAGAGCCAACCTCTGTCTCTGTTAATTAGATGACACTCTTGCAAATATGTATTGAATGGATTTGGAATATTGAAATACTTTGGCAAGGTGGGGTGAGGGGAAAGATTGTTTAGGAGCGTCACAGAGAAAGCAGAGAGAGGCACTCAGAACATCTAAGCAGCAGTGACAAGACAGTCGGAAAAATATGCCTCTGCACTGCAGAAGTAAGTAAGTATCCATTGGAGTAAAGTAGATAATACCTCTAATTAGGCAATTTTAAAACCAGATTGTCACCTATGTATTTTGAGAACGTAAGCACAAAACCAAAGAACAGATAACTGTTCTTTTAATAGCACACTTCAAGATAATATAAAGACATCAAGGACATGATTTATTTTTTTAAAAAAAAAAATCTTTGCCTACTCTTAAAGGCAGCATTCATAGATCTGTGTATAACTTTAAAAAAAAAAAATTGAACATGAATAAGTTAGGAGATTCTGGTGTAGAATGCCATCTCCTGAATTATCAGATTCTGATATTCCCAAATACCCGCAGTCAAAATACTGTTAGTTACATCTGACAGTGTAACTCAACTGACGTAAAACCAGTGGTTATGAACAGTTGCAAATCAAGAACTAGCTGAAAGTATTTCCCAATGAGAACGGAACTGAAAATTGAATCTTGGCAACATCCACTGCTATATGACCTGTCCAGTCGCTACTGTCAAGAGCTTGCTCCAAGTGGGTACAATACAGTATGTTGCAGGTCCTATCTTTAGAGAATGATGGAGTACAAGGTTTGCTTTGTGAATCCTCCATCAGAAGCATATAGTGTTGACCTTCTTTGTCTATTCTTTCCTGCCTCCTTTATCTTCTTTTAGAATCTTCAAGTGACCCCCAACTTGTTAGGGGTCTCATGGAAAGAAAAATCCATTTGGGGAAGTGCAGGTTGAAAAATATCCATGGCTTCTTCTCAAAAGAGCAAAGAGAAATTACTATTCTTCTCCTATAAAGATGTGCTCATGAATCACATTTGAAGCATTTATCAAAGTTAGGACTTCTCCCCCTTTTAAAAAAAAAACACAAATATAGTATAATCCTTTCTAAATCTGCTTTTCACAATCTAATGTTTACATTTTAATAAAAATTGCAAAAAAGAATAACTTGGAGGAAAATACCATATGGCACTACAGAGTAAGTGTTGTTAATGTGTTTCAGCATTATTCTTTTATCTAATGCGTGGAGAGGTTTTCTTGGCTAATATACGTTATTTATTTCCAAGCAGCAGTGGCAGAGTGATAAGTGCACCAAAGAGACGTGTGATTCAGGCTTGATAGTATAGTTTTAAGATGATTTTAGGTATATTTTGGTCCTTTGTGTATATTTAAGTCTTGGAGGCCTTTTTTTTTATTACAGCTGCAAGGACAGTAGGCATAGAAATCAAGATTATACAGAAAAGAAAGTCAGACTTTTCAGTTCTTGTGAAGTAGTTATTATGAACTAGGGATGGGCACAACATGATTTTTTTGTTTTGTTCTTCAGTTTCTGTTTCGTTCCCTAATGAAACGAAAAATGAACTGCCCCCTCAACGAAAAATGAAATGAAACAAAACGGAAATTTTTGTTTCGTTCTGCTGTTTTTCGTTTTCCCATAGGATGCTTTCCTATGGGAAACCGCTTTAAAAAGCCAGTGAACCCCCCCCCCCAACACGCTCAATGACCTTCAGAAAGTGTTGCATGCCTGATGACTCTCTTGTAGATGCTGAAAGTAATCACTAAAGTGGAGGGAAACAAAATTGTTGACAAATTTCACTCTGTCCACCTCTTGTGAGTATTTATGCCTGAGAGAGAGAAACAGGTATAAGTTAAAAGCATGCTGTTGACAACAAGACATTCTATGTACTAGAGAGATATTTTTACCTGAATGTACAAAGGGGGGGGGCAATGACGTCTCTCCTGCCCATCTTAGTCGTTTATAAAAGAAGACTTGAACTGACACCACTGAACGCAAATGAAAATATGCCACTCTCTCTTAAGAAGTACAAATCTAATTACATTTCCATTCGCATATGAAAGGAAGCTTCAGCTAATGGGGAAGGAAAGCAACCTGCCAGAGAGTTGTCTGTGATAAGAAATTTCATAAGAAACGTTAATGGAGACTAATGTAAATATCTCCAATCCATTCACATCTCTGACAAGGTGCTTTGTGTTACTCTATGCCTATACCAGAAGTTATATTTTGCTCTTCCGTGATCTTTAACAAATACAGTGGTACCTTGTATAAAGGAATAATTCGTTCCAAATGAAATTATGTTAAGCAAATGTTCCTTTATACAAATTTCCTGTAGGAATGCATTGAAGACAGAGTGATCCCCTTTTTATCTTGTACAGATTCATCCCATAGGCGATTATGTTAAGCGAATTTCCCCTATCTCTGGAATTTTTATGTTGTACAATTTTATGTTATACAAACAGTTTGTTATACAAGGGTCCACTGTACTTGAGAGTCCGTATGGTACATGGTAAAGCATGCTAAACCAAGGGAAGCTAATGCTTTTGAGGGATGGTGGGCCACTCACTGTCATGGAAGAAAAGGCCATCAGTAGCTACTGGTCACAACAGCTGTGAATTACTCCAGTGTTAAGAGACAATATACCTTTCAGAGAATCTGTTCGGGTCTCATCCACAACAGCTTTTTCAAATGTTCTTATCTTCTTCTCTGCTGGCTTATCCAAATGGACAATATTATCAGTATAAACTGAGAATTAATCCCTGAAAGTCATCCTGAGCTTGTTCAGAAAGAAGGTGGCTGGGCCAGATGACACGAAGAAATGTTTCATACTGCCAAATACTGAGTCAGACTGTTCATAGAGTCAAAGAGTCATAGAATCATAGACTAGTGAAGTTCGATGGCGCCTATAAGGCCATCGGATGTCCAACTTCCTGCTCAAAGAAAGAATACAAATCAAAGGATATCTGCCAGGGGGTTGTGCAAATTTCTCTTGAATGCTTCCAGTGTTGGAGTACTCACTACATCTCAAGGTCACTGGTTCCATTGCTGTACTACTCTAACCATTAGGAAGTTTTTCCTGATGTTCAGCCAAAAGCCGGGTTCTCCTAACTTGAGCCCATCATTGTGTGTCCTGCACTCTGAGATGATCAAGAGTGGAACTTGTTCTCTAAGATCTAGATGATTGGACCTTGTTCTCTAAGATCTAGAGGAGAAGGTTTTACTGTCACCCGTTCTCTGTTACTTTTACATAGATCTGTTATCAAGTTAATCTCAACTTAACAAGGACCCTTTCCAGAGTTTTCCAGGTAAAGCATACTCAGAATTAGTTTATTGCCTCCTCCTTCTGGGGATGCTCTGGGGCTGTGAAATCTGACCAAGGTTATATAGGCTGATTTTCCTCCTTGAAAGCACAATGGAGAATGGAACTCTGGAAGTTGTTCATCCTAACATTTTGCTAGACTCTGTGCCCGGCATCTTATTTATTTATGTATTATTTATTTATTATATTTTTATACCGCCAGTCTTCTGAGGGAACTCCAGGCGGTTAACAATAAGGTTAGAAGAGCAATAAAACAACAGAAAAAGACAACACAATAATAAGGGAGAATCAGTGGCAAGAGGCATCAAAGGGAAAAAAGATTAAATTAATTAAAGGTCGCCAAATGCCTCCTGATAAAGCATGGACTTAAGTGCTTTTTTGAAGGCGGGCAGGGACTGTGCAAGGCACAACTCCAGAGTGAGGGGCCAACCACAGAGAAGGTGCAGTTGCGTGCAAGCAATTTCTGTGCCTCCCTTGGGGTGGCCACTCAGAGTGAGAGTGCCTGGGTTGGGCCTCAGTTGACCTTTGGGTGATACGCTCCGACAGGTATTTGGGTTCCAAGCTATAGAGGGTTTTGGCATCTTCAGAGGGCAATGAGCTCAGGGGACTAGGAGTTCTCTCTGCACTCTGGGTACAACGTCCCAGAGTGCAGAGAGAACTCCTAGTTCCCTGAGCTCCTTGCCCTCTGAAGATGCCGGCCACAGAGTCTGGCAAAATATCAGGAAGAAAAATTTCCACAACATGTCCAAACAGCCTGAAAAACTCACAAAAACAATCTCTTGTGTGATTATATATAATAAACCAGAATTACAGAGAATTGCCCATAAATACTCATAAATCAGGCAGGTGTGCCTTTTGGTGAGTGCACGTATTTGGAAAGACTCTTCAACTCACTTAACTTCAAAGTTCATTTCTTTTTCTCGTGTTCAGCCCTAATTTTTGCTGATTAACTCGGTTGTTAATATAAATTTAGCAAACAGGATTGTACTGATTATAATAAATACAAAATCCTGAAGTGGCGGAACATACACCCACCTTTGCATAATGGTACCTGCATGACTGTTAACTGTAAGGTGAGCCATAAAGAGAGATAAAAGAGCAGCATAATGTACAATTTTCGACCACATAATGGTAACTCTGAATAACACATGCTCTGGGAAGAAAAGTAATTTAAACTATATTACAACAAATGCCATATTTCAAAGTGGAAACTATTCATCATTGGCAAGAAAGGAGTGTTAGTGTACTCCAATAAGTCTCATGGAATGTACTTAGACATTCTTGTAAGAAGTCCATTAGAAATGAATTGATTGACTTAATTTGGGGGCAAATTGTAATAAATTGTGAGTGACATGCATAAGGCTCACTCCCTCTCCCTTTCAGTGTAACGGGATCACAATTACAGACAGGAGACAGGCATAGTGCAAGATAACACGGGGGAGCCACTGTTTATAGGCAATCTCTCTTTTAAAAATGTGCTATCAGTCCTATGATGGCAGTAAAAAAGAAAAAAGAAGCATTTGAAATTAGTCACCTTGTGAGTTGATTTACAGCCCCATTGCAAATGACTTTGTTGAAAAACCAATGTGGAAAGTGGCTGTAGAGAATAATAGGGAAGAAAAGTCCATTTATACCTGAGGTTCCTGCTGTGATTAAGAAATGGGAAATCTACTAGGAGACTTATACGACCCTTTTTACCCCTCCTGTTTCTCTTTTTCCCTAAGGGATAATTCAAACATGTGCTCATCCGTTTCATGCTTTCAGATGAAGACTTACTAAAACTTGATGTTGTAGTTCACTGGTTGTTGTTGTTTTTCCCTCACTCCTTTAGTTCATGTTAGGTTTTAAATGACAGGAAGGATGGGTAGCATGCACCATATTGGTTTTAAAATGTGGAAGTGCATTTCTGTATGTGATTCATGAGAACTGGGAGGACTCCGTGGGACGGAGTACCTGACTGCAGAAGGTGAAAGATTGTGGTCCACTGGATAACAGCTGGGGTGGATCTACTCTGAAATGAATGAAATTTAAAGCTTAATCCTGGAGGGGACCTAGAAGTGACCATAGTCCACATTTTGATAGATAGATAGATAGATAGATAGATAGATAGATAGATAGATAGATAGA
>JAHTLZ010000213.1:5886995-5911494 GCA_023846285.1 Phrynocephalus versicolor | reverse complement strand
AGATAGATAGATAGATAGATAGATAGATAGATAGATAGATAGATAGAAAGCATTTGTAAATTTACTGACATTCTGAACTTCCTATAAATCTGTCTGAATCAGACTAATTCAGTTAGTACCGTAATTTGGGATTTGTTCAAATCCAGGTGCATAGCCCTACTATGTCAAGGGAAGGGAGATTTCTGTGTAGACTAGAATTGCAATCCCTCCCAGTTTGAAATATAAGATGGGCCGTAACCCATCTTTATTTCCTTGAGGAAATAAAGAAGAGTATATTGTTTCTTTTTTTTCTTTTTTCTTTCCCCCCTCTTTTCCCCCTTATGCTCTTTTTCTTTTTCTCATTTCCCATCCCTCAGTGCTTTGCCTACCCAGAGCTTTGCAATTTGCTTCATTACTATGTATGAAGGAGCAAATGGACTCTCTAGCATGTCAAACCTTCCTTTTCTAAATACCCCATTCAATTATCGCCTATTGTAGGCCCCTTCTCTGTCTTTTTTTCAGCTTACAGAATCATTCAGAAAAGAAGTAGCTGGAAGAGCTGTAGATTAACTGGTACAATTTTATAAATGGCCACTTCAGTACATGCAGAATTGCAGTTCTCCACCTGCATATCCACTTGGTCCCTCTTGCTTCAGAGAGGAAATAACAGGATAATAAACAGGGCCAGCTTCATAAGTTGGTCAAAGGGGCATGTTAAATCTGTGTAGGGAGGGTGCCCCAAAACTGGGAATTAAAGATGTCTGTCTGAAGCAAGAGCCAAACAAACTGCCCAGCTGATCACACTGGGAGATATTTCCCAAGAAACATAACAAGAAGCAGCTTCTTGCTCTGGTTCTATTCTTGTGTACACGCCTTGATCCCCTCTCTTTGAATGAACTGAAATAGGCATGAAGTCCATTGACTTTACACACGCCCCTCCAGACTTCCCTAGCTAACCACCAGAACCCCGGAATCTACTCCTCAATATCAACCTTCAAGATGAAAGTACCTGGCAGCATGAATTAACCTTTAATTTCAACCCACCCAGCCTTGTTTGAGGTTTTCAGATAGCTTTTCCTAAAAATGAGAAGTGGGTAGTTTTAAGGAGCATCAACAGGTTGGAGGAGAAGTTTCAAAGATGTTGGAGGGGAATGAACCCCTCCAAGCTGCAGGGAAGGGAAAAACCCCAATATCCCATGAAAGACACTGCAGACTAAAACAACCAGAAAAGTCAGCAGCAACGGAACACACCCCCTGAAACAAACTTGACATGAAATCCTCTTCCAGGATACAGAGGTACTGGGCAACACTACCAATCACTATGTCAGACAACACAGGGAAACCATTGAAATCCACAAACACAAGCACAGTTTCAACAAAAAAGAAGAGAGTCTAAAAATCAACAAAGCCTGGCTTCTAGTACTGAAAACTACAGAGTGAAAAAGGTCAAAGCTCAATGATTCCCAGTTTCCCACCTAGCCACAAGCAACAGTGATCAGTTCACACAATAGAACAGCTAAGGACACCCATCAACAACACAGAAGGATCGCTGCTATCCCCTGATTTCACTGAAAATTCTTAATCCCTTCATCACAATACAATGATTAGCACCTACTCTCCTACATGGGACAAGCTTCCTCTTTCCCACAACTTTAAACCCACTTACATTATAACCCAGAGCACAGAGAGAACTCCTAGTTCCCTTAGCTCTTTGCCCTCTGAAGATGCCGGCCACAGAGTCTGTCGAAACGTCAGGAAGAAAAACTTCCGGAACACGGCCAAACAGCCCAAAAAACTCACAACAAATATCTCTGGCTTTAGAATTAAATATAACACCATTTCCTGCTTTGGGAAGAAATAAGATGCTCCTCTGAGGAACTGTATTGAAGTTGGGGACACAATTCAGTGGGACTTATTTCTGAGTAAATGCACATTGGGTTAAGTTATGAGACTGCAGCTTAGCAAAGAGGCTCTTGCTTTGCCCCTTATTTGCACCTGTGGAATCATAAGAAACCTTGACATCGTGGCAATCAAGCTCCCATGCCTAAGTGGGGCAATTGTGCAGACAGCTGTCCAAGCATGCACATGCAATTATCCACAATTGCGCATTGTGCAGTTGCGGCCATATGTGGCCTCCATTTGCATTCCTTCAGCTTAAAAATACCCGGTGTTCATTATGTACATCAAAGTGGTGTTTAGGGGGATAATGGCATGTGATGGGTGCCTCATCAGTGGGCCTTTGGGACCTTGTCTTGTTTTTGAGAAGTTTTGCATGGCGGCACATTCCGTGAGGACATTGGTGACGGTCATTATGCTAGATGCAGTCCAACTGTTGTGATATCTGCAGATGTTTGGAAGTCAGGGTGCAGGATAAAGCCAATCCTTTCCTGCTTAAACAAAGCAAAAGGGGATGAGCCGCGTGGCCATCACAACATACAATTGCAAAAATAGGTTACTGGCGATACCTTTATAGGCCACTATTAAAAATAAAAAACAAGGAACATTGCAAGCTTTCGAGTTTAAATAACTCTTCTTCAGAGCAGGTCCCAGAAGTTCAGACATCGTAAAAGATGTGCTTTACCAGGGTGTAACTTTTAGATGTTCTTGAAATCCATGGCGATTGTACATGGTTTTGCAGCCAGGGTAGAAGTCTTGTAAGAGGCAGGAAAGGCAGTTGTAAAAGCTGTGTCTTAAGTACTGGGTTTCAGACCTCCATTCTTAAACAATTGCTAGAGATGGGTTAAGGATTTCTTAATTGTACCTTAAGTATTTTATATAGAACTTTTTCTGTCAACGGAAACTTTAGTTCCTTTACCGAATATTGGATCCAGAGTAAAAACCTTGGGTTTTTTTTGGGGGGGGCAGGGGGCTTGCATTTTTCTCAAAAACACAGGGATTTTTTTTTTGTCTTCCATCATGAAACTTGAGGTTTAGGTATGAACCTACACTTGGGGGGGTATGTTTCCCCAGCCCTCATTGTTGCAGAAATAGACACTCTATGTTTACTGACTTGATGCACCTTCACTTCAGTAGCTGTTGGTTCTTTTCATTTCACAAGATAGAGGGGTCATATTGAAGGTGGTTGGCTTTCAAAGTTGTGAGGTAGGACTTCTTTTCATTTAAAAGCAGGGGAAGGGAAGATCCCTTGATTGAAAAAAAAAGAAAGACTCTCAGAAAATAAAGTCTTGGACTTGTGGCTGGAAGATAGGAGTCTAAAATAGGATGAAGTGAGACAAACAGAGAAGGGAGAAATGCTTAGTATCTGAAAAGATTAGATAATACTCAAGGAGATTGGTTTGGAACCTGTCAAGCTTTTCAGCAGAGGCATATTTCTTATCCTAACCAATGCTGAGCGGAACTGAGATTCAGGAAGACTCTGCACAGGTGAAATCAATTGTTTTAAGTCACTATCTTCTACTAATAAGGATAGAACTGGTAATACTCATGATTTCCTTCTCGTATCAAAGCTGACCTTGAAATACCCTAAAATCCAGCTTTTGATTTCAAATAGGTCTCTCAAATTTTTGTGAAAGGTTATTGCCCATACTTCTGATGGCAATAAGCTTCTTTCTACAAGGAAATTAATAACATGCAACCATTTTGAAATTATATTATAAAAATGAACATGGGTTATCATAATGTGAGAGCAGTGATTAAAAGATCCTGGCTCATTTTCTGCTGTTAGAGTAGTGGGGTAGGGGGTGAAGGACTCAGTTCATAACAGATTTTGAATAATTCTTCCCTTAATTTGGAGAGAACTAGAACTCAATAGCTGATGTAATCTTGTTAAGATGCAGCAGACCTGTTCTTAGTTTCTGTAATAAAACGGCTGTTCTGTCCTTCCACTTCTTCTTACTTTGTCATCGGATTAGTTGATTTAAGAAATGACCTCTGTGCCACTCCGGCCTGAAACAATTTCCTAACATTTTAGCTCTGTCTATCGCTAGGCTGGGGAAAAGGAACCAGACTGCCAGGGGGTTCCAATATAATATTAATTTATTAATGAAATGCAAATGAGGTCATGGGGAAGAAGACAGAGAAAGATGGCTCCTTTTCTTACCTATGCTCCTGAGTTAGGAAATACGGTCGGAAGGCAGGATGTGAAATGTCCTTTAAGTGGTGGCAAGTTTGGAACTAGCTGAAAGGATGTTGTCCATGGCAGTTGGTCGTTGGAAGGATTTATGATGGCAAAGACCCTCACGTGCAGAATTCGAATGAAAGGCAACTCCTTCTGTTATTGAAACCAATTGGTCAGATTAAGCCCATGGAAAACAAAGGTGAGGAACCTTCATCCTACCGCCTAGTTATCCATCTTGCCCTTGGAAGTCTCAAAGAAGGCGTCACCCTCTCTCCCTCTGCTCATTTGGATGAAACAATAACAATTCCTCAGGTGCTTACAGTTCTCTCATATTTATTTATTTATTAATTTATTGGATTTTTATCCCGCCCATCTTCCAAGGCGGAACTCTGGGCGGCTTCCAAATAGCTGGACAAGTCAGCGAGCAATACAATGTAAAACAAACAAATTGAAGAACAATACAATAATAAGCAACAACAACAATAAAAACAGCATTTAAAACAACTGGAGCATCTTGGCATCTTGAGTAATAGTCGCAGCTCAGCAGCAGTAATTGCGGTCAGAGCTACCAGGACCTCTTATCAGGCATGCTGCTTTAACAACAGTTCATAAAATAATAATGTGCTGCCAAGTCAGTTTTGACTTATGCCAACCCTTTTCAGGGTTTCTTAGGCAGAGAGTAGAAATGGGGATGCCGTGTGGTCCGTGGTTCATCAAGATTAGCGAACCACGAACCATGAATCCTCCACATGTGGTCCAACAAACCAATGAAGTCAAACCGGTTTGACTTTTGCACTGACAGCGTTGGCGATGTCCCTTTGCCCTAAGCCACCATCTTGGAAAATGGCAGTCCAGTTTCTCTTAGGCACTATGGGAAACCAGGTGGCCATATTTTCTAAGATGGCGGCAGTGGTTGTGACGGCAGCCCAAACACTGGGGGCTGCAGCCACAAAGGGAGGGAGGCAACCCCGGTGTGCTTTGGAGAGGAGGGAGGGGGGTGGGTATCTAAAAGAAATACAACTATGTACAGGGTGAATAAAAAGAGGAAATATTCATTCTTTTATACTTCTTGGGGTCTTTGAACCCACCAAAAATGAAGGAATGAAATATTAAATGAATTAGGGATTAGAGATGGGCACAAATAAAAAAAATGGCATTTCGTTTGTTGTTTGTCGTTTAGGGGGTCCGTTTTGGTTTGTTTCCGTTTTTCGTGACTTTTTGCACAAAATTCGTTTTCGTGTTCGTTCGTTTCGTTACCATTTCATTACCATTTATTTCATTTTTTGTGATTTTTAAAAGGATTTTAAGCAATTCACTCATATTGCAGTAACAGAAACGAAACGCACGGCAAAATTCCCGGTGTTTCTGTTCATTTCGTTTCATTTTAGAGACAAAATTCATTTGTCATTTCGTTATGTAATGAAACGAAAAAACAAAAACAGAAATGAAAAATTGTTCATTTCGTGCCCATCTCTATTAGGGATATTAAGCAAATATTGCAATTCTTTTATTTTTTTCATTGATTTCCATCTCTGGTGGAGAGTACTCAGAGGCAGTTCACCATTCCCTTTTTGTGAGGGATATCATGGGACTGTGCAGCTTGCGCGGGGCCACACGGGCTAGGTCTGCTCACAAAATCACAGTTGGAAATCAAACTCCCAACCTCTGGCTCCGCAGCCAGCTCTCAACAGTGGTTGGAAGGAAGATATTTAAGGAGCAGGTAGATGGTTTCTAAATGTTCATATTACAAAGGTGAGCAACATCATTGGGCAAATTGCTAACAAGGGGGTGGGGGAGGGAAACATCCGTGCAATTCTTCACACCCCCAAATGATTTTCTTCTGAGAAACATTTCAGCCATTCATTCTCTAAGTCTATCTTATCCATTCTGTCCAAACATGTTAGGTGAAGAGGTTTTCGTGCTCTCTGTTTTTCCTTATTGATCTGCCTTGAATACATGGCCCTTTCTCACTTTGTATTTAATGGGGGCAATTTCTCACAAGCTGTCCTCATCTTGTGCTCTTTCTGTTCTGTTTGGCTGTCGAGCGAAAGAAAACAGGTTGTTTCTTGAGGCAGAAATTTTGGGATCTTCTCTGCTCAAATCCTCCCAAAGCCATGCTGAACTCTACATGAGGAGATATGACCTAAGCAAAAATGTCTGTGTGGGTATGGGTGGGTGGTTCAATCTGTTGCGGACTTTTGAATTGCAAGTAAAATTCTAAACATTTTATACTTTTATACTTGTAAAGAACTTCACTGTCCTTAGTGCCCTGTTCTGGGCAAGGCAGGTGTGTCTTCTAGAAAAGTCCCAAACCAGGAGAAAAAAAGGCAAGGTCAACAAATCAGGGAATCATAGAGTCATAGAATAATTGACTAAAAAAGGCCCTAAGGGTGCTTTTACACGACCCCTAAAATCCGGTAGCAACTTAAATTTGGACCAGAGATCGTGGGGGTTTGTCGCTCTTCTTGTGTTCCCACCCCTCTCCACTCCATTGTTCCTGTCTGTGTGAGGGGAGGAAGAAAAAAAAGGGAGAAAAAAATGCAGGCTCACCTCTATCTGCCAGTGGAAGCAGCCCCATAGTGATTCCTGTCTCTTAAAGGGGCGGCGGGGACAAAAAAACAAACAGAAGGCAAGGGAGCCCGGCATTCACAGCTTTACAATCTGCATCGGAAGATTTTTTTTACCTCCTGGAGGCCAGGTACTTGAAAAGTGTGCGTGGTCATACTTAATTTTTTTTTAAAGCCCGGAGCTGGTGGGAAAACATTTTAAAGCTCCGGATCTGGTAGCCCTTTGCCTCGGATTTTAGGGGTCATGTAAAAGCGCCCATTGGCCAATGAGTCCAACCTTCTGTTCAACACAGGAATCCAGATCAAAGCCAGTCTGATAGGTGATTGTCCAATTTTCTCTTGAATGCCTCCAGTGTTGGAGCATTCTCACCACCTGCTGTGTTATTTGGTTCCATTGTCAGACTGCTCTAACAATTAAGAGTTTTCTCTCTCTTGATATTCACTCTAAATATGTCTTCCTGTAACTTGAGCCCATTGTTGTGGGTTCTACATTCTGGGACAATTGAGAACAGATGCCGCCCCTCCTCTGTATTGAATACCTTTCAAGCTATCATTTCTCCCCTCAGTGTTCTTTCCTGAAGGGTGTAAACATTTCAGTCTTTCCTCGTAGGGCTTGGTTCATACTAGAGATGGGCACAAAACGAACAATTTTTTGTTTCAGTTTTCATTTTTTTTGTTTTGTTACGTAACAAAATGACAAACAAATTTTGTCTCTAAAATAAAACGAAATGAACAGAAACACTGGAAATTTTGTCGTGCATTTCATTTTTGTTACGGCAATACAAGTGATTTGCTTTAAATGCTAAAAAAATCACAAAAATGAAATAAAGGGTAACGAAATTGTAACAAAACGAATGAAAACAAAAACGAATTTTTTGCAAAAATTCACAAAAAACGGAAACGAACCGAAACGGACCCCTAAACAACATACAGTCCAAACCAGTTTCAACAATTTCAATAGTTCATGGTTTTATGTCCAGTTCTGAGTACTGCGCTTGAGCCTCCAGGCAGTGATTGACTATCACATCTCAGCTATTTCTAGTTCTTTGGTATCATTCCTGCTGACGAGGGAGGTCCAGACTCACAATCTACTTTCATTCACAAAGGACAAAGTCTCATCACTCACAAAAACCATAGTCCAAAAGAAAGAACAATCATGGTGTAGCAGTCCAAAGCTGTGCAAGAGTCAGGCACTGTTGAGAAATCTTAAGCAAGTACAGGAGCTGGTGTGTATGCTGTCTTTAGTGCCTTGCAACCTCAAATGAGGGTGTTTTTTTCCATCGCTGGTGTCCTATCCAGCACTCAGCTTCAGATGTTAAGGAAAGAACCTGGGTCCCTCTGAGCAGAAAATCATCCTACACTTGAAAAAGTTGTTTCTCCCCATAAGTCCTCTAGAACAAATCATAGGATGCACAGACCATCTTCGATGGGGGTAAAAAGTGATTACAGTACTTTATTCCAGGGCTTAAAATAGAAGATTGTGTATGGTCTGGTGTTGTTTTTTTCTTGTGCACTATATAGATTCTGCTTAACTTATACTACACATGCCCTTCAAAGATATCCAGATTTCTTTTAGTTATCTTTTTGCTTTATTATGAGCAATACTCAAATCTAATTTCAGAGCCTTACAGTTCCAGATGAATGGTTTGTACAGCTGAAATCATGAAATCTAGTTTCAGGGTTACATCCAAATTGTTTCTGTGTTATAGAAAACTAGCATAATTTTCAGATAATTAGCATATCAATGTCCATATTTAAATTCTGAAAACATGCCCAGGTATTATTTCTGATGCCTGTATTGATTGTGGTTTGAAGTGCAAGTGTTAACTTCTCATGAAATATGCCGGAATGAAATTTACGATGTATTCTCTGAGTACTGACTATTATTATGGGTTGCTTTTGAAATGCATTTGTGATCAGTATATCTTTAAACAGTTGTGCATGCCTGGATTGACTTGTCTATGGGCTTTTAAATGCCTGATTTTTAATAGTAGCAGAAGTGGGTTTTTTATAGCAATAAAACGTCACATTTATTTTATTTTATTTTATTTTATTTTATTTTATTTTATTTTATTTTATTTAGACCTGCCCATTTGGGCTGGGCATGGGATGGGACCATGCAATTCCACCAATGGCATGTCCAGGTTTGGACTGACACTTCTGGATGTGCCAGAGGGCATAAAAAGCCGAGGCACCTTCCAGAAGTCGCAGACGGGTCTTGGATGTGGAGGGTGGAGGACTGTGTGGCTGGCTGCTGCTGGCTCATTGGAGGGAGGCTGGAGGCTTTAGATTTAAGTTAGGCAGGCAGGGAGGGAATTGAATTTAGAAAATAATTTCTTTGATTCTCTGCAGCTTTGTCTGCTGAAGGGAATAGCAGTTTATTCTTTATTTTTTCTCTGGCAGTTTGTGAGGATTTTTTTCTGATATTGGGTAAAGGGGGAGGTTCGACTGGGAGTAGGTGTGGATTTATTTTAAAAATATATTACATTGGGACGTCAAATCGCGCTAAATTGTGGTGGAAACGACAAATGACAAATGAAACGACAAAACGACAAATTTTTGAAACATTTCGCGACAAACGGAAATAACCTGAAATGGACCCGTTCCAACAAACGAAAACTCGAAACGTCAATTTTTTTTCTGATCGTGCCCATGTCTACAAAGGACTGTGGGACTGATGGTCCAAACCATCTGGAGGGCCAAAGTTTGGACACGTCTGTTTTAAGGCCATGATTTTGGAGAGATCCCTCACTCCTGAAAGCTAGGACCTAATTGTGAGGTTCTAGTGGCCTAATCAAGGTCCCATCCACTCTAAGATTCAGGATTGTCTCGAAGGACCACATGGTTTCTTTACATTTCTCTCTCCAGCCCCGGCCCCCCATAGGATTGCTTTTTCTTGGAGAAATATTCTCTCTGTTTCTTTGCATCTTTTACAAGCATCAGAAACCATCGTGAAAACAATGCTGCTTACTGCTTCTGGGCTTTCTTCTGCTTGCATTCCCAACCGGCTTGCTTTATGCAAGAGATATTGATATTACATCTGGATTATGTGCAAGGCTGGCTCCCCCCCCCCATGTGAACATTGCTTAACAACCCCACCCTTATAAATTGGAAAGCCTCTCTGTTATTTCCAAACACCAAGAGACAAATTGAGAGGCTTGGCAGTATTGAGGAAGCAACCGCCACTAATTTGAGCGTCGGATCTATGCATTTTAGCTGCCAAGAGCGTGCAACAGAAGCACCTCATTATAATTTGTTTCTTTTATGTCGACTTGTACTGCTGGCTAGTCATCTTCTAAGGGTTTCACCTTTGGGTTCGTACAGAAAAAAGGGAGAGGGGAGAAAAATGCATATTTCCTTCTCTTCAATTCATTCTCATTCTTTACCAGTAACTGGGACAGAGGGTACCCGTAATTCTTTCCTTTGTTAGCTTCCCAGTCGTATTTGTCAATCAAAGGGAACACAAGCCGGTCATTTAAAAGTCACAGGGAAATTCAGTAATAGAATGGAAAGGCAATCAAGGGGGAACCTTCAAGGTCTGATTCTCTGCTTTGTGATGCCTTCAAGTTTTCCCCCCAAAAGTTTTCGAGAGGAACTGGCAAAAAGTGAAGAAATTGGTCGGAGCCATTACATTACTCTCTCTCTCTCTTCTCTCTCTCTCTTTCTCAGTAATATAAGGATGTAAATATTGATCCCTCCCTTTGAATAGTAAATAAGGAAATGCAAACACAAATCCCCTCACTGTGAGATAGTGGTAATATTTTTGTGGCTGTTGGTGTTGGAGACGTTTTGCACGGCCACAAGACTGAACTTTGCACACTTCTGCAACATGTTGTTGTACAAAAGGCAGGAAGTGTTGTAAGGTAAAGGTTCCCCATGCACATGCGTGCTAGTCGTGTCCGACTCTAGGAGCTGTGCTCATCTCCGTTTTCAAGCCGAAGAGTCAGTGTTGTGCAAGCCCATGGTCATGTGGCCAGTAAACACTGTTTTACCTTCCCGCTTTTTACAGCGGTACCTATTTATCTACTTGCATTGACATGCTTTTGAACTGCTAGGTTGGCAGGAGCTGGGGCTATCAGCGGGAGCTCGCTCTGCTGCGTGACACCCGGGATTCGAACTGCCGGGCTGCCGACTTTGCAGCCAACAGTTTTCGGAAGCCTTAGTCCACACTAAGGAGCTATCCAAGGTGCTGGACCCTTCCCCAGAAATAGGTTTTGCACTGCACATAGCTCCTTTGAAGCTTAGGCTAAACTACACAGAAAATTTTGCCACTTCCATGATATAAGAGACACCAGTATCTGCTGATCAGCCATGGCCCATGCAGCTGGGGCTATCAGTGGGAGCTCGCTCTGCTGCGTGACACCGGGATTCGAACCGCTGAGCTGCCAACTTTGCAGCTGACAGATGCCTCGCAGCGCCTCTCTGCCACTCTAGATTCCCAGTTCTGAACCCGACTCCCTTTCAATCAGCTGAGGGCAACGGAGGCCATCGCCTGTCCCTTCAGAATGGCGCTCGCCTATCTCTTAGAACTGACTGACCCATGTTGAACTGCTGTTCACATGGAACCCTTCTTCACCTCAGCCTTCAAATTTATGCAGAAGTATTGTATTTCTGCATAAATTGAAAAATGGAAGAGCATTAAATCAGTTCTTTTTATTTATTTATTTATTAAAAAGTTACATGCTAGTTTTGCACCACCACATTGGATACAAAAGATGATAAACACAATAAAAAATGTTTATTGTCCTGTCCTTGTGCTGGAGATGTGCTGAGATGGCCTATCTTGATGACAGCTGAAGCATAATGAGATTTCTATAGTGTCCCTTTATTCTATAGATCAGTGGTGGTGAACCTTCGGCACTCTAGATGTTTTAGATCGCAACTCCCACAGTCTTTTGTCATTGGCAATACAGGCTTGGAATTCTGGGAGTCAAAACAGATGTTATAGCAAGCCCATAATTAGAAGCAAAGCTCCCTCCAAGCTAATATGTATTGGGAGGTTTTTAAGCTCCACAGATTCCAAATTAGTTTGCTCCATAGATTCCAAATTAGTTTACAGTCATAGGATAATTAACCATTGGGTGATAGATATAGTTTTAATTTACAGGTGGATTATACAAACATAACAGGTTTGTTTTGGGGAGGGAAACATTTTATTGCGTGAAAAATTGCAGTCTCTACTTCAGTCCTGGGGGGGGGGGGGGGGGAACTGTCTTTTAGTGCTAGATGCAACTACTGTGATTGAAAAATATACTAAGCCATATGAACACATAAGAAGCTATCTGTCACACTCATACAACCATCACTGGTTCTCTGGGAGAATTTATGGCCAACTCTGGCCCTGGGACTTCTCAGACAGGTCTCAAGGCACACTTTACTAGTCGCACAGCTGCACTGTTTCAGACAATTTGCTGGGGGGGGGATTTCAGAGATGTGGGTAGGGGGCAGGAGTGGGGTATAAAAATTTAAAGGAATTTTAATGGATTCTCTGGGCGTGGGGGACTTGCTCTCTTGGAATGCCTGAAAGAAACACTGCATAGCTGAAAACAGTGGCTGAGGAGAAAAGGCAGGTCTCGGGCCGCCATTAGCCCTGGTTCCTTCTGCATTTCTTTGCTGCACACCTCTTTTCCACCCTACATTGTTCCATCTGGTTCCTTGCAGACAAGGCATAGTACAGAGGTGGCCAGAAATTGCAAGGGGGATCCCTCACTGTTTTTAGTCTGTGGAACCCTTTGCTATAGGAAGTGGTGAGGGCATCTGCCCAAGATGCCTTCAAAAGGGGATTGCACAGATTTCTGGAGGAAAAGTCCATCACAGATGACAAGCCATGATGGGGACATGTGTTCTGTCTAGGCTTAAAAGGAGGGTACCTCAAAATGCCAGACACAGGGGAGTGGTAAAGCAAAGTGTTCTGCATATATACTGCCCCATAACACTTCAAGACGTCTCTGGGTTGTTTACAATTGAATTATGCAGGCTATACATCTCCCCACCCTGCAAGCTGGGTACTCATTTTATTGACCTCAGAAGGATGGAAGCTGAGTCAACCATCAGCCTGCTACCTGGGATTGAACCCCAGGTCATGAGCACAGTTTTAGCTGCAGTACAGGCATTTAACCACTGCACCATGAGCAGGAGACAGGTATCTAGTTGTCTCATGTGCTTCCAGGGGCATTTGGTAGGGCCACTGTGAGATACAGGAAGATAGACGAGTTGAGCTCTTGGCCTGATCCAGCAGGGCTCTTCTTACATTCAGGACCAGATCTTAGTCGACCTTGGCTGGTGTCATTGGAGCCAAGGGGAAAAGTATGAAATGCCACAGAAACCCAGGACTTAATTGGGGTTCAGTAAAGGCTATGTTGAGGTGACTTTGCAAGATACCACGGGCTGAACGTCCATTGTATAATCACTCTCCAATTACATATGGCGGAGAGGCAGTAGGGAGAATGTAATCATCATTCTTTGCTTCTCTACTGCATTTTTAGGACGTGCAAGAGGTACAGTACATTTCCTGTCTCTGCTTCTTACAACTTTCCAATCCATAGAGAATGAAAGAAAGTGTGTATCGCATAGGGTCTTTTTAGCCTGAGGCTTTACAGTTATTATTGGGTTGGGTTTTTTTTTAAGCAGTCAAGGACAGAAGTGCTCACCTGCAGAGCGGTGGTCGTGGTGGCGGTTTTCAGGTAGAATACATCAGCCACTCTCTTGTTTGTAGCTAAGCATGTTGAATCCTGTTGTTTGGCAATGGTTACAAGGACTGCACAGCTTCATACCATGTACACTTCGTTTTGTAGCGCTGTGCCTGGGGCTGCATGTGAGCCTGACCTGTGTATTGAAACAGGAAGTTTGTCTGCTTTCTTGCTCAGCCTCACCTAGAAGGGATTGCACATCTAGTCCTCATCAAATGAGTGGTTCATTGGTATCTGACGGCAGGTTCAACATATGGGCATGAATCAAATGGTGTCCACTCATTGTATGTGAGAGGGGGTGTCTTGCAAGATTAAATGTTCTGAATTTCTCAGCAGGAGATAGGTGGGGTCTTCACAACACACACTTTAAAAAAAATGCAAAAGGCATCCATAATACAGCAGGTAAAAACATGTGCAAGGGATGTTAATCAACGGTGAAGTGAAAAGAAGGTTCTACACCGGTTCATAGTGTTGACTTTGTATGAGGCTTGTATAACAAACAGTTTGTATAACAAAATCTGTACAACATAAACAATTCCAGAGATAGGGGAAATTTGCTTAACAGAATCGCCTATGGGGAGAATCCGGACAACATAAAATGGGATTCCTCCGTTTTCAGTGCATTCCTATGGGAATTTGTATAAAGGAAAATTTGCTTAACATAATTTCATTTGAATTAATTCCTATACAAGGTACCACTGTACTGAACTGCTGCAAGTCCAAATGGAGGCTACTGATCAGGATCACATCAGGAAATTCCCCCCTCTCTCTGTCTCTGTCTCTGTCTCTGTCTCTGTCTCTGTTTCTCTCTCTCTCTCTCTCTCTCTGTGTGTGTGTGTGTGTGTGTGTCTTTGAATCTAAGAGCCATGTGATAAATACCCCAGACTGAGACAGAAATATCTCCAACACCATCAGAACAGGTTTGAAAACACCAGTGAACTCGCATAGGCTATAGTGGAGGAAAGGTGTGTGCACAGAACTGTACTGTATATTGAAGCCCTTGCCAGCTTTGCTACAGCTGGGGCTTTGCTTCCTCAGCCAGCCAGTTGGAAAAAGTATTGGCCCCTTTCAGTTGCCTAGCAACTGAAGGACATGCTCCCAGGACTTCTGTTTCACTCATTTGTTCATTCATTCACACAAACACACACACAACAAGCAGACACTTTGGGAGGGGTGTGTGAGAGAGATTTCCAGCATCAAAGAAGGGCTGCTGCATCAAGATAGATGGCCACCTTATTCCAGTGTCCAGCAAGTTCCTTCTCTGCTGTTGCCTGCGTGTGATGATACACCATGCCACAATGGCTAATGTCCGGGAAACAGTTTTCAAGGCTATATTTTTCAAACTAATAGCTAGGAAGAAATCTGTCTTTCTCAAAAAGTACATGTTTCAAGCAACCTATCTCTTCTGCTTAAAATAACATGGGAAGCTACCTTAAGCTGAAAAAAAAAAAACATTGGTTCTTCTAGCTCAGTATCACCAGCAGCAGACCCTCTGGTTTTCATACCCAATTCTCTTATAGGCCAAATGGAGACAACAAGGGATTGAAGTGGAAATATTTTCTCCTTGTGCAGAATTGCCACTGGAACTTGGAACACTTCTAAACATACTCTTAAGTCTTAGATTGGCAAGAACCAGATTGTATCTTTCATAGAAGTACAAAATCTGGTAGAAAAGCTCAGTTCTGGACCTCTCATCCATTTAAGAAGAGTTGGGTCAGTATATGTTGGAATGTACAAGGATCCAATTTCTCTAGGGTCCATTAGATGGATATGGATGTTATTTCCCTGGAGGAATCAAGAAAATGAGACACTGAAAAAGAAATACTGAGATCTGAAATGAGGGATGGAGCTGATTTCAAGAGCATGGCACTTTGCTATAGACATTTGTTTTTCTTAGAGCCTTTTCCCTAGCAAGACGTTGATGAATCAGTAAGAACAACACCCCCTCTTTATATTATTGTGCACTGTAAAAGGGCCTAGAAGTGTTGGTGATGCTTAAATTAACAAAGTTCCAAATGCACCCCAGGTCCCCTTCAAGCTGCTCATTAACGATTGTTTCGCAGTGGACTAGCCTTCATCAGCACACTGTAAATAAACTCCATTCCTATCAGTCTTTCTTCAACATTTAATGCATCATTAGCTTAGGAGCCCCAAACCCCAGACATACCAAGATTAGAAGTATTGTCTGTGATGATGTACAACGTCTTCTCAAATTTCCCAAATCTAAGACCGCAGAGTAGAACTTTAATTAGCTGATGTGAAAAGAAGTATCCTAAATGAGACAGATGGGGTGCCTGATTACTTCCATTTAGATGGAGGTCTGGATCCTGCAGGGTTTTGTCATTGTGGTCAAAGTGGGACACTTCCTCGCTGAAAATGGGGGGATGACAAGGTGACTGAAGCCAGCCATGATTCCCAATTTACCAATTCCTTGTGTTTTATGGGGCAACAAATCATTTTGGTGATGGTACCATAGTAAACCAGCTGCTGATGTTTAATCTTTAAGGGTGCTTTGAATCAAGTATTTATTCCCAGCTGCAATGTGGCCATCTCCATTTTCGGCATAGCTGAACTGATTGCGCTTATGCAAATTGCTGAGAACTTTGGCTAATTTTTGTCATTTTCAAGCATTTTCCGTTTTTCTCATAAATGTGATGGAATGAATGAACCTGCCCAGGTGTTAAGATCACCAGAAGAGGCCTTCCCTCAGTCCCACCACCTTCAAAGATGTGTTTGGTAGAGATATGGAATAGGGCTTTATGAGTCACGTGTGTGTGTGTTGTTTCGTTACAGTCGTGACTGACTCTACGTGACTCCATGTCCATGGAGTTTTCTTGGCAGGAGTACTGGAGTGGTTTGCCAGTTCCTACTCCAGGCGCCTACAGCACCTGGTATTCCCTGGTGGTCATCCATCCAAGTACTAGCCAGGGCAGACCCTGCTTAGCTTCCGAAATCAGGAGAAATCAGATGTGCTCAGGGCACCTAGCAGGGAGGAAAACTCTGCCCATGAAAACTAGACAGCCCAAAATTTACATCTCTAGAAACATTTTGGAGATGCTCTGTTTGCTCTTCTACTAAACTATGGTTTAAAAACCATGATGCAAAGACTTTTTCACACATAGCTGTGAACAAGCCAGAGGTTGTGAGTTCAATTCCCCAGTGAGCTTCCTTGACAGGGGCTGAACTTGATGATCCATCGTGTCCCTCAGAAGAGGCCTTCCCTCAGTCCCACCACCTTCAAAGATGTGTTTGGTAGAGACATGGAAGAGGGCTTTATGAGTCGTGTGTGTGTGTGTGTGTGTGTGTGTGTGTGTGTGTGTGTTGTGTCGTTACAGTCGTGACCGACTCTACGTGACTCCATGTCCATGGAGTTTTCTTGGCAGGAGTACTGGAGTGGCTTGCCAGTTCCAACTCCAGGTGCCTACAGCACCTGGTATTCCCTGGTGGTCGCCCATCCAAGTACTAACCAGGGCCAACCCTGCTTAGCTTTCAAAATCAAGCGAGATCGGATGTGCTTAGGGCATCTAGGCAGCTTGAGTCATGAGTACAGAAGCACAATAAGCCACACTAGTAAACCAGAGTTTTCTTGGCAAACGGAATTTATCAGACGCTCAAACTTCACTGAGTTTGTCTTGTCAGCCTCCAAATCAGAGTGTAGAGACACCTTTTTAAGAGTCTATTGTTTCCCGTTGCTTATTTAGTATGCACAATACCTGAGGTCCACAGCAGGCAGCACTAACTCCAGTGGAGAAAGGAACAAAGTAAATCACTCAAAATAAGTGACTAATTAATCATATTCTTATTTCTAATAACATAGTATCTCCACTGACAGATTTGTATGTTGTCAACTCCCATGGTTTGCAAATTGACTTTATGAAGGAAGAAAGGGGATTAAAAATTTCCCTACTCTTAGTAAGTAATTTTGATTACTGAATCTGTAATGATTATGGAGGTAATTATCAGCATTGTTCTGTAGGTCAAATTTGGATCAATTTTTTCTACTGGGTTTAAGTAAGTTAATCACAACTCTACTCTTTTGTCTCTGAAAGCATGGTAGTGCCTCAGTGAATAATAAGCATGGTTATTTGTCCACTTGTCAGTCTAGAAATTCATTCTTCCTTCCTTCCTTCCTTCCTTCCTTCCTTCCTTCCTTTGAAATTTCCTGACATTTTCCATTGGTAGGACCACATGCAGTGGTGGCAAGCCTTCAACACTCCAGATTAGAGATGGGCACGAAACGAACAATTTTCGTTTCTGTTTTCATTTTTTTGTTTTGTTACGTAACGAAATGACAAACGAATTTTGTCTCTAAAATGAAATGAAACGAACAGAAACACCGGAAATTTTGTCGTGCGTTTCGTTTCCATTACTGCAATATAAGTGAATTGCTTAAAATCCTTTAAAAAAATCACAAAAAATTAACATTAATGGTAACGAAATGGTAACAAAACAAACGAAAACAAAAATGATTTTTTTTGCAAAAACCAAAACGGACCCTCCAAACGACAAACGACAAATGAAATGCCATTTTTTTGATTCGTGCCCATCTCTACTCCAGATGTCTTGGTTCACAACTCCCAGAATCCCAAGCCTGTACTGCCAATGACAAAGGACTGTGGGATTTGTGGTCTAAAACATCTGGAGTGCCAAAGGTTCACCACCACTGAACAAGGACACGCGTCACAGTGGCCAGATCAGATCTCTCTAAAGAAATGAACAAAGCTGGCATACTAGTTTTAATTGTGCAAATGTCCTCCTGGCCACTACTAAGGTCTGGGCATTCAGACTCAAGGATGAATCCAGGAGCCCCAGTACAAGTTGCCTCTCTATTTGTTGATCCCAACTGACCAGAAGTATCTCTGGCTTGGCTGGATTAAGTTTCAATTTGTTCACCCTCATCCTGTCTGTTACTGATATCAAAACACTGATCTAATGTCAAAGTAGCTTCCTTGGCTTTAGGTGGCAAGGAGAGGTAGAGTCAGGTACTTTGCATCCAAAAACCCAAGATATTATCTCCCAGCAGTTTCATGTAGATGTTAAATAACATTGAAGACAAAACAGAACCATGAGGGAATTCATAGCTCAGTGATGGCGAACCTTTTAGAGACCGAGTGCCCAAACAGCGATTCAAAACCTACTAATTTTTTACAAAGTGCCAATACAGAAATTTAACCTGAATACAGGTGGCTGTGAAGGGGTGATGTCGGGTGCCCACAGAAAGGGCTCCTTTGACACCCATGCCATTGGTTCGCCAACACTGTCATAGGTCATCAGTAGAGATGGGCACGACTCAGAAAAATTGTTCGTTTTCGTTTTCGTTTTCAGCTAGGGGTCCGTTTCGGCTCGTTTCCGTTTTCGTGAGCTAATTTCAAAATTTTTCATTTTCGTTTCGTTACGTAACAAAAACAAAAAAATGAAAACGAAAACGACAATTTTTTCGTTTCTTCCCATTTAGCTCCATTATGTGTTTTTCCAGTAACGAAAAACGAAAATTGGCTCAAAATTAGTCGTTTCGTTTCCGTTTTCGTTCCAGTTCTGAGCCGTTTTTCGTTTTTCGTTTCGTTACGTAACGGAAACAAAAAACGAAAACGAAAACGAAAATACCGCTAAGTCGTGCCCATCTCTAGTCATCAGCATCTGGTAGGAAAAAGGGGGAGAGAGGTGCCCAGTCCCAGTTCTGCCAAGCCTTTCGTAAGATGCTACATACAAAGGAAAAGACAGGATCTGTTCTTTGCTTATAACAATAAGCAATTAGCTATAATACCAAGGGAGTAAGAATGAAGTTAAGTAAATGACACTCCTGGTTGAACTTGTAACTTAACAATTAACATTCACATCTGAGGCAAAGAAGTACTGGGCCCTCTGGCAAAATGTTCTCTCTCTCTCTCTCTCTCTCTCTCTCTCTCTCTCTCTCCCCCCCCCCGGTCTCTCTCTCTTTATTTATTTATTTATTGTCAGGCATTGCTGAAGGGTGCTTTGCTTAGAGTGGGAGGAGAAGGGGCTGAAAATGACTAACACAGCCATTCCAGAAATCCTTATGTACAATAAGTAATAATTAGTTCTCCATAGTATTAACAAGAAGGAGCACTATAAGGTCTCCCCACACACCCCCTGACGTACCTAATCTCTGTGCCTGGGCAGCGCTGTGGAACATTTGCATTAAATTACTCCCTCATTTCCAAAGCTCTCTCTGCCCTCCTTTCTTATAGACTTTCCTGGCAGCGCTCTGAAGGCTGGCACCAACCTCCAGAACGTGCCGCTAATGTAGCTGTCTCCTGCCAGGCACATCAGCGGAGAGTGCCTTCTACTGCCGCATGACAATAAGGGTTGAAGAGAAGAAAGAACCACACAGGGTTCGGATCTGGCACACACAGCACTCGTGTGTTTTGTTTGAATTAGCCAAACAACCTCCAGTCCTTTTCTGGGGTTTTCCAGGTAGAGAGTACTCAAAAGTGGTTCGTGATTCCCTTCTTCTAGGCACACTCTGGGACTATGCAGTTTGCCCAAGGCCATGAGAGCTGGCTTTTCTCCCAGGAGGCACAGGGGGGAATTGAACTCCCGACCTCTGTCTCCACAGACGGGTATTTTAAATCACAGAGCTATCCATATCCCGGTTGCATAGCTGGCTAGATAGCTAAGCACATCTGATCTCATCTGATTTCGGAAGCTAAGCAGGGTCGGGCCTGGCTAGTACTTGGATGTGAGACCACCAGGGAATACCAGGTGCTGGCAAACCATTCCAGTATTCCATTTCCTACCAAGGAAACTCCATGGACATGGAGTCACGAAGAGTTGGTCATGACTGTAACAACACACACACACACACACACACACACACACAGAGGCTGAATAGCTGCATGTTACCTTGAATTCATTGGAGGAAAGGCAGGGCATACATGCAACAGGCAGAGGTGTGCAGATGGGTGTTTTTTGGAGGGGACAACCCCCCCCCAGATTTCTCCTGAATCCCTGACCATGTTCCCCGAGGTATTCTCAGAAGTGTAATCCAATATCTGAGCACCTCTTGGTGACAAATAAATAACAATGAAATGCAGGTGCTCCATAAGCACATGCAGGGCGAACACTGATCAGGAAAATAAATGGAAATAGAATGTTTTGCTGTTGGCCAGGAGGAGTTTTATAGAATGAAAATAATTTGCAGCCTTTAAAATAAATCACATCACTTTTGATAATCACATCACCTTTTTCCATGAGCCTGGCTTGAGAAACTAGCCCTATTCCTTCTGAGTCTAGAATTGACTAAGTTCAAAAGGGCTTCTGCTCTTAGACCTGCTATTCCCAAAACATCTGGGGGATTAGAAACAACCTAAAAGCAAGGAACTTGGCTGGGGATAAAGCGTGAGCTCGCAAATGAAACTCTTACTTGCCCTTGACTGTCTATAAGAAGGGTTTCCTATATGCAAAGGATATTGTAAAGTACCTAACCTTTCAAGCAAAAGCTGGTGCAGCTCTCAGTTTATGATTCATTCTACAGCACTTCAGCTCTGAAATCATCCAGTGCATTAATATTCAACCCCCAAAGCTTCCTGTACTTGATCCTTTAAGCTCATTAATCCTTCTGGCCCATTCCACCTTCCTACAAAGCACAAATAGAAAAACCACGTAGAGATGTCCATAGGTGCAGAAATGGTGTAAGTAAACCTTAGTCCCATGCGTGCAATTACATTACATGACGTTAATAAAAGTTGCACCATAAGCAAGGATCCTTATTCCAACCAACTCTGTTCTTTTTCTCTCTTGATCTCTCTCTCTTTCTGTCTTGTTGACCACAGGAAAGACAAATACAGTGGTACCCCAACTTAAGAGCAGCTCAACTTAAGAACAATTTGTCTTAAGAGCGGAAAACTGTTGGCATTTTAACTGCCGCGTTACAAATTTTAGATATTGTCTGCTCGACTTACAAATATTTTTTCATTTTCTCATTTTTTAACTTATTTTTTCAGTTTTTTAGATAGGTACCCCAACTTAAAAGTAGTTCGACTTAAGACTTAAGAGCACGCCTTTGGAACGGATTACATTGTCCAAGGCGACAAAGGCTGGCTTTTCTTCTCTAGGGACCCAGTGATGAATTTAACTCTGAACATCTAGTTCTGCAATCAGATACACAACTCACTGAAGTCTCCAGTCAGCATCCAAGACTAGAATAATACTGTGGGAAGTTGAAGCCTGAAGGTGAAAAGGAAGATCCAATACAAAACGGTTCCAGTCGATAAAGAAACCTCACCCTTTAGTTCTCGGGATCTGAGCTGTGGAAGCCATTAATCCATAGCATTGCCCTACTTTGGAAACAACTTGATTGCATGGAACAACAGGAGAAACAGGGGCAAGGAACTGCCTGGGACTCTGAAGATTTACTGTCAGTGAGAAAATACTAACTTTAAAAAGCAGAAGTAGAGCTTGCAAAAAAAATTACTTGCCAAAACTGTAACTCCTAGATTCTCGGCTTAGGATGGGGGTGGGAGTGTTATTTGAGTTGTAGTTTAGAAGTGTGACATATCTGCATTTTTTTTTAAAAAAAAGATGGGCCACTATATGTTATACTTGAGATAAGAAAAATAAATTGGGTAGGTGTACGGAGGCACCGGCGTTTCCAGCAAACTTCTTGATAGACGTTCTTCATGCTGGTATCGCAACAAGTTCTGGCCGTGAGAGAGTGTCTGGAAAAAGTTGTTCAACAACAAAAGTAGCTTCTTAGGATCCAGTTGCTTGAAACTACCTTGCTTGGAACTATTCATTTAGTTTCAATTTAATTCTGTAATATTTCTAAAAGTATTATCTGATTCTGGATAATTATAGCTTGCATGGAAATTGCTCAGACGGAGGGCACAGAACCGTTAACCAGTTGCAACTTTGGGAGAAGTGACTCAAAAATAGACACAATAAAAGGATTAAACCCTACATTCAATTTGTGTTGATTACCAGTTCATATATAATTAGAGACTCTAGCATGGTCTTTAGCATGCCACTTCAGTCTTTGCTGTTAGCCTAAAACTAATAACCCTTTCTTTTTCCTTCCATTAGTTGCAGGAAGCCCCCTCCTCTGCAACTCTTTCTATTGGGAAAGATTGTTTGAGTAGCCCATTATCCAGTGTAAGGAAATGGATGCAAACAGTTCTATTCTTTCTATCATTTATCAGTTCAAAATTTCAATTAAATCAACTCAAAGGAGGTCACATGTGTCTTTGAGCAGCTCAGCAAGAGAGAGAGAGAGAGAGAGAGAGAGAGAGAGAGAGAGACTTCTTGACTTAATGCAGGCATGTCCAAACTTCACCCCTCCAGATGTTTTGGACCACAAGTGCCACAGTCCTTTGTCATTGGCAATCTAAGCTTGGAATTCTGGGAGTTGTGGTCCAAAACATCAGGAGGGCCGAAGTTTGGACATGCCTGACTTAATGTCTTCCCCTGCTGGGAAGCATGGAAGAAAATAATCCGGTAATGTTCCTGTGAACCTAGCAAGAGATATTTTGCTCAGGTGGTTGTGTCTCCATTTTTCTTACAGTGATCATAAGAACATAAGAACAGCCTTGCTGGGACAGGCCACAGCCCATCCAGTCCAGCATTCTGTCTCACACACAGCAGCTCACCATTTGCTTCAGGGTATTCCCAAGCAGATGTCTTCATCTGCTTACGATCCCTTGCAAAATGGCATTGAGAGATATCCTGCCTATCTCTCCAACCCGGAGGATGTCCTTAGGCATCCATAATGATAGCTGTTGATACCCTTGTTCTCCAAGAACTTGTCCAATCCTTTCTTAAAGCTGACACCTTCATTGAGCTGTCCACATCATCTGTGCTTGATCGGTGATACTGGCCAAACGGGAGCTGTGCAGGGACAGTCATCATCCCACCCTCTCTGATTGGCCAGCAGCACGAAGCAGGAAAGATGAAGTTGCAGTGTGTTTCCTCATTGCTGCTCAGCTCCATGCTGGCAGAGAGAAAAGTAAAGCAATTGCATCTGCGTGTATCAGCCGGTTCTGAGCACCACCTGTGCTCACGTGGTTCATTTCGTAACCTACTGGTTCCGAAATGAAACACCCATCTCTAATCTAGTTTCCTTCAGACTCTACAGCAGAAGTTGAGTCTAGCTCTTGATGAGCCTTAATGCTCTATTTCAGGGATTCCCAAACATGGGTCCTCAGAAGTTCTCGGAGTGCAACTCCTGGGATCCCTGGCCAGTAGAGATGGGCACGAAACGAACAATTTTTCGTTTCCGTTTCCGTTTTTTCATTTCGTTATGCAACAAAATGACAAATGAATTTTGTCTTTAAAATGAAACGAAACGAACAGAAACACCGGAAATTTTGTCATGTGTTTCGTTTCCGTTACTGCAATACAAGTGAATTGCTTAAAATCCTAAAAAAAAAAATCACAAAAAATTGAAATAAATGGTAATGAAATGGTAATGAAACAAACGAAAACGAAAACGAATTTTTTGCAAAAAGTCACGAAAAATGGAAATGAACCGAAACGGACCCTCCAAATGACAAACAACAAACAAAATGCCATTTTTTTTATTTGTGCCCATCTCTACTGGCCAGTATTGCTAAGGCTAAAGGCTTCTGGGAGTTTTCATCTAAGAATATCTGGGGATTCAACTTTGGGAACCAACTTTGGGAACCAACGTACTGCTGTACGTCCATTGGTAACATGCCTTGTGACTCAAGAATTGTATGAGTTAAGGTTCCATTTATTAACTGGATTAGAATTCAGTCACGGTGCTTGTGTTTTCTTTTTCTTTTTGTCAAAATAAGCAGACTTGTCTATCCTGTTAGCAAGCAAAGCTAGCAAATGGATCTCTTCATCGCTTCACTTTGAGGGCTTCAGCAATTGTGTGCCCTTGGACTGTCCAGTCCTCACTCCTCTGCTCCTCAAATTAATTTCACCTCTGACTGATGGAACAATATTCCCTGTCCCCCCCCCCCACACACACGTTACCCTCCCTTCCCACCCCTGTCGCATTTCCATTGTTGTACCTCTAAATAACATAGGTAATGATGAGCTGGTGACACTGCAATTTTGGAATGGAGCCCTGAAATGGAAAATAGTCTACAATTTTCTCTCTGATTTGATATATTGCTTCATGCTCTTCTGTAATGCTCCCTTTTGAAAACAGCGAGGTAGTAATAGCTGCTCGGTGTGTGTGTGTGTGTGTGTGTGTGTGTGTG
>JAHTLZ010000213.1:5854877-5886985 GCA_023846285.1 Phrynocephalus versicolor | reverse complement strand
TGTGTGTGTGTGTGTGTGTGTGTGTGTGTGTGTGTGTGTGTGTGTGTTTGTGTGTGATGCATTATGAGGTGGAATCATTTTACTCTGGAATAATGCAAAGGGAAAATCAAGGCACTGCAAAAATTAGAGTGAAGAACATCAGAACTGGCCAGGGGCCCATCTGGTCCAGCTTCCTGGGCCCACCAGATGCCTCTGGTAGCACATGAGGCAACTAGATACCTGTCTCTTGATGCTGACTCTGGCATTTTGAGGACCCCCCCCCCTTTTAAGCCCGGGGAGAACACATATCCCCATCATGGAGTGTAATATGACAGCATTCTGCAGGAACTTGGAAGACTGTCATCCATAGACAGGGAAGGAATGGTTGTCACTCATTCCAGAGTGCAGGGCACATAATAATGGGCTCAAGTTATGAGAAGCCAGAATTCAGTTGAATATCAGGAAAAAACTTCCTAACTAGTGTTAGAGTACTATGGCAAGTATTGCCTCATGAGGTGGTGATTGCTTCAATGACTAAAGCATTCAAGAGAAAGTTAGAAAAGCATCTGGCAGATGGAATTTGACTTGGACTCTTACATCGAGCTGGAGGTTGGGACTGATGGCCGTATGGGCTCCTTCCAACCCCATTAGTTTGTGATATTATGATTCTAAACCTTTGTAACTATTGTGCAAAAAACAAACAAAAAAAACCCCTTTCATGAAGTCTTGACTGATGTTGGATTCAAACCATAGAATTATCCTACACCAGTATTCTCTAACCTTTCAAAGCTTTCTAAGGGAAGTGGCTTCCATTACATTTTTTATGGCAGCGAATTCCGTGGTTGAAGACTAAACTTTTTGTCTGCCTTGAATTTGCTGCCGTACATCTGAATCCAAAGATGGTGAATTGCACTTTGAAGGAGCATCACTACCATTGTCATGGTTACGTGACACATTTGCTTAGTCCAACTGTTCTGTAAAAAGAGCCAAAGCTACTAGCAAATATAACATTATTTTTATCTGGATATTATCTGTAATATTGCATGGAGTGCAAAACATTTTTTTCTCTCTCCACTTTCTTATCAATCTTCTAAACCGGCATTTAATGGTAGTGTAAAAATGATGCTGGCTGAATCACTCAGCAAGTTAGATGTCTGACTGTGTTTGGGAGTTTAATTCTCCACTTTGCCTAAAGCAGAGGATGCAACTGAATAAATATTCTCATTAAAAGAATCAGTCAGTTGTCATGGTTTGATTGCTGGGTAACCAACTTCCAGGGTTCCTCAGTATATCTGTGTTCTATAGTCAGAAAAAAAATGTCTATAAAGTAGTTACTTAATTCTTGACGTCAAGAAGCAGTGATAGAGTCACCATACTCCTCAGTGTGTTTTTCCTTGAAGAAACATGTGTTGACTTGAACCCCATACCCGATTTACTTGCTGCTGTTCTCTGAAGATCATGATTTTGTTTTGTTTTGTTTTGTTTTGTTTTCACCACTGCCTTTCTGCTGCCCTCCCTTAAGGTTACAGGGTTGACTGTTTATTCCCTGGACCCTCCTCAGACGATGAGTTTGATATCAGTTATTCAGCTGGAGGAACTTTCTCCCTGACGAAGTTTTCCCTTGACACTTGTAACCGAAGCACAAAAAGAACCTGTCTGACATTGATTCTATCTGCCTTCTGCGTGGTTTGCATTCTAGTCACTGGGACCTGACAAATATTTTAATGGCATTAATATATCTTTCAGCTCTTTTGGAGATGCAGTACTAAGAAAGACAGTGATGTATGTATCAAACAAGCATAATTTGTTGTCGTTCCAGAAAGCAGCACACTCACATAAGCCGTTCTTAAGTTCTCTGGAACGCAAAATCCATTTCAGGTTTGGGTTCTGAAATCTGAAACTTCCCAGTATCTGATCCAGGTGCTGAACCTTTTGAGAGGCTAGATCAGTGGTTCTCAGCCTGTGGATCCCCAGATGTACCTAGATTGCAACTCCCAGAAGCCTCCACCATTTGCTGTGCTGGAAGGGGTTTCTGGGAGTTTCAGTTCAGGAATATCTGGGGACCTGCAGGTTGAGAATCACTGGGGTAGATGCTTGCAAAAGAGGAGTCACCAAACACTTAGCCTGAGCGCATGGATTCAGAAGTATGATACTTCTAACTGCCCCCATTAAGGTTTCTTAAATGGTTGGTTGATTGATTGACATAGATTTACCTACTTGATGCTCACATGAACCAAATATGAAAGGGTGTGGGCATTTAGCTGTATGTTTCCCAAGTTGTCACGTGTTTAGCATTTGGTTTCATTTTTTTAAAAAAAAATCAGAATTTACAACAATTTGGAGGAAATGGGAGCTGACAGATTATATCACAGCACATTGAGGCAGTGGCCGAAACCATTTCTTTTCATGAAAGAGTTGGGGAAAAAAAGCACACATGGTTCTTCCTCTGCCTATCAGTCGTGGACTGCCTTCCCCTTTGGGGAAAAGGTGCTTCAGCCCTCTTGGAGGTCCAAGGTCTTCAGAGGTGGTCTGCTTCTCTGTGCCATCTAGCCTTGGAGGCTACATACAGATCTGAAGAGCTTTCCTCTAACCGGAGCATGGAAAGCCTGAGGTCTAGCAATGGCAGTCCAGGTTATCAAAAGCAACAATCATATTGTTAATCCCCATCAAATTTACCTTTCCCTGTTGTTTTCCTTTGCACATTTGAGGTGAGAAAAGACCGACAAGTGTTTTTGCATTCTGCGGCACCATGGCATGAACCACACATGTGCAATTTAACAAATGCATCGCTCTTCACTTCTGTCTTCCCCAACCTGCACCAAATGTCCATTTGATAAATTATAGCCTTCAGTTTTGAAATCCATTTTTTTACAGCACAGCTAACAAGTCTGTGATTTGCCATGTCATTTACAAAACTAATTCTTTTTTTTTTCCTGGAGAGCAGTAGAGGGTTGGATTAATGCAATTTATTGCTTCATCTTAAAAAAATCTATATAAGGTAAGCCCACAGCAGGAGGCACCGATACTTTGATTTACCTGAATCACAGACTATCTTTTAAGTTATCTCTGTTTATTCCCTGGAAGATGCACTACCAAACTTTCTCCCCACTTCCCCCACCATTTTTTTTGTTTGTTCTTCAAAGCGGTAAACTTTGTAACCACCTCATATTTCCTGGATTTCAAAATACATGCTTGTTTAAGAATTGCATTGTGGCAGTGCTGGTGTAGCGAGCTAATTAACATCTACTCTCTCATCGTTAAAAATAAAACTAAAAGTCACAGCTCATGGAAAGTCAAAGGCCATAGAAAAGAGGGTGAAGGGGAGAGATTCTACTGAGGCAGTGCATTACAGAACAGTAACAGATTTCCCTCTTTGATCCATTTTCAATAGAATATCAGCCTGAAAGTGTTTCTCTGGAAATACACACCACACATACTCCAATCTGAGAGCCTTTTCACACGACCCCTAAGATCCGCTGGCCACTTAAATTCGGACCAGAGATCTTGGGGGTTCGTTGCTCTTCCTGCATCCCCACCCCTCTGCACTTCCTTGCTCCTGTCTGCGTGAGGGGAGGGAGAAAAAAAGAGAGGAAAAAATGCAGGCTCACCTCCGAAGCTTCTCGGAGCCCCGTCGTCATCCTGATTCCTTCTCTTAAAGGGGCGGCAGGCAAAAACAACAACAAACAGATGCGAGGAGAGCCCGGCACTCACTCCCTTAAATCCGCATCAGGGATTTTCACCACCGGAGAGCAGGTACATGCAAAGTGCGCTGGGACACGCTTAGGTGGGCATGGTTGCACTTAATTTTCTGCAAACTCCGGAGCTGGTGGGGAAACAATTGTAAGCTCTGGAGCTGGGAGCCATTTGTGGCGGAGTTTAGGGGTCGTGTACAAACACCCTGAGTTATTGCTGTGCAGGGGACTTCTGTGTGGTCAGTCCTTTTCTGAGGGAGGGGGAGTTACGTATTTATTTATTTATTTTTAAAGCTTATATACCACCCTGTTTTCCAAAAGGAACTCCGGGCGGTTTACATCAAACAAACAAAACAATTGCATACAACATCAAAAACAAACAAACAATAAAGTCAATATAGGTACTTGAAGGCAAATGGCGGACAAAAACAGGGGAGGAAAAAAAAAGAATTAACAGTCACCAAACACCTCCCGGTAAAGCAGGGTCTTTAACGCTTTTTTGAAGGCTGGCAGGGACTGTGCAAGGCGCAACTCGCTCGGTAGATGGTTCCACTTCTGGGACTATTGCATCTGGCTGGGGGATTCTGGGAGGTATTGTCCAAAAAAGTAAATTTTTTTTTGGGTGGGGGCTACAAGTTTCTCCAACCCTTGTTCTTGGCTTGAGTAGTATTTCTGCAAAATGTTGTCTTTTAACAAAAGCTTAGTGATGAGACATCCCTGAAGGACATGATTCAGAGGTAGGTCCTTCAGGAAAGCTTGAAAATACAGGTATTACTGGGATTTACCTCCTCGGTTTATTTATTTATTTATTTTTATATTTCTGTAATGCCCGTCTCTCAAGGGAACTCCTTGTTCTTCCACAAAGGGATGTGGAAGTCAAGAAGTATTATTCTCACTTTGCAAAAAGGCGACAACATTTAGTGGCGCTGCTGGAAGAGAATGAGAATAAAGTAGCATAAGTCCAAAAGGAACAGAATCATGATGGTCTCAACAGTGTTCCTTGAAGGTCCTTGGATAGTCACAGGGAGGTGACAAACACAGCTCTTAATGGTGGTCATTAAGAGTCATTCAAAAGTCATTAATGGGGAACCAGTACATCCAAGCTGAGGTATGCAAATTATTACAGTCTTGGAGAGAAAAATCTTTGTCTAAGTACAATAACATTTTTCAACAGATTAGAAAGATAGAACTCTTTTATATACACATGTATGTCACATATAAGAAATATATTCTTATGCACATGCAGAGTGATGTTTAAAATAATGTAAGTTTTAGGGGTGCTAATAATTGAGAAGTGCCAGTCTTCTCCAGCCCTGTAACTTTGTCTCTTGTACCCATATAGGCCATAATGCTCATGTACAGAGGGCTCCAATAGGCATAATTTGCTGACACCTTTAACTACTCCCCTTGTGTTTTGCACACTGCCTTTAGGATTTGGGCTTCTCATCTTCAAATCCATTCATTCCCTCCTTTTGTTTTTATACCGTTTATGAATTGCTACCTGGTTGCCTAGTTTAGTAGTTTAGGTATCTGGCTGCAGTGCCAGAGGTCCGGAGTTCAATTCCTTCCCAATGTGACTCCTGAGAGAGCAGCCAGCCTAGGTGGCCTTGGGCAAGCTGCAAAGTCCCAATATGTCCCAAGAACAGAACTTCCCAACCTTGGGTCCCCAGATGGACTACAACTCCCAGAAATCCTGGCCAGCTCAACTAGTGAGTGAAGTCTTTTTGGAGCTTTAATTCAAGAACACCTGAGGATCCAAGATAGGGAACCATCAATTTAAGGCATGGTACAAGACATCTCATTCTCCAGTACTTATGGTGAACTCGGATGCTTCTTATTAATTTGAAAGAGCAGTTCTCCAAATCTTCTTATATTTTAATTGACTCATAAATGTACTTCCAAGACTTGCTTTTAGAAGAGGTTGACATAGGTTAGGCATTTTCCTTGAAATGATTACTATTATTTTAGTAATCAAGGTGAGAAAGGGTGAGAATCTAAAAACCCTACCAAATATGAGCTGCAGATTGCAGTAACTTTCAACAATAAGGCTCCTAGGACTTTCAACTGTTGACTGTGGGAGGGATGCAATCCACATTTTATTGCCTTAATATACTTTTAGACATAAGAAGTATCATGGAACAGTAACTCCTGCCTTGATGATCCATTTGGGAAGTGGAATAAAAAGCTTGGGGGAAAACGTCCTAGGCTGTTGGTTTCCTACAACTGATCTATATCCAGTGACATTTTTAGGTGGCGGCTCTTTCTTCTGAGAAACATATTTTATTTGGCATTAAGCATGTTTGTAGAGTGGAGAAAAAGCATCTTTGTCCCTAGCCAAACACATATTTCTAGACAGTAGCGTTATTACCGCTAAATCCAAACCGAGGGTCTACGGATTGTTAGAAAACTGCTTGTAACTTCTGAAGGGCTCCAAGCAAAAAGGAAAAGCTGTCTTGGAAAGTAGAATGATTTTCCTTTCCTTGGAGGGTTTCCAGGAGAAAAGTTGGCTTGGCCTCTTTTGGTGATCATTGAGGGCTTGTTTACACTTCACATGGAAATCGTCTACATCAGGGAATACTCTATATTGTTGCTAGCTTTTTTTTTCTTCTTGCGACAAGCACAGTGTGAATGACCCACACACATTCTTACATCAGAGTCCTGTATCTCTTGATTTGGAAGCAACCCTTGTTGTACTCAAAGAAGCATGTGTATGGTTGCAGCTTCGATACCCAGGAGTCAAAGGCATGGAGACGCAGCCTCTCCAGACAAAGTTCTGTCTCTTGATGTTCGTTTCATGCTGATGGCCTATTGCAAGCAAATGTTTGGCAGACGTACACTGAGCAGCAATCAATGACTTGTGGTGCTTTCTTGGTTTTCCAAAAACACATAATAACACCATGTTGCTTTGAGGCCTTTGTGGGGAATTAAAATGATATCTATACTCAGTTACCTAGTACTCTTCAGAGCGCTAGGGACTAGAGATGGGCACGACTCAAAAAAATAATTTTTCATTTTTCGTTTTTCGTTTAGGGGTCCATTTCGGTTCATTTTCCTTTTTCGGGGTTTTTTGCGCATTTTTCGTTTTTGTTTTCGTTGCGTAATGAAAACAAAAATGAACATTTCACTGAGTCGTGCCCATCTCTACTAGGGACAGGTTAGTATCTTTGAGGACGAAAATGTGGTGAGCCCTAGCATCTTCCCAATTGGTGAACTGTGTCATCCTTAGGAGGTTGCTTTTGTCTGAATCGAAATTCCGTAGATCTATTGTCATTCAGATAATGCATTAAACCTTATTGAACTATCATGCTTCTTGCATGGATGTTTGCATCTCTCTTAAGTTCTCTCCCCTCTACTCCCCTAGCAAGGCTTACCTGTCATCCTATTGTTTTTCTTTGTGAGAGCTAGTGTGGTGTGGTAAATAGAATGTCCATCTAGGATCCAGAAGATCTGTCTTTGAATCATCCCTAAACCTTAGAAGATGATGTGGAGATGGTAACAGTAAACCACTCTGTTGACATCCCACATACCTTGAAAACCCTCAGTCAGAAGTGACTTAATGGCCCCAAAGAGCCCCAATCCCATTATTGCTTGGCGTCATGTTTTGATGCCCCTTCTTTAGTTCCTGTTCTAAGCTGGATCACTCACTCCTTTGGGTCAGTTATTTGTGGGACAGAAAAGTGGGGATGCCACAGGAGTGAAACCATTAAGTGTCATAGAGGCACACCGACGGTGCTTTCTTTCAATGATTGTGTTAACACATCTTTGGTCTTCAAGACTTTTCCCAACTGACCTGACTCCATGTGCATTTTTGTTGATACTTTTTGAAGAGACAATGGTTCTATTGATGTCAAGCATCAACAAGTCCTTACATGAGCGGAAAAGCAATTACAGTGACTATTTTTCCCCATTAAAGTCTTCGCAACACACTTTCGACTACAGAAACTTTCACTTTCGACATAGACAGAACTCTTTGGTGACGCTTAATGCATCCGAGGTCAGGGGTGAAGCCTTTATACATTAGAACGAAAGAAGGAGACTGTATTTGGTTCTGCTTCCCATTGCTTCGTCTCCCCCTCCCCAAGAAAAGGCAAATAATTGTAAGAAAGGGGTTATGAGCTAAGGTCTTAGCTGCATATTGTTTGTGATCCAATTAATTTTGGTGCATGTTGAGGACTCCCCCCCCTTTCCCCCCCTTGTTGTCTATTAAGTGTCAGTCTTTAATGGTTTGTCACTTCCAGATCTAATGGGCTTTATTCCTTCGAAAAGGTCACTCTTGATATAATGTCACTGCTACCTCTGAGAGACAGGAGATGAAAATGAGGCCCACTATTTGCCCCAGTGAGAAAAGGGCGCAACGCAAACAGAGATGAGCCAAAGCTAGTCACGTAAACGTGAAAAATGTAAATCACGGACTGCACAGGGAAATCAAGGCCCTGGCGACAAGATGCCAGAGGAAAATGAACAAATGTCATAGAAAAGATGCAATTACTGAAGGACAAATGCAGGTTGGTTAAAACGAGCAAGCATCGCCTTTCAGATGTTGCCGAAATGTGCTTCCCATCAGGACCAGGAAGCGTTGTAAATGTTCATTTTGTAGTCTAGCTGCTCTTTGAGGAGGGGAAATGTGATGCCATCCTCCCTTGAAAGTGTACGGTGGGGTTTCTTCATTCAAAGCAGAGTAGATACCCCAGTTATGAAAACCTACATTCACCTTTCATCAGCCACGTTACAATTCATATTCTCCCTCTATGGAGGGAGGAATAGAAATGAGATTCTTGCCCCTATAATCATCATCTTCACACTGTATCTTTCCTCCCTTCTGGCTTGCCTTGCCCATCCACTTCCATTCCTTCACTCACAGTTTCTATCCTTGATTAAAATGTTGAGGAATTCAATGTTACAGAGCTGGCAACCCTAGGTTTCAGTACCGGGATGCTGTAGGGTGGTGAGCTTCCTGATTCTCTCCAAGGCTGCTATTACGTATATAGTAAGCAATAAAACACAGTTAATGTCCCTCTGTGCCATAAAACCCCAAAAGAGAGTGGTTAGATAGGCTTCATAAAAGTGTGCGTGTGTATTAAATATATCATATGGAAGAAATACTTGGATAAATTTCCATCTTCCCTTCTTGCAGTTCGGCAGAGTAATATTAAACAATTAAAACTCTTTAGATGTCCATTAGCACCTTAGTCTAGTTTTGTCAGTCCAAATAAGTTTTTTTTTATGGTAATAGATGCCTACAGTATTCTCTTCATTTTATAGATATGTATATTCCAGCAAGGTAATACCGGTAATTTCCATCTAATCGTTTCATGATGAATTGCAAATTAACTCCTGAGCCAACATAGTTATTTTCAAAGATTATGCTTCTCATTCTTCTGTAGATTTTGAAAAGCCTGTTGGTGTGAACAAAAGTAGGAAGCATCTTTATTGTAAGTCAGCTTTTCCTGGGTTCTGTGAGACTTTCAGGGAGTTAGCGGCCTGAAGAGCTATTTTTAGCAAGGAAAAAAAAAACCTTTGGATAATGTTTGATGCAAGATTGATGCAGGCCATATATGAATAATAAAGATTTATCCAGGAAGCACACCTGTGCTTTTTTTATCAAATGCAGCTTCCCCATAGGTCTGCAGGCTTGAACTTTCTTTTACAGGGTTCCACAAATGCTTTACCATCTGGCATGCTGGAGAGGAGACCAAATCAAGTATTTTCCACTGCAGTGCCATTGTCCAGATTGGTTCGCACAGTTTAGAGACCGTGATGTGTCTATTACTGTATTAATTGACTAATTTTTATCAGGACATTCAGAGCAACCAATTATACCTGCATTATCTAAGTTTCCCTGGAACAGACAATAAGTTCTGTGCATAACATTGTTCAACTGACGTCAGTGTGATTATTGAAAAGGCTGCAACATTCTTTTGTGTTGCATTTAAGTGGAAAAGACAGTTACTAAGTCGTTGGTTCACCTAGCACTGATTTGGGTAGCACCGAGTACTTAGGATGTGTGTGTTTATTCTCAGTTGGTAATGCACAGCAATAAAAGGAAAGAAGCATAACTCAGTAAAATATTAACTAGCAATATATGCAATTTAAAGGGTTTAACTCTCCAGCTGTCTATATAGCACAATATATGCTAGATGCACGGTTGTGTGTATGAAGAATATGAAACAACTGCTGGGTAAATCTATCAGGTATAGAGATGGGCAGATGAACCTCAGTTTGGAGGTTTGGGCTGGTTTGTACATGTGGTACCATGGATGCCTCGTGTTTCCTTCCCCCTGCATCCTCAAATGGATCATCCACTCACCCGCTGTTGCACGCTTCTCTTCCTCCTCCTCTTCTACCGTTCATTCAGTTCCTGGCAAGAGCATGGACTTTCCCCTCCCGCCTCCTTGGCTGATTGCCCGCCAAGACAAGAAGGAGAGACAGGGAAAGCTATGCTCCTGCCAGGGACTGGGAACAGGAGAAGAGGGGGAGGAGGGGAGCATGCTGTGGCTGGTGAGTGGGTCACAGGCCAGGGAAGTGGGACAAGAGATCATGCCACACATACAAACCAGGCAAAGAATCCAAATTCATGCCCTCCTCTAATCAGTTCTAGAACAGTTCCAACAGACATATAGCAGGTGCAGGTGCCAAGGTGCTATACTTATTTCTTTTTGTACCTTGAGTTGAAAACAACAAACTTTTCTTCTTTTGATTTTTGCAGACTTGTAGAAGAAACTTCATTTAACAAAGGTGCTTCTTATGAATGATTTTCATTTCAGAGCTCTTCTCAAACATGGTAAATAGCTTTTATGACCGACTGTCAAGTTTTTCTGCCTTTGAGTGTTGTATGTGTGCAAAGGAGAAGGGTGAGATTATAATAAACACATCATTTCTTTTATGAGTGCCCTTTCTTATAAAAGTCCCTCCAGTGCTATGTATGGTTGGTCTAAAGAGATTGTCCTGTTCCCCTGGCAGTTAATGGAAGCCTATGGCTGCTTGAGTCTTTTTAGTGATGAGAGAGCTTGGAATTCATATGAACCAATAAAGTCATGGTAATTTGCGTTTTCATGACCTACCTTTTGGCATTCCGAGTATGACTTGCATTCATAGGACAGCACTATGAATAAAATGGTAAGGTCCTGTAAAGGGTTATTTATCAGCCAGAAGGCTCTGGTTGCCAAATTCCAATAGTATCCCCCCCCCCGCTTGCAAAGCAGACTTCTGTTTACTGCTTGATGTAGAGCCGGCACTGACATCCCAGTTACGAGACATTCGCAAGACATTGCTGAATGTTTGTTGATTTTTTTCCCCTTTTAAAAATGAAATACAGAGGGGGTCTTAAAATTTGTCTACAAATAATCTTTCGGCTTTCTACTTTGAGTCAAAACTGGAGTGCAAGGAACTGATGACTTCTCTAACATACCCATTTCAGCTTTGTTGGCCTGCTCTGTCCAGATGTTACACATATTCATTCAAGATGCTTGTCAAAAGTGATACAAAGACCCCACACAGTGGAAAACTGGTTGCTCCTTTCAAGCATTGTCAGTTGCGCTCAGAACTGGAATGAGGAAATGGGTCTGCTCTTATGCCATGTTGCCTTCTTAGGTGTGCACCTAAGCCTGTTTCATCCTGTTTGCATATCAGTGGAACTTATGACAAGCCTTGCCTCAAGGGCACTCGTCTCGGAACGAGAAGCGTGATGAGCAGATTCCCGAGGCCAGGGAGGGGGATCTCTCATCCGGCTTAGATCGCAGTTCAGGGGGCGTGGTCGGGACAAACTCCCCTCATCCCGCGATGGATGTGCGGTTAGATTTCTTCCTACTGGTCCCCAGAGGGACTGCAAACAGCGATGAGATGGACTTGAAGTATCAGCCTAAGTGACAGGATTTCAGCCATCATGTCAGGTGGAAAGTTTTTGATCCTAGAATCACTTAATTTTAGAGTTGGAAGGGATCCTTGGCCCACCTAAGCTAGTGGTTCCCAACCTTGGGTAACCTTGCAACTGTTGGATTGTGGTTTGTGTCTCTGGCAGTGGAGCTAGAGAATGGGAGTTCAATTCCCCACTGGGCCTCTTTAACAGGGACTGGACAGGATGATTTAATACGTCCCTTTCTAGCTCTGCAGCAATGAGATTATAATTTTAATGACCTGCTAGAAAGCTCAAGTGTTTGTGCATGTGTTAATTTTATTAAAGAAAATTATAGAAAACTCTGTGTTTTAGGTCTCTTGGATGGAAGATCACCACCACCACCCCCGCCCGAGCATCCTTAATAGAGGCTGGACTTGATGGTAGGGAACCTCCCCTGATGTTTTGGACAGCAACTCCCACAGTCCTTTATCATTGGCAATAGAAGTTCAGAATTCTGCAAGTTGCAGTCCAATACGTCCAGAGGGCAAAGGTTCCCCACCCCTGATCTGTAGAGTTCTTTGCAGCTCTGCCATTCTAAGATTCAAAGGTGGTTTTGGACCACAACTCCCAGAAACCCTGGCCAGCACCGCTGGTGGTGAAGGTGTTGGAAAATTGTGGTCCATGAATACCTGGATTACCCAAGGATGGGAATGCCTGACTGAGGCCCTTTAGTGGCAATGAATGTATTTTACAGCCCAAGCATACCTAAAAAAACCTCCTAGTTGTCCAACCTTCAGATCTCATCCTTTGGGGCTTGAATTGCAGGGTCTGGAAGCTGCTGACCTTGAAAACCTATCCTTGACACTTCCTGCAAAAATCATTTGCCAGTAGGTGATGGGAAAGATTCTTCCATGTCTGAAGTCCAGAAAGGCCCCTTGCAACCAGAGAGATAACACAAGGAGGAACGGTGTCTAACCTTCTACATTCCTGCCTTATGTACTGAATATCACCTCATTTTCTCCATTCTAGATGGTCTACAGATGTTTTGAAAGAAAGAAAGGAAGACCAAATGCTTATTATGTTGACTCTGTATCGTACCAATCTGAGCCAAGATCAAAAAATCCATGCTAGCAGATGGCTCCGTGCTCTGCTAGAGAGCCGCTTAAGACAATTTTGAGGCCCGAACGGGTGCTTAAGTTATGGGCAGAAATCTAATTGCCACCTGTGTGTGCTGCGAAACTTGCAACTTCAAAATGAAATTAGCAATCCAGAGCTTATGGCTTTATGATCTAATGCCCCCGAAGGTGATAAATAATTGAGAAGAGTTGCAGTGGAACAAGTTGAGAAAATGATTTCTAAACGAGAAATTGCTCAATCTATTTTGATGACATTGAGGCAGGCTAGTTGGGAATTAATTTTATGTTCTGTGCAGGAGCCCGTTTAGAGTCTCTTCTCTTTGTTGCTAAGAAACTCACTGGTAATTCTTTGTAGAGGGGGAAAAGGTGGTTGTGGGCAATAATATAATGTGTTCTTTTGCTCCTGATCATAGGTTTTCTACTCAACATGGAAATGAGTTTTGGTGGTAGGGGTAGATCAGTGCAGGGAAGATTTTACTCTCCATATGTTAGACCAGTACCCAGAAACCATGCAGCCCGTGGCCCCCAACTAAGGATTATGTGCTTGGTAGTATAAACTACCTGGAGAAACACATGCGATCGAGAGCATGCTGCAATCAGGACTGACTACAGAGGGATAATGGGTAAAGCCTGTGATAAAGATAATGTTTGGCTGAAGTTGGCTACAAAAATGGCCTTTCTGGCATCTCCACTGGCTCTCTTCTTTCTCCTGATGTATCACTTGAAGACATGAGCAGATCTGGTGCATGTACAAAGGTCTCATTCCCCAAATACAAGCTTGTCTCAGAGCCTCACATCCCTCTATCCCGGGAGTTGCTCCACACCCTAATCCAAATCCTGGACCTCCATCACCCCTTGCTTCTCCTCCTGTCTTCCTTTGAAAGGTGGGAAGCCCAAAAGAAAATGTTAGATCAGGAATGGAGGAGGAGGAAACATTGCTTCTCAAGTCTGGAGAAGGGTGTCTCAGCAGCAACTAGTCGGCTGCTGGGACGCTTTGTGGCCCCGATTCCTGGGATGGCGTGAAATTGTGCACGCGTGACTTGCCCGCGTGTCCGGGTCTCGGAGCTCTTAAAAGCTCCCCAACCCAATTTTTACTTCTTCTTTTGCCACTGCTTCTCGCCCCCTCCAACCCACCTGAGTGGTAATGAGAATGAGATTAAGTGGTCATTTCAGGATCGGATGGGGATTTCTGACCACTACCTTGATTGGCGCATAGGTAGTGGTGGGTTTTCGCCCATCCCATCATCCTTGTTTGGTCACAATGGCAGGTAGTGTAAAGTGTTTAGTTGAGTTCCAGGATATGTCCCATTATAAGGGGACAGGGCAGCCTTGCACAGAAATTAAGAGTCCAGGTTTAAGCTTAATCAAATTAATAAGTTAATAGGCCAAGTGGAAATGGTTAGGGCTGCCCTTGAGTTAAATGTAACCCTGTGTGGGAATGGGCCTGAAGGAGAACAGCCCATTCCCAGGAAGGAACTCACCTGTATTATGACGGGCCTGATGGTTAGTGGTTATCAGGCCCTAGGTGGATTTGCTCTACAGCAGGCCCCCTTTCATTTCCATTTGACCTAAATTCAGTAAAGTTGTGGCCCAATTTAACCCCAATATTTTGTGTCATCTGTTTATTTTGGGGGCTGGGGCTGCAAGAAAGTTTGTGGATTGTTGCATCCCTCTGATTCTATGATTCTACGCAATTAAGGATGAGAAATGGGTCCATCTGCTGTAGTTAAGCTGTGCCAAATTGTCTTGTCAAGCTCTCTGACTCTCTCTGTGTTATTTGCATTCCCACGTAGCTGGTCTCACAATGTTTCCAGTGAGGAGCAGTGACTGGTCTGCCACCCTTGTGAAACAGACAGACACAGAAACAGTTTCTGATAAAAGCTTAGAAACACAGCATGTGGGATCACTGAACTTATTGCTGTGCAATTTTAAATGATTTCCAAATACAGTGCATGTTGCATCAGCCTAACAAGACTTTCAGATATTGCATGTTGGTTGATGCTCTTTGTGTGTGTGTGTGTGTGTGTGTGTTGCGTCGTTACAGTCATGACCGACCCTTCATGACCTCATGTCCATGGAGTTTTCTTGGCAGGAATACTGGAGTGGCTTGCCAGTTCCTACTCCAGGCACCTACAGCACCTGGTATTCCCTGGTGGTCTCCCATCCAAGTACTAACCAGGGCCGACCCTGCTTAGCTTCTGAAAGCAGGCGAGATCGGATGTGCTTAGGCCAGCACCATGGTAAATCAGTGGAGGCTGCTGACTCCAATTTTCTGAGAATGAGTCCTTTCTAGGTTCTAACCTAATTTTTCCAGGAGCTACTCAAGATCCTGGACCCTGCCCATAAAACTTCAAATTGTTACCCTGAGATGGCTCATCACACCCACAAAATTGGAGTCAATATCCAGAGTTGTTCAAGGGCAGGGCTTTGGGACCGAAGTCCAGGGCCCCACATGGATGCAGAATGATGCAGAATGCTCCTTCCCAGTGAAGTGAGGGAAGGAACATTTATTTGTATCTAGACAGTTGAGGTGCTTAAAGCTCTCACATCCAATCTAAAACCATTTATCTGTACTGCCAATATTTTCCACAAAATTATGTGGATGGTGCTTCAGAGCAAGCTTAGAGTGGATAAATTTGCAAATTGCAGGGGAAATAAAATAACACTCCCTGAGGATAACTTCTTTAAAAACACCCATGAGGACTTGTTCTTCTAAATCGGCGGTTGGCAACCTTGGGTTCCCAGATGGTTTTTGGACTGCAACTCCCAGAAATCCTGGCTAGCACAGCTAGTGGTGAAGGCATCTGGACATTTTAGTCCAAGAACAGCTGGGGGACACACGGCTGAGGACCACTGCTCTAAATGGGATGATCATTTTAAAAGCATAAAGGAATGAAGCCTTTTAAGAGGACCCATACTGATGGAAGAATGGCATCGTTCTCTTTCTCCATGGGGAAATCATTTGCTGTGTTTCCGTTCACTGGGACTTTAACATGAGAAGGCCATGCTTTTAATAGGCATCTGTCTTGGCAGTGAGCCCTTGGAGAAGCTGTATTCTCTTATGTCAGTCTTTGATTCCTTTGACATGTCTTTTGCATTTGCTCTTCTACCCTTTGGCCATGAGTTTCAACTTTTTCTCTTGCACTCTTATATGCAAGTGAAGGAAGACATAACAGAGAAATATAAGATTTATGTAAGGTGTGCAAAAACAGATGGGGAAAAGCAGTGCCCCCTTTCTCATGATCCTTGAACCTTTCATCCTCTGGAGCAGAAATATGGGAGATCTGTGATCAATAATATAGTAATAATGATACTTTTACAACTGTACAGCTGGAAGAGACCCTATGGACAGTTTTGACTCTATCTAGCAGAGAATCAAACTCCCAACCACTGGCTCTACTCTGGTATAGCCAAACTAGTGAGCTGTCTTCATACAGCATAGTTAAACTTTGAGATTCACAACCCCAAGATGCCATGATGGGTATGGATGGGATTTCCAGATTTTCTGGACCGGAAGTGACCTAATTGTCCATATCGGACAATAGTTGGGTGTCTGTTTAGCAGAGATCCCGATACATCTAGGCTTCCGGTTGTATGCCATTTCTTTAAAGCAATGTGTGGTCAGATGATCCTTTCAAGACCCTGGGAATTATAAGGCTGGGTGGCTTTTTCTTTAGCTTTCCATCAAGGCCAGTGTGAAGGCGAGACGAAGAGTGAGCCGTCTGGAGTGAAGAAAGCAGAACAAGAGAAGAACATATTAAGGGATGTTAATAATATTACCGCGGGTGTAAAAGGATTGGAGGTGTCAAAGGCATTTGAGAAGTCGAGCGGAGATATGGAGTCAGGGGTTAGGTGATCTCGAGGCACCGTGGGTGGTAGAAGAAGACGAGGAAGTTTAGGTAGCGCGTGACGATGTGGCGGCAGAGTGGGCGGAGCTTGATAAGAAATCTGACCGTTGGGGGAGTCGGTTGAAGGCGGTGGGCACTCAGGCAGAGCTGGGGGAGAAGAGACCTGCGGGAAGCATCAGGGAGACTGATGAATGTACCTTGTTGGCACAAGTGAGGCCGGTAAAACTGCCCAAAGACCGGGATCAGTCTAACCCAGTATGGAGCAAGGGCAGGGTCGAGAATCCCGTAGCCCAGTGGGCCAGGCATCCCTGTTGCGGGACTCATTGTTTGGGTTGGGGGACGCAGCACCGCCCATACTTCTGAATCGGGTCTCCAAAGAAAGTACCCCATACCGTTTATTGTTACACGCTATGGGGTACTGTGATGTAACTGTATGGGGTACTGCTGATGTAACTGTTCCAAGATATGTACCTCAAGTGCCTGAAGACAACGTCCATTACAGTTCTGACAGTGTCTGGAAGTTGAGTCATGGCTACTGGACTTCTTTTTTTGAGAGATAGAAACATTTCGCTGTTCATCCAAACAGCTTCATCGGTAAACTCACCTGGATGACTGAGAATCTTCATAGACATAGTTCTGACAGTGTTAATTTAAATGTTATAAATAAAAATCCTTTTGAAGAATATAGCAAAGTGAACTTTGAAGTGTGTTGTGGATCGGAACCAACTCTAGAGAAGATTGAACCCTCACAGCCAGCTGCTTTTGATTTGACATTTCCCCAGAAAACAGCCTCGCGGGGATGTTGCCTGAATGTAGGTCTTTGGGTAGTAGATGCTGATGCACGTCACATTTTCAACAAGCTCTGTCTTTCCGTTTTCCTCCCTCCCTTTCTTACACTCAGTGCTCATAGGGTGACAAGGCAGATCGCTGATCTCGGATGAACAATGGCACAATCTGTACTTAACTTTCACCTTCAGAGTCACGTCCAGCATGATGCAAACATTTCATTTTTCAGTCTTCCGCTTGGTAAACAACTTTTGAAGGATGACAAGAAACTGGGTGAATCGTGGATTAAGCTGAAAAGGGGACAGTGGCTATATTTTCACCCACTTGCCTGCAGGCGGTGTGTTCCTTTTGCTCCCAAAAGTCTCGGCAATGAAAGTAATTGTGATAGAAAACCTTGCTCTCCTCATGTCCGGTTTAAGCATTTTTCACAAGACTCCTTAGAAAAGGGGCTCAACTATGCTTAGAATCCCTGCCATGATGCATTATTTCAGAGCGCTGCGACGAAACAGCATTGATGCCCCACTTCCTGTGCCGGGCAGCCCAAAATGTTTCCCTGTCTTATTGCCTAGCAAATAGCAAGTCACAGTTTTGGCTTTTTCCTAGATTTTTAATTGGTGATAATTTATGGAGCCAAAGAGGATACATCCTTTTCTGTTTATGCATTCAGCTTAGGAATCATACTCCCTGGAGAGGCATGCATGACAACTTCAGCAATGTCTCTATACCAGGCAAAGCCACGTTAGGAACCAGATGTCATTTGGCACCTTTAAAACTGCTTTATTTTATTTATTTATTTTCTTAAGCTTTCATTCAGGCACGCATCGCCAAATTAATGGAATGTCGGGTCTCTCTTTGGGGAGCATATAACTGTCACCAGGGAGAGTGTGCCAGAGGACAATGTCATCTGTGTGAAGGTCTAAAGAGTGTGCGCTGAACCTTTGATGTATTCTACTCAACAAGTGTCCAAGAGGGGAACATCTCTCTGACCTCTGTCTTGTGATCTTGCACATCACCACATCACCTTTGTTGAATGAAGTTTCTTCTACAAGTTTGGACAAAAAATGTCAAGGAGAGACTCCAAATGGAGGCTACTGATGAGGAACACATCAGGAAATACATCTCTCTCTCTCCCCCCCCCTCTCTCTCTGGGACAATAAAAACACCACCCTTTACTTCAGATGCAACCTCAGAACATCCAAGTTCCCGGCCTCCACTAAAAAACTACCTGGCATATTTTCCATCTTGCCAAGGACTTTACATCTAAGAAATAACTCCTGGCATCTTCAGCTTTTGCCATGTTTTCACCTGTTGGTACAGCTCTGAAGAACAGGGATTTTGCCCTTGAAATATTAGCAATTGTTTGTTAGTTTTCTAGTAGCCTAAAGGTATCCCCTGCTCTACTTTTGTATTTGGTTTTTGTAATGGCTATATGGCTCCTCAACTTGTTTCTCTCTCTCTCTCTCTCTCTCTCTCTCTCTCTCTCTCTCTAAGCCTTAACCGAGACAATAGTGTCCTGCGTCATTATAAATAATCAAACCATCTGGGCTTTTATCACCCCATCTGACCCCAATCACACTAGTAGAGTCATGGAATTAATCATTGCCTATTGTTTGTTAAAGGTCTTCTTCACCCCATTGTTGTCCTCCTGGTTCACACCTACCCTGTGGAGACCCCAGAGATACAGCCACTCTGTTCATCTGAAGAACAACAAAATGAAAAACAAAAGCTAGTTAAACTTAAGGGAACTCCAAGAATTTTGGTTTCACCGTTTGCTACCACAAACTAATAGAGCCAGATTACCTCGCCCCAAAAAATATGGTGTTTCCCATAGCATTGAAATCCACTTTAAGTTGGTTTTTAATGGTTTTTTAAAAAATGTTTGAATATTGTAACCCTTTGCAAAATATCTGTGAAGAGTCTCAGTCATCCAGGGGAGGTTATCTGGAAACTGAGTCATGGCAACTGGACTTCTTCTCTTTTGAGATCAAAATGTTTTGCTACTCATCCAAGTAGCACCTCCAGTCTAAGGGAAGTTGGTGTGAGGCTTCCAATTTATAGTTGATCTTTGTTTCACCCCACCATGGTCTGAATAGTCTTGTTAGATGGACAGTGGCCTGAATAGACTCATTAGGTGGAAATGGCCTGTAGTGTGTAAAAGTCATTGCAACGTTAAAATGAAGGAGGATAATAATGAGTTCAATAAAACCAAAAAAGCCAAATAGCAAAGAGGGCACTGTCTTATTATAGTTTCAAGCCACTGATATTGTTGACATTGATTGACACAGACTATCTAGGGTCTAAAACAGAAGTCTTTCATATTCTTGGCCTGATTATGGATATAATTATGACTTGATTTGTTCTTGTCCATATAACAAAGTATCAATCTTACTCTTCTCAGCATCTCAAGCTGGGGGAAGGGTTCAGCCTCTGAGAAAATTCGTTCATTTGCTCAAGTGTTCTTTTGTGTGTATGGAAGAAAGGTGCAGTTTTGTAAAACTCAATAACTCTTGTCATTTTGCTTGCAATAATAGCATTGGATGGGGTGCTTGTGTCTTTCCGGCCTGCTACCATTCCCTTTGCCAAGCTGATTGTTTACAGCCATTGTATCGGCTGCCTGTAATCAGACTGACAAAAGTGAAATGCCATGGGTTTCTGCCCAGAAGCATGAGGTTGTTGTTGTTGTTGTTGTTGTTGTTGTTGTTGTTGTTGTTGTTGTTGTTGTTGTTGTTGTTGTTGTTGTTGTTGTTGTTTGCATATATTGCATTTCCTGAAAATTAAATACACTACAGTGGAAAAAACAAACAAACCAGACCAATATGGATGGTAATGGTCTTACACAAATGTGTCTGAGAGTTAGGATCATTCTTTGAGTTGGTGCCTTGTTATTATAAGACAGCCAATGTCCACCAGGATCACAGCAACAGCAAAACTTCTTTCTTGAGATCATAGAAGTTGGACATGGCACCCGCTGCAACCAAGACATGTGTTCTACCAGTAAACCTTGTTATGTACTCTGCTCCCCAATCTGTGTTGACAAGCCCTGCTTTGGAGCATGGCAGGGGAGGGACATTTTAGAGCTCCGCAACTTGATGGCTTGTGGCAGCCCATAATGTCTCCTCTAATGGCTGGTTGGGACTTTCGTTAAATGATGTGCTCCATTTGTAATTAGCCCCATGGACCCTGCTTGGCCTTTTCAGAAAGCTCTTTTTCCATGGTTGTGATGCTTGAACTTTTAAACAATTCTTTCTTCTCACAATTATCCTTCTAGGAGCTAAAATTTCATGCCTTGAAAAAAATAATAATAAAGGTTTGATTCCTGAGCTCTTGCAACATGGAGTAACAAAGAGGATGTGTCTTCTGAATATATATATTTTCGGTAAAGATGAATGTCCTCCTATAGGTCTTTCATGCCCCTTGTTCTCGGCATTCAATTTGTCTGTATGGGGAAATGTCGTTCTATCGTTTCTCCTCTTGTTCTGTTTGTTCAGAATGCAATTTTATGCCCGAGCCTTGGTTCCTCCAAATTTAAAAGGGAAGGTGTGATGCAAGGGACCTTTCTTTAATCTCCTGAAGGGTGAATCTCAGCCTGCTATCATTTGCACAAGCTGGTATGAGCTGCCAACAAGCCGATCTGAAAAGTTCTCTGCCTTTTGTTTTCTCAGGTGCTGCTGCTGGCATTCGCCGAAGATTCAAAATGCATCCCTGGATTCCAACAAAAGGTTTTTCATATTGAACACCCGCCTGCATTCACAGCAGACCAGCCAATTCTGAATTGTAAGAAAACATATTTTCATATGTCACTTGTGCACAATAATATTGTATTACCCGGAGCCTGGGTGTTCCTATCACTTTCGGAATATATCAGAAATTCTCTGCTCTTGTGATGGGCTTTTCTCTGGGGTTTTCTATTTCATTTCTACAGTGGAGTGATTGCTTTTTAATTTATTTTATAAAACCTCCCCTCCTCTAAATGGGGATTTATGCAGGCTTTGACCTTTTTTCTGTCTATTACGATTTTCTGTGTGTATTGGAAAGGTCCTGTTCTTTAATCAGTGATTGCCTTGAATATTTACATGGACATGGGGAATACTCCGGTGCCTTTTCTCCAAAACTATTTGGCACTTGAATTCATTTGTCGCTTTTGGTAGGGCAGCGAGTGCCCATGATGGAAGTGTGTGGCTTCTGTTGAGCATGCGTCTCTAAATGTTCCAGACATGATTTTTGTGTGTGTGTGTGTACTGAACCACGGAATTTGATCCTAGGCTTTGATTCAAAACCAATCTCTCACTCCTGCATCAGAGGCTCCAGTGGTTATCTTCTGTGAGGGGAATGAATGTATGGAATCAACAGATGCCATTTCTATAAGACTCATGTCAGGTTAAAATGCTGGTGCCAACGTAAGACATTTCGTGAACTCGGAAAGCAAATGAGATTAATTCCAATGGGCTATAAAGTTTTAGCAGTGCCTTCCATTCTTGAGTTGTTCGATCCAGGTAATAATACAGGTGAACTGATTGATGAAAGCATGGCAGTATCATTCATAGGTCTGGAGGATGGGTTAACTATGGCTAAAAGAGTTGTATTCACAAAAAGTCTGGGAGCCAGCACTGCGTCTTTCTCCTGTAGCATGACTTGAGACATCATCTCCCAGAATATTTCAGAGCAGAAAGGAGCCATGGTTTTCAACGGGTTCATTGTTAATTCCAGAAGTCTCTACTACATTTATGAAGGGGCTTCATTCTGATTTGTCTTTGTGACAGTGGCCATGTCTTGGAGTTCCAGCTCTAAATGGTCACTGATCTCCAGGACTGGGTAGCAAGCTTTTTGCAGCCAAGGGGATTTGCTAGGTGATGGTGAGCAACCATGCTTTCATCAGACGTTTCAGTCTGGAGGAACAGTGTGAAAGGAATCAAGTCTTCCATATTTCTCATTTGGTGTAATATTGAGCATGTACTCTCCGATTGTTATTCCTGACTGAAAGAGCTATTGTCTCTGGGCCTTTTTACATGACCCCTAAGATCCGCTGGTCCCTTAAATTCGGACCAGAGATCTTGAGGGTTCGTTGCTGTTCCTCCGTCCCCACCCGCTCCGCACTTCCTTGCTTCTGTTTGTGTGAGGGGAGGGAGAGAAAAAAAGCCTTAAACAGGGACAAAAGAAGAGAGCCTTACCTCCGGTGCCGGTGGAAGTTGCTCCGACCCCCGTTCACTTCCTGGTTCCTCTTTAAGGGGCGGAGGCAAAAGAAAAACAACAAAAAGAAGCGAGGAGAGCTCAGGCACTCTCCGCGTCAAATATTTTTCACCTCCCAAGAGCAGGTACTTGAAAGGTGCACTGGGTCACGCTTAGGTTGGCAGGGTCTCACTTAATTGTCTGCAAACTCCGGAGCTGGTGGGGAAACATTTTCAAGCTCCGGAGCTTGCAGCCATTTGCCGCGGAGTTTAGGGCTCGTGTATAAACGCCCTCTGTAGCTTGTTGCTTTCCAAAACTGCTACATTTAAACATGAAAGAAAGCTGAAACATCCTGTGCTTTTCATTAATCTGCAACACTCTCCAACTTTGTAGGAAATGGGGCTCTGGCTACCAATTACGCTTCCTCTGGTTGTCAGGGATTACTGGCCAGATATTGCCTTGGTGTTGAGGTGTATTGATCAATGTTTGGTCCATTCTAGCCTGTGAAAGTTTGGAGTCTTCTCTTGGTCAACTACTGGCTGTTCCAAATATATTATGCACATCTTTTCAAAATTGTTTTCATTTTCGTTCATTTTGTTACCATTTCGTTACCATTTATTTCAAATTTTTGTGATTTTTTTAGCATTTAAAGCAGTTTGCTGTATTGAAATAACGAAAACGAAACGCATGACAAATTTTCTGGTGTTTCTGTTCGTTTCATTTTATTTTACAGACAAAATTCATTTTTTGTTTTGTTGCATAACGAAACAAAAAAACAAAAATTGTTCATTTCATGCCCATCTCTACTACAAACAGTTGTCAAGAATCTTGTCCTCATGGCCACCACTTGGGAAGAGAAGGGCCATGCTACCAGGCAAGCATTCTCTTTTCTGATGGCGAATTCCATCTCTGTTCATCACCATGCAGATGGCTGTAAGGGCAGCTCATCAGCCATGAGTCATCTAAGTGCCTTTGCATGGAGCTGGGTTACTTCCTTGGAGACTGGAAAATCTCATGAAATCCTTTCCCAATAGAAGAACATAAGAGCGTCCAACCTGGTGGGATAATGAGCAAGTACAAACTCTCTTTCCAGTTCTAAATATCATTCAGCGTAGAAGGTCTTCCTCTCCAAACTTGATGCATTCCCACAGGCTCATCAATATTTTTTAGTCCCTGTTAACTACACTGAGCATTTTTTTAATGTCCCCATTACTCTAGAACAATGTAATTTAGCTGTTGTATCTGTACGTGCAGCTCACTAAATGTAAATTTGTAAGAGCAAATATACAAAGCGAGACTCACGTTGATTGCTTTTCTAGTCTTCCATAAACCAGATACTTTTAATTCTTGGCTGCAGTGTGGAAGAAGTAATTGTATTTTGTCTGAGTATTACTATGTTTTTCTCCTCCTCACCCTGCCGTCTCCTGATTTTGTATGTTCCACCTTACCTCTGTTCTTTCTACTAATTAGGGTTAAGGTCTACCACTGCTTTTAACATATAAACTAGGATACAAAGCTTTTCTCTTAATATGAGAAATGTCCTTGTCTGTTTGAGTGTCTAAAACTGCTGCATGGCTCAGTGATCAGAGGTTGGAAGTTTGATTCCCCATTCTGGCATTCATTCATTCATTTCATTCATGCATTCTATATGCAGGATATATATATATCCTACCCATCCCGAAGCAGTATCTGGGCAACTAACAACAATCCACACACCAGAATTCTGCTGCTATATGTTTGAAGAAGTGGACGTGTCCATGAAATGTTGCATTAAAATATGAAAGTTAGTCTTTAAGGTGTCACATGTTTTGTGTCTTTTGTTTTGTTTTGTTTTGTATTTCTTTGATTTTTGCCTGAAACACACAAGAGTTTCCTCTCTAATTTCTAATTTTTTTCAGCTTCCAGTATGTGCATGTCAGGTGATTTATATCGCATGAAGAGAATTCAAGCCCTTTTATGAGTCTCGCAATACATAAAAAAAAAATAAGATCCTGTGCTCCTTATACTTTCTTTGCATTTCTCTTCCACTTAGCCTTCCCCTGCCTTAATAAATAAATAAATAAATAAATAAATAAATAAATAAAAAGGTTGAATTGATGTGATCAAAATACAAATGGGAGACAGAGTCTCAGGATGTGTAAAAGTAGAAAAGTCCTTTATTCTGAGCCAGGGCTTTTAAAAATGATTTAAGAGAGAATAAAAGCCTTTTCTACTTTTACACATCCCGATGCTTTCTCTCCCATTCGTATGTTGACTTATGTGGATGTACCAGTTCTTTTGCTTTGCTTGAACTGATGGGATGTCAAAATATCATTGGTGTCTAAGTACTGGGGACTGGTGCCTTCATCTCTGATCCATTCCCATCAATCTGGTAAATGGTTGCACTGGTTGGCTGGTTAGGATCAGCACATCTAAAAACCAGACTCTCAGCAGCGATAGATATAACAAAACATTGGCACTCCACTTGGAAGATATTTTGAAAAGAAAAGAAGACAGCTGAGAAGAACAAACACTAACAGTGTGCGGAGAAGGGGCACTGGCAGGATGCGCAGAAATATTTTGGTACAGCGGTTCACACAGGATTGCAAACTGAAATTAATGTGCAATGAACTGTGGAGCAAAAAAATGTTGTAGCTTTGCCACAGGGTGTGAGGGATTTGAGGTGGATGTAGCATGGATGGGAAGCAAAAATGGAACGTACGTTATCTGAATCTAAACAAAAACAAACTGAAACCAATGAGAGATACTGGAGCGAGATTCCAGTCTTGCAAACACAAGCTGTGTCTCCTTGACAGGAGCTGGGCTCAAGAACCCGTAAGGTTCCTTTCACCTCTGCAGTTGTTTGTTTGTTTGTTGTTGTTTTTCTCTCTTTCTTTTATTTATTTATTTATTTATTTATTTATTTATTTATTTATTGCACCCAACAAACTGGACCATCCACCTCAGTAGATGGTTGAATGACAAGGCAAACTGGTGTAGCAGATGACGAAACAATTCTCATTTGTAGATATTTATTTTTCCTTTCATTCTTGTTTTTCTCTTCCCCCCCCAAAAAAAAAATATTTCTCTTTGGTACTCTTTTATTTTTGTGAATGGCCTCTTTATCTTTCGATGACTAGCAGAAAAGATTGGCCCTGTGTTTTCGGTTTACTTCCTTCGACCTTTATTGGCATAGCTGTCGCTAAGGCAACGGGCAGGACTTCATCTTAAGACTTTGTGGCTGTCGGACGCAGGAAATGCTTCATGGTTGTTGCATTCCTTTCAGCTACCCTTCTGTGACTGGGCCACAACTGGCATCTTGGTTGGGTGGCAGATCCATCTTTACGGCCATTTTCATGCAATTACAGGAGGGCCTCTCGTCCTTAACTCAGTGCAGGAATTTGACTAATAGTACATTCCTGGCACATCCTCTCCAAATTAAGACTGACTGCCTGCTGCTGTCCTTTATGGTTTTTATTATTATGTTGTTATTCATGGTTTTTATTATTTTGTTTTGTTTTGAGTATTTTACTGTGATTGGCATTGATGTTTTGGGGTTTTCCCCTCTCATTTTTATTCTTATGTACTACTGTAAACCGCCTGGAATTCTGTTTAGAAGATGAGTGGTACATACATACATACATACATACAAACAAACAAACAAACAAACAAACAAACAAACAAACAACACCTCCCATGACTACCGCTGCCTCTTGAGGCAGCCTGTTCCACTGTTCAAACATCTTTGTTGTTGTTCAGACATTCAGTCATGTCCGACTCTTCGTGACTGCATGGACCAGAGCTCGCCAGGCCTTCCTATCTTCCACTGCCTCCCGGAGTTTTGTCAAATCCATATTGGTTGCATCGATGACACCGTTCAACCATCTCATTCTCTGCTGTCCTCTTTTCCTTTTGCCTTCCATCTTTCCCAACATCAGGGACTTCTCCAAGGAGTCCTCTCTCCTCACGAGGTGGCCAAAGTACTGGAGCCTCGGCTTCAAAATCTTACCACTGAGCCATTTTTCCTAAAAAGTTCATCAAAACCTGAATCCCTGCAACCTTGGCCTCTCTGTTCTTCTCCTGCCTTCCAGCAGCAACAGAGGACAAGCCTGTTCTAACTCCTGCAAGAATAATCAGAGTAATAATATATGAGATTTGCAGACCAAAGCAAAAGCAGAGATTGCTGATGTTGGGATGAAACCAATTCTCACCATGTCAGGGCTGCTACTTTTGCCAGGTTAGTAGAAACGGGACAAAAAGTGTCTAGGACAGAGTGTCAGCTTTCCTAGGTGTCAGTGAATTAACACCCTGCTAACACCCTGATAGAAGTGTGCGTGTCGGTGTTCAGCATCTTCCACTATGTCCTAAAACAACAGACGGACAACAAGGATTTGAGGTTGAGTCTCTCTCCTGCCCACAAATCACTGCCAACATATTTCCTGATGAAGGGACAGCAGTTCGCAGGCACTAGCCCCTTGTTATTTACTGTAGTCTTTTCATGCTTAATGTTTTTAGGTATCTGAATAAATTTAAAAAATCCAAAACAGAACAAGGTCACCTCTGTGCTTTTCTTCTTCTATTTTTTTTAAGCATCAATGTTTTTTCTTTTTTAAAAAAACATTTTACATGTCAAGTGTGCAGTCACAAGAAATTTATCCGGCATAGAAAACAGATGTTAAACAAAGCGTACCTATCAAAAGCCAAATAAAGCTGTAAAGATACATGGAGAAGCAGCAGCATTTAAGAGCAGCCCTCCATCCTGTGAAGTACATTTATCACGTGTCAAAGTTACAAAAGCAGACTACTATGTATCAGGCTGTGTTTATCAAAGCAAAAGTATCTATCCGGCAGCTTTATAGGCATGATAAATCGTAAGAAGATGCGTGTGGCATCCATGCACTGAAACTGCATTTAAATCTTTCTTGACAGCTGTCTGCTCCGCTCTCAGGCTGTTGCCCTAAGGCCTGTTTTTTCTGAACTGCAAGTGCTGCTACAGACCTAACCAGTAGCAAATGCAGGATGACCATTGTAACCTAGGCTTGTGATCTAACCTATCATGGAGATGAGAAGTAAAAAGTTTACAAACAACCAGTTGCTTGCATTTTCCAATTGCCAAGAATTTAACTTCAATAGATGAAGGACAGCCCTCAAACAGTAATACCTGGTAAGATGAATTTAATGCATTCTATGGGTCAATTCGCCCTACGAAAAATTCGTCCTATGAAATTCGTCTTGCGAAGCATCCCATAGGAAAATGTGTCTTACGAGGTTTTCCTGCCCCCGGACAGTTCCTTCGTCTTACAAATATTTTGTCTTAAGGGGCATTTGCCTTACGAGGTATTACTGTGCGTTGGAACTAGCAAGTTGTAAATAACCAGTAATATAGAACTAGCAGGTTACAAACAACCAGTTACTTGTCATTCTTTTTGACATTAACTCCATTTGAGTCAAAGCGTAACAGCCATCTTGTAAATATGTTAGGCCTTTTAATTGCAGCTGTAATTTGGGGACTCCCTGGCAGTGCAGGGGTGACACATTAGCCATTCTTCTGGTTATAAGGTTGTAGCCTCACTAAAGGCAAAAGAGGAACCTCAGAACTCAAGTGTTTTTGTGCTATCTCTTGTACTGCTGCCATGGGCACTCATGGAGTTTACAGACAAATAGTAGGGTGGAAGGACAGAAAACGCCATTTAGACTGTAAAAACACACACATTCCAGTTCCTTTAGAATAGTAGAAAAGTAAATAGTTACTATTTCAAAAATGACGAGTACACTAGTAACTTGAAGCCTTGGGGAAATGAACAGAAATGAAGTTGGACCTAGAAATCAATGGCAGGTAGAGATGGGCACGACTCAGAAAAATTTTTTCGTTTTCGTTTTCGTTTTCGGCTACGGTCCGTTTCGTTTCGTTTCCGTTTTCGTGAGCTAATTTCAAAATTTTTCGTTTTCGTTTCGTTACGTAACGAAAACGAAAAAACGAAAACGAAAACGAAAAATTTTTCGTTTCTCCCCATTTAGCTCCATTATGTGTTTTTCCAGTAACGAAAAACGAAAATTGGCTCAAAATTAGTCGTTTCGTTTCCGTTTTCGGTCCATTTTTGAACCGTTTTTCGTTTTCATTTCGTTACGTAACGAAAACGAAAAAACGAAAACGAAAACGAAAATACCGCTAAGTCGTGCCCATCTCTAATGGCAGGTACATAATTGTTGATTCTGTGAGGCCTTTTCATTCATTGATTTAATCTGTTGAGGCTAAGAATAACTACAAGTTACTTTCTTAAAAACCAACATCCTAGTTCCACAGCACGCTTTAGTTTCAGCCCTTAGTCGTGCCGGGATGTAAGAAAATGACTGAGCTGACGTGTTGTCCGTGGAAACAGGATTGTACAATATGAATCACAGGGTTTTTTTTTAATATGCAGATTTTTGGCTGGGGGAGGGGTTGCTTTTAGAATGGCAATTGTGAATAAATGAAACGCGCATGCAAAAGGAGGGTGGAGGTGGAAATGGCTGTGAAATGACATATCACACATACTGAGCTTGGGAGTTTGCTGCCAGTGATTTAAATGTCAAAACAAAGGCAGTTGTGGCCATTACTTGAAAAGCTTTAATTTGGGTGTTAATTAATGACTGACCTCTTCTGTCGCTTGTGTGATGGATTGCATTTTTTTCTGAGTTTGCCATCTTTCAGATTGGAGAGGAAGTGGCGCGTGGTGGGGGTGTTGCTGGGGAGGCTTTGGTGGACTGGTAGCGTCTCGTGTTTGCTGGACAAAAGAAAGAAAGAATTTCTTTCTCAACCCTGTGGGTTTCCTTTGGTGCTCTTTGCTTCATTTACTTCCTCTGCGGGTGGCGGGGGGATTTATTAACTGATTAATCACAGGTGCTTAAAGGTTTCTCCAGGATGTTCTTTGACAAAGATGCACTTTCAGGAGGCACAGTGGGGAATCAAAGTCCTAACCCCTGGCTCCATATCCAGGTGTCTAAGGGTATTTGTACACAACCCCTAAACTCCGCCGCAAATGGCTGCCAGCTCCGGAGCTTACAATTGTTTCCCCACCTGCTCCAGAGTTTGCAGGAAATTAAGTGCGACCACGCCCACCTAAGCGCGTCCCAGCGCACTTTTCATGTACCTGCTCTTGGAGGGTGAAAATCCCCAGATCCAGATGTAATCTGGTGAGTGCCGGGCTCTCCTCGCTTCTGTTTGGTTTTTTTGCCTCCCGCCCCTTTAAGAGAAGGAATCAGGATGACGAGGGGGTGACTTGGACTGGCAGACAGAGGTGAGCGTGCATTCTTTTGTCCCTTTTTTCTCCCTCCCCTCACGCAGACAGGAGCAAGGAAGTGCAGGAGGGGTGGGGACGCAGGAAGAGCAACGAACCCCCAAGATATCTGGTCTGAATTTAAGTGGCCAGCGGATCTTAGGGGTCGTGTGAAAAGGCCCTAAACCACTGGCATGTTATGTTTTAGAGATGGAAAGTGGTGGAGAATATATTGCTGGTCTACCTTGTCCTTCACATAACAAGCACACTATCTGATAATATTTATTTATTTATTTATGTATTTTGAATATTTTTTACCCCGCCTTTCTCCTTGGAAAAGAGCCCAAGGTGGCTTACAATAATGAGGGACAATATACAGCTCAGAACATTTAAGACATATTCAAGTTAAGAACAGGGAGTTTGAAGAGGCATCTTAGAACATTAAAAGGTCACAGTAGAGCTACACAGAGCACACAAGAAAAAAAGAAAAATCCATTATGGGGGTGAAAAGCAGCATGGAAAACGCTAGTGTTCTTATGAAATCAGTCAATGCAATCATGTATGGTAATCCGAAGGCAAATATGGCAAGCCTTGGAGAATTAGTGATGTGGACCCGAAGTAATTGCATGGCATCCTGAATCACCTAGGATTAACCATTACTGCTCTCAAAGGGCAGCGATGGGCTCTCTGTGTCAGTAATGACTAAACAGACCTCCGGTTGTGCCGTGGGCTTTCAGAACTGATCTCAGTTAAAGGCTAGAAGAGGTGCAGAGCCCTTGCAGATGAGGGAATCTTGTACTTGCTACTGTCTAGACACACATCTCTCTTTGACCATCACACACAGTCTGGGAAACCAGCTTTTCACCTGCGATCAAAGCTTGAGAAATACAGGAGAGAAACCGGTAAGGTGGCCGTACCATCCGTTTCCTAGCCATCTGTGCCTGCTTTTAAATTGGGCCAATGGGGGGGGGGTGGGGGATTCTAAAGCAGCCTTTGATCTTTATGCACATACTTTTAATTTTAACTTTTAAAAGACATTTTGGATCAGAGGAAGGCTATTATATGGAACAGTATGCAAGAGAATTAATTGGTGGCTGAACTGCAGTGCCAGGGCCTGAATCCAAATGGGAGACAGGCATGGTGCCGGAGCTTTGTGTTTTATTATTTCTTACTGTTCTGCTGTTGGAATTCCTGCCTTGGCTCCAGGCAACAGGTGAGGGAGGGAGAGAACACCCTTCCCTGCATTTTCCATATGTGGAAGAAATTTGGGCTTGTATCCCCCACTTCACAGGAGAACTTCCTCCCCCTGTCCGTTTGTGCGCCGAGCATATTTTAAAGCTGGACAGAATTGAAAAGCAATTTGTGACAGGTCACAAAGGTGGACTAGAATATAATTTCCCATCCTTTAATGTAACACGTATGCTGAATTCTGGCTGCCGTTTTCATAGAAATCATTCATCCTGAATGGATTTCAGGAACATATGTTCCAATGGTTTCTGATAACACATTACAATTTTGTACAGATACACACGCAGGAACATATTTATCATATTCATAAATGTTGTGTGTTTGCATAATTGTACAACCAAGGATCTGACACAATCTGGCAGTGATGCCGATACATCCTGGTGTCTTGCACTTAGGGTGTTTTGTCCCCCCCCCCTTTTTTTTTTTTGTTTTTTGGTTTAAGAAAAATGAATTAGGTCAAGGTTTGCATCTTTACTTCAGGTGAACAAGAAGTGGGCCATGTTGCATTTTAACTGTGCCTCTAGAAACCATGTTCATCTTATGAGCCTATTTCTGACCAGGATGACAAGAGGTCAAAGTGAGCTATAAAATGGAGGACTTGCAAATTTTTAGCTTCCCTCAGACTAACAAAGCTGTTTGGATGAGCAGCGAAACTTGTCAGTCTCTCCAGAAAAAAAGTCCAGCTGCCTTGACTCTTCCAGATAAACTCACCTGGATGACTGAGAACCTTCACAGACTCTAGAAACCAAATACAGTGGTACCACGACTTAAAAGCAGCTCGACTTAAGAGCAATTCGACATAAGAGTGGAAAACTGTTGGCATTTTAACTGCCACCTGACAAATTTTAAATATGGTCTGCTCGACTTACAAATATTTTTTTTATTTTTTGATTTTTAAACTTATTTTTTCAATTTTTTAGATAAGTGCCCCAACTTAAGAGTAGTTTGACTTAAGAGCATGCATTCAGAATGGATTAAATTTGTAAGTTGAGTTACCACTGTATTACTAGATGCTAAATGTCATTAAGTATCCTTTGCAGTACAGCTAGTTGGTGAAAAGTAGCAGAGCCATTGTGTGATTAAACATTTTTCCTAGTTTTTTTAAAGCTTTTTGCAGTTAAACCATTAGCACACCAGGTGTGTGTGTGTGTGTGTGTGTGTGTGTGTGTGTGTGTGTGTGTGTG
>JAHTLZ010000213.1:5829850-5854867 GCA_023846285.1 Phrynocephalus versicolor | reverse complement strand
TGTGTGTGTGTGTGTGTGTGTGTGTGTGTGTGTGTGTGTGTGTGTGTAGTTGGCTACCAGAGAAAGCAGACCTTTGGTATAGGAATGTTCTCTGCTATTCCCTTCTTGCTTGTGGATTCCAGGAGTGGACTATTAGTCAAGCTTTCACGCTCCAGTAGGCTCCCTTCTCAGGTCAGCACTTGGCAGAGGCAAGAAGGATGATGAACAGCTTGGTTTTTATTAGGAGCACACACACGGCGAGGCAGAGCAGCCTGTACTTCCCCGTGCGCTTCCCAGTGGCAAGGCACACAGAGAGAGCATCAAGCCAGAACAGCATGCTGGTGGGACTGGACCACTCCGTACTGGGGTTTTCAATTACACCTCCCTTCAGCTTATGTTCAGTATAATACAAAAGAGCTTGGGGAAGTTAATGTTTAGATGACACCTCATGGACTCACCCAGCCAGCAAACTTTTCAAACTTTTAGAAGCTTCTTGTGTCAGCTGGTCCAAGGAGGAGATCTGCAGGAACAGTGAAACCCTGGCACTTGGAGAGGGCTTGACTTCTGCGGAGAACTTCCACAGTGATAATGCTAAGGACATTCCAGGTTGATATCTACTCCTGTGGTCTTTCTTTGTTCATGTCACAAGCACAGGAACCGTGGTCTTTTTGATCGTGGCCCCTGTCCTTGTAGATGAGTTCCCAGTAAAGGTACATAAGGCCTCACCACTCCCATTCTTTAAAAAGATCCTGAAGTCTGTTGTGTTCCAAGAAGCTACAAGGAGATGCTTTCTTTTAGTTCATTCCACCATTTAGTTCTGCCACCATTTAGGTTCTCTTTTTAATTATCACCTATTGTCATTTAACATTGTTTAATGTTGGTTGGGGGGGTGTATGGGTTATTGTTGCTTTGTTGTGAACTACCTCAAGTAGTGCTTTGTAGATACATAAGTCAGTGATGGATGGATGGGTGGGTGGGTGGATGGATGGACAGACAATTTTGCCCAATGATAGCAACATCAAGAGCATTTGGGGATTCTAACATGAATTCTGGAGGAACAATGAGTACACTGTTCTCCTACAAAAGGCTGTCGGTATGGAAACAGCATTATCTCAGGTCCATTTTGGGTTTTCGCAGTTCTGTGGTTTATGAAGTATCTTCCAATTATCTTAGTTCTCCATGTGTCCAGCTGCTAGATATTTCTGTTATTGCAGATGTGGGCCATTCCTTCTTTCCACTTTATACTCCTGGCATTCAAGATGCATGGATGCACTGTGTGTGTTTGGGGGGGGGGTTTGTTTGGTCTTAATCTTGAAGAGTTGGGTTGGTAGCCAAAGAGTTGGTATTCTTTGCATCTTTTAGTTTTGGCTGCAAGCTCTCTCCTTGAATCAGCTTGTGCAATGCCTGCTAGCCTGTGGTGATGAGGAGGAAGGCCCTCCAGCCATGAGGGGGTTGCTGCCCCATGAATTGTGCTTGTGAGGAGGGCTCCCCTTTCTCAGCTTTGTGCAGTGATATCTAAACTACGTACCCAGGGTTGCTTCTGCTATTTCAGCCACCACGATTTGGAGGAGTGGCACTTGGCTTCAGGAGGCCATAGAATTAAATTCACCCTTGCATACAATTTCTTTCCCCCTCTGATCTGTGGGTGTTGGGAGACAAACACATTCAGTCACTAGAGAGCAGAACTAATGATGAGTAATCTTGTCTCTTCCATGTTTATCTCATAACTCCAGATTCTTACCCTAGGTTGCTATTCTGTTCAGTTTCCACATTAATTACATCTCCCAAAAATGCTTTATTTTTCTTTATTTTTAAATTCTCCTTTAAAATGTTTTGTAGACAATGGGCGCTTTTACACGACCCCTAAGATCCGCTGGCCACTTAAATTCAGACCAGAGATCTTGGGGGTTCGTCGCTCTTCCTGTGTTCCCACCCCCTCCGCACTTCCTTGCTCCTGTCCTGCATGAGGGGAGGGAGGAAAAAAAGGAGAAAAAATGCAGGCTCACATCCGTCTGCTGGTGGAAGCCACCCCGAGCCCCGTCGTCGTCATGATTCCTGTCTCTTAAAGGGGCGGCGGGGACAAAAAAACAAACACAAGGCGAGGAGAGCCCGGCACTCACTACTTTACATCCGCATCAGAAATTTTTCAGCTCCGGAGACCAGGTACTTAAAAAGTGCACTGGGTCGTGCTTAGGTGGGCGTGGTCGCACTTAATTTTTTGTAAACTCCAGAGCTGGTGGGGAAACAATTTTAAGCTCCGGATCTGGGAGCCATTTACCGCGGATTTTAGGGGTTGTGTGAAAAGGCCCATAGTTAAACATGTGTTTTCTCTCAGAGCGCTAAAGCGCTATGTTGACACATTTCACCCATCAAGGGTTCTATAGCAGCGTTGAGATAAATGTGAATTCTGAATTCTGGTAGATGGCAAAGCTGTGCAGCAGAAATAACTCAGTGATAGGCTATTGAATCTATGGAGTTCATTTGGGTTGGCAGCCACATAAATCCCACTTTTCGGTCATCCTTACACTGACTCTACTAGGGGTCATTACCCATCACTGAGCTTGCTCACTGAGCCACCATTTTGATCCCATAGGTCATCCTCAGTGTTTGGGGTTTAAATAGATCTCTGCACCACTGCAGTAGAGAACTGCAAAATAACGATCCTGGGCCTGGCTCTAAGTTGGTGGTTGTATGTAATCTTGTGTTTGACTTCCTGATGTCTTTCAACATCAGTTTCTCTTTCCTTTTCTGGTGAAGTGTTAATTACTCACTGTGTATGCACAGGAAGAGTTGGCTATAAACGAATGAAATGTATAAAAAAACCCATGCTATGGCAAATGATCCCCAAGTGAGAAAGTTCTAGGCATAAAATTGAAATACAAAGCAAACGTATCAACATCATCTGTTGGTGTGTTCCCCCCCTTAACAGCATGATTTAAACAAAACACATCTTTTTAAAAGTAACCTGAGCATAAATAAAGGTGATGTGATGGTTACAACATGCTCCATTAACCTCCTACTTATGTATTTCGTTGATTGAACTATAGACAAATAGCAAAATTTGATATTAGATTTGTTCCTGGAGGTGTGCCAGGGGCCAGCCTAGTTTACAAATCACACTTCCTTGAAATATGTCAGAGCTTTGGTTGGTTGAAGCCAGCCAGCTGTTCATCTAATAGCCTAAATCAATGACCAACTGCTGACAATTAGTAGTAGGTGTGTTCGTTCCACGGTGCAGTGGAGAAAGCTTACATTAATTATCTTTTCAGAAAGTGCTCTTCATGGGGCTGGGGGAACACTTTGTTTAAAAAATAGATCCAGTTGGTACATCTAGAGCAGTGGTTCCCAGTCATTTCACAGGGGTTGCCATAAGCCAGTGAAGAAAAAGGCACAAACGGCTTGTCAGTCAATGGCACCGGAGGCTGCGACTGGCTGAGGGTGCCTGTAGGGGGAAGTTCTCTATAGCCCCTGCACCAGTGGCCTGCCAAAGGGGGCTTGTGGCCTCTTCCAAGCAGGGCAAGGGGGTCACCCCAACATGAGGAACTGTGTTAAAGGGTTGTGGCATTAGGAAGGTTGAGAACCACTGATCTAGGGAGAACGCTATTTCTAAAGTTTTATCAAGGAGGAAATGGATAAAAATCTAAGCCAGATTTGATGGAGAAATAGGAACAATGTAAATTGCTTGTTATCGTTATCTCATGACTACACATTGCAACAAATACTATGAACAATGTGCACAACTGCCAATAGCCACCATGTGATCTAACGCCAGGACCTTAGTGAGCCTGGGGCTGGCTTGGCATCCTCAGCTCCATAAAGATGTCTCTAGTACAGATTTGTGCACATTTTCTGTAGCAGTTTTTGTTCAGCTGATCTCCAGAACCATCTAAAGCTGTGCCAGAATACAAGTGTAATGCTAGCCATGTTCTAGGCTGGTTGTCTCATGGAATTTCACACTTTGTGTTATGTCCACTCATTCAGTCTATCTTGCAGCAAACTCAGGGGAGGCCAAGGGAGTTTTGTGTTCTACACCTGCTTGCAGATAAAAAGCCGGATATAACTGTGGTGGTGGCTAAATTCTGTGCCGCAGCAATGAGGCATCGCTCTTCCCTGCCCACTTCAGGTGGCAAGGTCAAATGATTGGCAATGGCCATTGTGTATTTATCCTGACCTCTTCTTATGAAGTGGGTTGGAGGTGGTTTAAAGCACGGGCATGGTCCTAGGCTGGAGACAATTCTAGACCAATTGAGTTGACTACTCTGTTATTGGGCCTACTGGGCTGGGAAGATTTTATCTGCTCTGGCTTTTATGGAAAGGTTATGCCATTGTGTTATGCTTGTTCTTGTGTGCTTTTATTGTTTTTATATGCTTTTATCTTGATTTTATGCGCAATGTATTTTGTACTTTGTCTGGTCAGTGACTGAAATAAAGACCTATTCTATTCATTTAGTGTGATGTTTGAGGTGTATCTCCCCCCCACCATTTGTGTTTAATAAGAATATCTTAACACTGACGTCTTGGGAGAAGAGTGTCAAGAAACTTCTTGTCCTTAACTGGCTGGAACAACATACTCTTGCTGGAAACAGCTGTGCCTGCTCAATTTGACAGGAACAAATGGGAGAAGATGCTACTCCAATTAATTTTTTTTAAAAAAATAGAATGTGGTTCAATTCATAACTTTCTTTGTAGTTAAGTGGAAAAGTTTTTACATGGTTTAAAAAATTCCAATTTCTGACCGGTCTAGTGCAGATACTTTTCTATACCAGTATCTGCAGTTAGTATTCCACAATTGCATTTAAATGGGGGGAAGTAAGTATTTCCCTTTGCTTTATTTCTCCCCTCCTATTCTGAACAAGAAGCAGTGAAGAGCAGACATTTCCCCATTAAATTTTTAAAAAGGAGCATAGTGATTTAGCAAGAATTAATAGGGTATTGCAAAGCTAAATCTCCTTGTAAATACAGGAGCTTGATTCAGGCTCATCTAAAGTTAACAATATTTTAAAGACCATTAGTACTGTCTGTAAGAATGTCAATCATTTAATCCACTCTGGTTACTAATATCTGTCTTTGCCTTGGGCTAAACCTGATGTAAGAGCTGGAGAACCATGCATGAGACATCCACGATGCACATGTGTGTTTTCAATGAATAGTAAATCTCTGGGGTGCGATCAGTTAGCATCAGTAGCATTGAGGGATGTGTGGTCCATTGCTCCTCCTTAGAATGGGCTCAAAAATTAATGTTTGTATGATGGTATTCCAGATTTTGAGGGCATTGGTTTTTTCCAGCCAAATAACAAAGTCTTGTGGAGCCTTTCTGTAGTTCCCAATGTATTCTTGAAGGCCTTCACGGCTGGGATCTGATAGCTGTTGTGAGTTTTTTTGGCTGTTTGGCCGTGTTCTGGAAGTTTTTCTTCCTGACCTTTCACCAGACTCTGTGGCTGCCATCTTCAGAGGGCAAGGAGCTGAGGGAACTAGGAGTCCCCAGAGTGCAGAGAGAACTCCTAGTTCCCTGAGCTCCTTGCCCCCCAAAAATGCTAGCCACAGAGTCCGGTGAAACGCCAGGAAGAAAAACTCCAAGAACACGGCCAAACAGCCTGAAAAACTCACAACAACTATCAGTAGTTCCTAACTTTGGGTAACCCAGGTTTCTTGGACTGCAGCTCCCAAGAATTTCTGGCCAGCACAAGTAGCGCTGAAGGCTTCTGGGAATCACCGTTCAAGAACACCCAAGTTTGGGCACCACTGATGTAGGGGCTTGTTGCTTTAAGCAGGAACAATGGAACATCTGGGTTCTTTCTTACCTGGGGAGCTTCCATTCATAGAAAGTTCTGTGTTCTCCAGATCCCTCATTCAGTAAGTGAGGAAAGTGAGCAGCTCCAAGAGGGGGCAGAGTTTGTTGTTATCTTTGTAAGTTGAAGCCAAGTGGCTAAGAAATCTTGAATGAGACTTGGAGGACATGTTGACTTTGGATAACCATGCACACAGTTCAGTTATCTGTTGATGAGCCTTTGGCCATCAATGAACAGAGCTGATATTACTTGTGATTGGGACCAAATGTACTTAAGCTCACTGGTTTCTACGTTTCCCCATCTACCCAACTGCCTGTTGGAAAAGTAGCTGGTCAATTCAAAAGAACTCTTGAGATTAGGTTGGTCTCTCTGCATCTGGCCCTTGAGCCACAGGTTTTCCAAATCTGTTTTATGCAAGTTGACTTTTTAGACAGCACCAAGTATTGGCCTGCTTCAATGGCAAAACATTTTCCCTTTTCTCAGAGGATTAAACTCTTAAGAGTTGCTAAAACACAAGAGGGCAATCAATTTGAGTGATTAGTTTTTTTGATGTGAAAATAAATTAATGTTGTAAACAAGTGGCCATCCCTGAAGGAAATAATTTTAGGCTTTTATACCTGCCATAAAAACAGAACTTGAGAGGGACATTTTCTGAATGACAAGATGGTGATAAAAGGTCCCAGAAGGTGAGTATTTATTATCTAATTTAAAGATAAAGGTCACAATCTAGTCCAGAGTTGCATGTGTTTGAAGCTATTGATTTCAATGGGATTAAGTGCATGGCCATAGCCGTGCTGGATTTTGACCCAGATTGCATGTTTGAATGTCATTCCCTTCATAAGAGGACCAGTATGTCATTTTTGATTAATTTATTTACAATACTGATCAAGTCACAGGTTTATTACCCTTGAAGACTAGTACAGTACAAACACAATGAAACCTAAAATCTAAAGCATGATATTTCTCAAACCTGCTTGCTTTAAAAAGGGGGGAATTGCAAGAACTTCAATCTGACATGTTGTTTACAGTTAGAAAACACCCACATATCTTCAAGTATTTTTTAAAAAATCTGAAAATGACTTTAATCTGATGTCTGCATAAAACCCGTGGTGTAATCAGACATGCATCCTTTCCATTCCCACAATGGAACTTTGTGCGCTGAAGAGAAATTTCTGGAATCTTCATTGAAGCAGTGTTCAAGTAACACATGAGTCTGGTTTGTGTTAATTGTTACATCTAAGGAGATTAATCCTTTCTCAGTATTTCACCACTTTAGCCTGTAATCAAGATTCATTCAATTTAGGAAAACAGTGTGTTTGTGGGTTTGAAATAAACAGGGATGTGGTGTTTGCCAAAAATCCTTTTAAGCTTTTCAGACACCCCAGCTATCTAAGGAGTGACCAGGCTCTTCTGTCAGCTCTGGGTCTCAGGCAGATCCATTGTTCTTCTGGGTTGATCCATGAAATTATCCATGAAAATTGTTGCCAATAATGTTTGTTACTTGTTAAGAAGTTCTGGATAACTCAGTGGCCTCATGGTGCAGTGGTTAAATGCCTGTACTGCAGGTAAAACTGTGCTCACAACCTGGAGTTCAATCCCAGGTAGCAGGCTCAAGGTTCACTCAGCCTTCCATCCTTCCGAGGTCGGTAAAATGAGTACCCCACTTGCGGGGGGGGGGCAATGTGTAGCCTGCACACTGTAATTAAAATTTTAAACTGCCCAGAGACTACTTAAAGTGGTATGGGGTGGTATATGAGCAGAACACTTTGCTTTGCTTTGCTTTAGACATCTGGTTGCAGAGCCAAAGGTTGGGTATTTGATACTCCACTATGTTTCCTTGACAGGGGCTGGACTTGATGAACCATAGGATCGTTCCCATCTCTGCAGCTCTAAGATTATGAGATTATTATAAGGTTCCTGAAACCGTCCTGTTGTTATCGCTATGAGCGTAAGCTGTATTTTCTTCTCCAGAGGCTATTAGAAGGCACTTTTGCTCATAAATATGACATGGTCTAACTAGCTGGAGAAATAACTGCGTGTGAAATTGTCTCCCAGGAAGGAGATTTTGAAGGCATTTTAATTTATAACCAACAAAGGGCAGAATAATTCCCGAGAGCAATTAAGGATCACCGGAGAATGGCAAATCGTCTTGGAGCCTATATGTTTGAGTGAATGTCTTCAGATGAAATCTCAGACTTCAGCTAATATTGGCCCAAATTCTGTTGCTTAGTGTAGTAAATCACACTAAAGTATGCCCACTGTCTCAAAGGGGATTTGATGCGTCAACTCCTCCATAAGTTTCACTGATTCAAATGGGCCTACTCTAACTTTGACTGACTTGAGCATAGTAAATTGCAGTTAGTGCAGTTTGAATCAGAGGAAGTTTAGAGGGGCTGACTCATCAAATCGCCATTGACTCTGTGTCTCTACTCTAGTGAAATGTGCTACACTAGGCATGTCCAAACTCCGGCCCTCCAGATGTTTTGGACCACAACTCCCACAGTCCTTTGCCATTGGCAATCTAAACTTAGAATTCTGGGAGTTATGGTCCAAAACATCAGGAAGGCTGGAGTTTGGACATGCCTGTAGCAATGGGATTTTAATTATTGTGTCTTTAACAACACCTGCATCCTTTCTGGAAAGCATAGTGTATATATAGAGCAGTGGTGGTGAACTTTTGGCCTTACAGATGTTTTGGACTACAACTCCCAGAATTCCAAGCCTAGATTGCCAATGACAAAGGACTATGGGAGTTGTGGTCTAAAACATCTGGAGTGCCAAAGGTTCACCACCACTGGTATAGTGAGCTCTCAAGGCATTAAACAAGGAAGAGCCAACACAGTGCTGAGCTGCAGTTCCCATCATCCTGTGTTGTGCAGACAAGGGCCGACTGTCATTTCAGTTCAACGGTCCCAGAAGGACCACAGATTTATTTACTTATTTTATGTTATTTAATTGGTAATATTTGTAGGCCACCTTTCTCCCAATGAGGGGACATCTGTAACCTGCAATCTATGTGTTAAAAGAAAATAGGGAGCAAACGTGGAAGAAGAAGTATTTGGAGAAGAACAATGAATTTAAGGAGGCGTTAAGATAATAGCTATCTGTTTCAGCAAGTCGTTTTTCAATCAACTCCCACTGGATACGCTAGGAGACCAAAATGCGGATATATAGTTCTGTGCATTTTTCTAATCTCCAGAGACTAGGCTGTAGCATGACAAATAAGCATGTTGCCAAGTTATGTTATATAAAAGGTGTTTTGTATAATAACAGGCATTTTTGCAAACTGTGAGTATATTTCCTGTTAATGGTAACATCAGTGAGACATCTAAGCAATGGTAACCACTAAAAAAAAAATCTGTGATGTTTTCGTACACAAATAATTATTCCCTTCTGGGACCAAAACCAATGCTCAGGATGTAAATCAAAGGCAGATTTAGCCAGCGAGATATCACAGCCTCTGGTAAAGTGGGATTATGAGTGACACTCACACAGCATTGTAGCAAGAGGAACAGAGGTGGTAGGATGCAGCTTGGGAATTTGGTTCGCTACTGCACTGATTCCCTTTGCTGGAACTGTTGGTCAATAGGATCCCATCTAATGTGACCATTCTAAGATGATCGGGGTGATGATGATTTTGCTAGTGGCGGCAATTTTCAGAAATTAAAGTCTTCCCCTCGGCAGCCCTCAACATCTTTCTATAATGAAAGAGATCCCAAGGGAGGGTAGAAAGAAACCATAACCTTCTAAATCAATCAATCAATCAATCAATCAATCAATCAATCAATCAATCAATCAATCTATCTATCTATCTATCTATCTATCTATCTATCTATCTATCTATCTATCTATCTATCTATCTATCTATCTATCTATCTATCTATCTATCTATCTATCCACACCTGACATCATCAGCTTTAAGTACCATAAATTTGTGCAACAGGATTTCAGCTCTTGCTGGGACGAGCAGAAAATACCTTGCCAACAAATGTGGAGAAGCATTCCTCCCCCCCCCCCCCCCCGCACCTCAGTGTGGATTCCTATCTTCAATTCACTCTTAACAGATACCTGTAAGCAATGTTCTCCAACAGAACAGTACCCACTTGAGTACATCTTGGAAAACCTTTCTCCAGGATGGACCGTGGGGCTTATTCCATAGTTATATAAAACTTCTGAGATGTAAGCAAAGTACGCTTTGTATTTTGCCCAGAAACATCTTGTGATCCCTTTCTAGAAGGGGTCATAATTTTCCAGTCTGGTTTGGAGCTAGTAATAAGCATAAAATTGTCAAATGACTTACAGTTATATTCTCATTATTACTTACTCAGCAGAGGGATTAGACTATGGGTTTCGCAAGTTGCTGTAATGGTATTTATTATCTTTCACTGCTTTGGAAAGTATTGCTTGCAGCTTAATTGCACTCCTGCTCACCGCCTCCTCATTATTTATATTGCAAAGAGCAAGAGAGAGAGAGAGATTATATATGAGGAGGGCAAGTTTTTTTCCTAATGCATAAGATAAATAAAAATGTCTGTATTGTTATTATTATATATATTTTTTAAAACTTGACAAGTCTGTTAAGAGGGGAAAAATTCCTTAGGAAGTACCAGGATTATCTTAATAAGATAAAGATTCCTATAAACTGTTCTACCCAGATGCCAGGACTTAATCCTTTTTGTGAATAATTCTTATTTCAATGTGTTTTTCCCCCACATGTGTTTCTTCTCCTCCTCCTCCTCCTCTCTCTCTCTCTCTCTCTCTCTCTTTAAGTGCCCTTGTTAACTTGATACTACATTTTTTGTGTGAGTGTTGCTTTGCTTTTACTAGCAGCTTGAGCAATGTCTAACCAAAATCTGTTCCGTACCGTATCAATGAGCAGTTTCACACCAGAATTTGGAGGCATCCAGGCCTAGTGCAGAGTCAACTGAGCTGAAAGCAGACCTCCAGCAAACTAGATCTGCCCTAATATTCATGGCATGGTGTAGGAAAGACTTGGATGAAGCTCTATACTCCTCTTGAGATACCCAATCACATCTGTTTGCTAAAAACCAAGATGGTAGGGTTGGTTGAAGGAAAGAAGGAAGGAAAGAATGGAATGGAAGGAATATCACCAATGACTACCAGGTATCTCCAGGTAAGGCTGTCTGCCTGACAACCTGAACAGATACTGCTGCTGAGACATGTTATTCAGGTTTTATTGGAGGAGTATCATCTGCAGAGGACTCCACTGCCCCCGGCCCCAAGAGCTTCATCAAGTGGGAATCCAGAAGCATTTATTTTTATTTCTTTTAATATTGACAGTTCCCCCCTCAACTCCGACCTGAGTTTCCTAAAGACTATCTCAGGGCAAAAGGGAACCTGGGAACTCTAAAATAAGTGGGTGGGAAGCCTTTAATGGGAGGAAGTTATATGTAATATAATCATCTTGAAATCGCAGAGTTGGAAAAGACCAAGTATGGATCAATACGTCCAGCCCCTGCTAAGGAGGCAAAATAGGGGATCGAACTAAAACATGCTTTTCTGAAAGTACCAACAACCCTGCTTTCTCTCTCTCTCTCTCTCAATCTCTCTCTCTCTCTCTCTCTCAATCTCTCTCTCTCTCTCTCTCTGTGTGTGTGTGTGTGTGTGTGTGTGTGTGTGTGTGTGCGCGCGCGCGCGCGTGCGCATGCGTGCGTACTGCTTACCAACTGCAGTTTATAATCTGTACACTTTTATTCCCTGGTTTTACTATTGCTATAAGATTTGTCTTTCTTTTCTAGTCTCTCTTTAATGGATTTCTTCCTTCTGTATAAATTGCTTGAAGCAACTTTCCCCCCTTATTTATTTATTTGGTTAAAAGGCCTCTCCTCTAATAAAATGCCAAACTTGACTTTTATGGAAGCCGTGCCAGCATCAAAGGGAGGTCACTTTGACTCTTCAGAACACTAATCGTGATTATCACAATTACCTTTGTGTTTCTTTCTCATCACTCCCCGCAAATGATGTTTGGACTGAAGCGTGAAATAAAGAGATCCCATGAATAATCTATTCTAACCCAGTTGTTGTGATGAAAAAAGAAACAAAAAAATCACCTAAAAAAAACGTAATGAGCTGTTGGATAATTCCCCACTCAGCCACCTTGAGAGGGGTTGGACTTGATGATCCGTAAGCGATGGCAAACCTAGGCAGCATCTTAAAGAGCAGAGACATCACTTTGCCGACAAAGGTCCGGATAGCCAAAGCTATGGTTTTTCCAGTAGTGATGTATTGAAGTGAGAGCTGGACTATAAAGAAGGCTGATCGCCGCAGAATTGGCGCTTTTGAGCTGTGGTGCTAGAGGAGAGTCTTGAGAGTCCCCTGGACTGCAAGGAGATCAAACCTATCCATCCTGAAAGAAATCAACCCCGAATGTTCACTGAAAGGACAGATTTTGAAGCTGAGGCTCCAGTACTTTGGCCACCTCATGAGGAGAGAGGAGTCCTTGGAAAAGTCCCTGATGTTGGGAAAGACTGAAGGCAAAGGGAAAAGGGGACGGCAGAGAATGAGAGGGTTGGACGGTGTCATCGATGCAACCAATATGGATTTGGCCAAACTCTGGGAGGAAGTGGAAGACAGGAAGGCCTGGTGTGCTCTGGTCCATGGGGTCACGAAGAGTCGGACATGACTGAACAACTGAACAACAATAGATTTTACTACTACTACTACACTGGTACTTGATCCCTTTTTTAAATATAGGCAGAGTCAGTCCATTTGAGCATATAAAGATATCATTGAATGCGAAAGAAACTCATGTTGTAATCCATGTCTGTAACCAATATGTATAGATAACAGACATCCCTATCCTTGGTGCATTGTTTATCCCTGTGAGTTGGGGCTGGGCCACATCTAAATTGGTCCATATATGTTTTGCTTACAGGGAAGCCTCACGTTCACCCACAGTATCCTCCCTCTGTTCCGTTGGTTCAGTAGGCTTACGCTTAACATTTACAATGCAATGTTGTTCTTTCCTGCGCCAGGAGTAACTGACTTTGTTGTTGCAAAAAAATAAATCATCATGAACTGTAACTAGTTACTTCTAAATCGCTCTCAGGTATGCATGCATGTGGAGAGGCAGAGCAGTATGAAGCTGCCCCAGAGTGGAAACATTCCCTTTTCTTCCTGAATCTGAGAAAAGGAGAGTTCCCGATTATATCTGTTTCTCTCATTAAGAAGATAACCTGTGAATGGGCCTTAAGGTGCATTTATGCGCCGTCCAGGTGTTATCAGCAGGTTGCTTGACTGGTGAAGAACACTTGGCTCTTCGTCAGAAGTGAAAAGCAAAATTAACTGCCAAGTCCCTTAACGTTGCCCAATTACAGTGATATGCATAGGCTAAACTTCCATAAATATCCTCTAGTTACGAAGCACCAAGTCCTGCTAATAACATTGTGACCTTTTAAAAACAGAGAGAGCACATTGTGTTATATTACTCTATTAATGGCATAATTGCTGGACGCTGTTCTTTGTCTAGCAGTGTGAAACAGTGAGACGTGGGCTGATTAAGACCTCCCCGTGCCCTGCTTTCAAGTACATTGTGCCATTTCTTTCCATTCTGCCACTATCCGTTTACTAATCCCTGCTTCAGTCATTATTTCACGCAGTGAGCATTTTTGGCCCTCGTCAAGCTGTTTTCATTCCTCAGTGTTTCCAGTCTAGTTGCTCTTGTCATGTAGTGTTGATGCCTCCTTCATACATATATGTTGTGCTATTGAGATACATAAGGATTGGCAGTCGGAGAATGAGTTGGTTGTTGATATGTAGGACATTTAAGGCATGGAAGTTTCTGAATTAAATATACAACAGGAGCCCCAAATCTACAGGATAAGTACCTACAGATTCACTTTTCCACCGTCTGAAAATATTAAAAGACAAATTCTAGAAATACGTATTTCTGAGGATGAGGTTACCGGGACTGGACACTAGAGGGAGACAGAGACCACAAGCGTTCAGCATTAAAGTGATATTCACTATAATCCACATTTGTCAGCATCTGTGGGAGGGCTTGGAATCAACTCCCCCCCTCCCCATTGGTTATGAGGATCCTACTCTCCTAGGATTCTTCAAAGAAATGCATTTTTGAGAGATGGATAAGGAAGTGAATCTGCCTGAGACGTGAAGAACCGCTCCCAATTGGTAGGCAGAATCCTAGATGGCAATTCCCCTCTCATCATTTTCCTCTTTTAATTACTTCCATGCAATTGGTCACCATAGCTATTCTCTCTTTGGATGCATTCGTCTTCAATGAGGATGCTGTGCATCTAAACATTTTCTCCCAGGCTCTTCAGCCAAGAACCTCATTGTCTTTCTGTAGTTTGCTTCCATTCAATTTACCTTGTACGATCACCTGCAAGACAGTGCCACTTCCACCTGATTTCATTTCCTTCATACATTCAAAAGTATTTCGCCTCCTCTTACACGCCTTTGTTACAGTCATCTGTGTTCAAGTCCACCATTCTGTGTCATATGATGGAATCAAGAATGAACATCAGTGTGTGCGATGCACATTTTCAAGGCCAGTTGGTCTTTTGATTGCATATTCTCCATCTTAGAGAAGCTGCTGTGAGTTATCTCTGTTGTGGCTTTCGTTGAGTGGTTATGATGCCACTCTCCATTCAGCCAGATCAGAAAGACATCTATGTGTGTTCACAGAGCCCATGTTTTCTGTCCTGGAGAACATGGAATACAACCCATGACTCCCATGTCGCTTCCCAACCCATGATGATGATGATGATGATGATGATGATGATGATGATGATGATGATTTTGCTGTTGTCCCCTTTCCCCTAAAATTACTACTTTCAAAAAAGTCATGATTTGTAATCAAATTCCTCATATTTGGTCTTTGCAAGCTTTTTTTTTCTCCCAGTGTTATCGGAAGAGGAAACCTTTAATTATCTCCAATTACAGGCATTTTCCCAGCACTTCTCTTCAGCTTTAATGGGTTTTAAAAACAGGCCAGCCTTTGTTATTTAATCTTAAATGCAAGCCTTTGTTATTTAAATAAGAAATCCTCTATTGTTACTTAATCAAGCAATAGCTGCTCATGCTGTTCCTTCCACCACAGTAAAGATGTTTAAAGTGGTTGCTTGCCTCAGAATGATTTAAAATATTCTATAATTCATTATATCTTTACTTTGTTAGTTATTCTCCAGAATATATGTTGTAAGTGATTAACCACATCCCTCTGGGACCCAGAGGGATCCAGAATCCCTCTAGGACGTGTCTGATGTACTGCTTGATTATTACCGTAGTTTTATTATTAAAATTATCTGTTTCAGGGATGGCCCTGGTTAGTACTTGGATGGGAGACCACCAGGGAATACCAGGTGCTGTAGGTGCCTGGAGTAGGAACTAGCAAATCACTCCAGTATTCCTGCCAATAAAATTCCATGGACATGGGGTCACAAAGAGTCGGTCACAATTGTAACGATGCAACACACACACACGCACAAATACATTTATTATAAAGCATCAAATGAAATGGTATAGTGAAGAAAGACTAGCTCTGTCCATTCCGATTGGCAGAGAACCTCTTTGGGTATGCTGGCCTGATAGAATCAGCATCTCTCAACTAAATGATCCAGTAGACTGGGTCTGTAGGTGGCAGGTCTTGTCTCCAGTTTTCCGTTGTTTTTATTACTTCCGTCGGCACTCCTGATCTGCTGCAGAAGCAACAGCATGGCCTCAGATTTTCCTTGGGTGTTGGGAAACAGTGGGCTGGTTCCAAAGAATGCTTGGCTCTTTGTCAGCTGCGCCACCCCCTTCTCTGGGTTTGCTAATTATTTTCCAAAACATTTTTGTAGATTTTGAGAGGCAGATGGCTGGTCTTTTTGAGCCTTTTGTTGACTTCCCTGGGCTCTGCTCATTACAGTCTGGTGGGAATCCCTTCTCAAACGGAGAGCAGAGGAAGGGAGGTTGTTCACAGCCACTTCCCTTCATGCGGGGGGTGCAGGCTCATAATTAAAAGGTTCCCAGGCACTGTTCCAAAGATTCTTTGGAGAATTCCAGTGGCCAATTCTCTGTTTACAATGCGACATCATCCCCAGAGTGCCAGGATGACAGAGCTTAGTTACTGCTCGGGAAACTAATTTTATTCAGACTGTGCCAATTCCTATGGACACCCTCGCTTCTAGATTTGAAGTGCAAACCAGAGTATTTCTCTATGTTTTGGGTCCAACCCCACCCGCATTTAATGAGCTAATTTCATTTTTGTTTGACACACGAGGATGTTTGGTAAACCAGGCTTTGGCATGGGGGATGCTAGGCGTCCTTAGCTACTGTTGTTTGTTTCGTTGGGCGAATCAAAGAACCACTTTGTGTCATTTTGCTTGCAAATAGAGCGCCACAAAACAGTCACTCTTTCATCTCTGCTTCAAGTTTACAACAGCATTTTAAGCTGGGCCTAAAAGTCTTTCCTGCTCTCTCTCTCCCTTTCGTACAAATCTTTTGTGGCAGGTGGCAGCTTCTGCCATCAGTCCTCTTTACGACTCTAAAGGTTAACCAGTTCAAGGGCAGTGGAAAAAGAAGTCCACAGATTCTGCAAGTCTTTCCCCCCCTCCTTTGTAATTTCCAACTTTATTTCAAGATATATGTAGCACTGAAGTGCTAATGCTAGGAGTCAAGGTATAAGTTATAAAATCAAAGTCAGGATGTTCTTTCATATCTATGCCCTACACAATAATACTGTGGCTTTATATCTGACTGAAGACAGCCCTCAAGCTGTTAGCCCCTCACATATTCCAAGACAAGGGGGGGAAACTAGAAGTTGCAACCTGCCTTCCTTCCTTCCTTCCCTCCCTCCCTCTCTCCCTTCCTCCTTCCTTCCTTAAGTCTGTGCTTTCTCCACTTCTTCTTCTTCTTCTTCTTCTTCTTCTTCAGGTGTTTGTCACTAGAACAGTTGCCCTGATTTTTCCCACTAATCAAAGTTTTTCCACTAACCAAAGTTTTTCCCCTCCCCAAAGAATCTCTAGACTTATCAGACTTGTTCTGGTTTCCATGGGATTTATTGCACATTCATAAGGACACAAGAAAATACATCTGGATGCAGAAAGGTGATTGCTCCACCGTGCTTCTTAAAAGATTCACTCAATGTGCAGCTTCTGGACCTGAACTGAAAACCTAAAGCAATCTGCAAAGAAAAGCAATTCTTTACTCTTCAGACCTTGTGGTTGCTGTGGAAAGATACACTTGACTGGCAAATGTGGCTTTTTAGTGTGGTGTGGTGGACAAAGACGGTTACTTCACATCCTTCCTTGTTCGTTTCGTGATGACGTTGTTCGCGGTCATGTGGTCTTGTCCCGGTTCTGTCCCTGTTTCCATTTCCCCACAGGCGTGATTGATGGTATCGTGACGACTGTTACTTCACGTCCTTGTTTCATGGCAACATCTGTACTTCCCTGCCTTCGTTTTCCCTTTTTTCCCTGAGAGGATCTGGTGTACAGTAACCCCCCCCCCACCTATCGTGATGCTTGAAAATCTATGATATTCGGAAGATCCACCCGACCCGCGATGCTTGAAAATCTATGATATTCGGAAGTGGGTCAGGTGGGGCCTGGGGGGCGGTGCGATTGCTCCCCCCCGTGCGGCTCTGAGGCTTCTCGGAGGGGCCCAGTGAGTGGGGCGTGGCTATGCGATCGCCCCTGCCGTGCCCCCCCCAGCTCCAAGGCGCAGGTACTGTGATCCCGCGATATAGTGGGCCCACAGTACCTGAACCGCGAAAGGGGGGGGGGGGGGGGGTGACTGTATCAGCTAGATGACATGGGGGTGGGGAGAGAGAGAGAGAGAGCCATGTGGCTCAGGGGATTATAGTAACTGTTGTTCTGCATTTCAGAACTCGGCTTTGGAGTGCCGTGAAATCCAAGCCTTCTGTGTCAACCATCGACACCGAAGAAGGCAATTATGCTAGCAAGGTGTGCTCCAAATGAGGCTCCATCTGCCCTCTTTCTCTCTTTCATCATGTCCCCTTCGGCTCTTCGCTGTCGAACAGGTTGAAAGCTGGCTGGAGGATGGTAATAAGTCTCGGCATCAAACCAAAACGAGCAGCTCAACGCTCAGCATGCAAGTGGAAAGTAGTCTACCAAGAGTGGCTGCCTTTTTTTTTTATTTCCCATCCTAAAGAGACAAAACCTCAAAGAGATGTGAAATGAGTTGAGAAGGAGCTTAAAGGCAGTTTGCCTGTTGTACATCTGGAAAAGTTGAACAGTACAGTTAGAAAGGCTGGGACAAGGGAGAAAGTTTAACTCGTTTTAACAGGCGTTTTCCAGAATTTCTCTCTACATGGAATGGGAACGAATTGAGAATAAGAAGGAGAATGCAGGAGAAATGGAGACTGAGCCACCCCAGGACTTTTTGAGCATCTTATCAATTAGTATTTCATTTATTATTTCCACTTTTATACCAATTTATTTATTATTTATTTGTTTATTTATTTATTTATTTATTACATTTATATACCGCCCATCTTCCGAAGCGGAACTCTGGCCAGTTTACAATTAAAAACAAACAATAGAGAGCAAACAAGAAAATCAGAGGCAAACTACCAATAAAAATTGGGGGGGTTACAATATCCTCCACCAAAGATGACGCGGGCGGCAACAAAAAAGAAAGGAAATTAAAATAATATTAAGTAGAAAGGTCGCCAAATACCTCCTTGAAAAGATGTGTTTTCAAGGCTTTTTTAAAGGCGGGCAGGGATGCTGCTAGGCGCAACTCACTAGGGAGCTGATTCCACAGCATAGGGCCCACCACAGAGAAGGCGTGGTTACGCATAAGCGATTTCTGTGCCTCCCTGGGTGTGGTCACCCTAAGTGAGCACACCTGCGTCATTCTAGTGGGCCTGACCCCAGTTGACCTCTGGGAAATACGCTCCAACAGGTATTCTAGTCCCAACACATTAATGTGAACTCTCCCTGGGCAGTTTATAACATAAAATAAAAACACAGAGATACACACACACTTTTTTCAGGGTTATTCTCATTGCATTCAGGCTTTCTACCTTTCTTTACATGTGTTATTTGGATCGTTAGTTTTATAGAGCATGTGTCCTTGCATTTTCTAAAATTATGCCTGTACTTTCTCTTGCCTGCCAAAGCTGCCCATTTATATGGAGTTCAAAGCAAATCTACATACTTTAAATTGACTGAGGTTTGCGCAGTAATTATAACTACCATTTCTGGGTGACACAGTTACTTTCTTGTTTCTAAGCAATAATTTTAAGGCAATATGTTTCTTCAAAGCTGCAAATGAAAGTTTGTTGGTAATTATTCCCTAACAAACATGATAGGAGGTCTGAAAGCTTTCTCTCCCAAGTTGTTGGATGCTTTGAAGTAAGTGCTTCAGGAAGAGAGTGCTGTCCCCTCCTGAAAGCCTGAAATCAGCAGGTGAATCAAAATAGCCATCAGACTTCAGCCCTGGCAGTGGGGTGGCCGTATATGCAACACTGGCAAAGAGGAGAAAAGTTCATAACATTTGCATGAACTAATTTACATAGATAGATGAACATCTAGAAATAATTACTATAATTGAAATAGAACTACAGCACATCCCGCCCAGTTACCTTTGGGACTAAATCAGCACATGCCAAACAAGTGATTACAGCTCTTAATGAATCCTGCAGGACTGATTGACTGAACTCCCAACCTCTGGTTATGCATCCAGAGATGTGAGATCTACCTCCTCCCTGCTACCTGCTACATCAGGCATATCCAAACTTCGGTCCTCCTGATGTTTTGGACCATAACTCCCAGAATTCTAAGCTTAGATTGCCAATGGCAAAGGACTGTGGGAGTTGTAGTCCAAAACATCTGGAGGGCCAAAGTTTGGATATGCCTGTCCTACATCCTTTGGAGATCGACCTCCTGCCTGCAGAAGCTTTCACGAATGCCCATGTTTATAACTGCCTGAGTTCCTTTGGGAAATGGGAGCAGTATATAAATGCAAAAATAAATAAATAAATAAATAAATAAATAAATAAATAAATAAATAAATAAATAAATAAATAAAGCGATGAGCACAAAATGCCAAAATAGTGTTTCATTTTGCTTCTTATTTTTTGTTTGGTTTTTTGTTTTATTTCATTTAGAATGAAATGATTGTTTTAAAAAATTTGTTATGTTCTTCATTTTGTTTCAGTTTTTAATATAAATTTTTAATTATTATTTTTTTTACAGCTGCCCAGTCTGGCAAGTCAGTGCTTTTTTTCGGGGGGCGGGGGCATGGGCCGGTCGGTGCTTTTTAAAAATTTCTTTTTTCCCCTCCCACTGCCCATTTGGCCCGCAGGTACTGGCTGGTCGGCGCTTATTTTTATCATTTATTTTGACAAGCTCTGAGTTGGGCACTTGTCAAAATAAATAATAAATGAAAACGAAATGGAACGAAATGAAAATTTCTGTTTCATTTTCTTTTGTTTTGTTTTAAAAGGGCACTTCGTTTTTTTGTTTCGTGCCCATCTCTATTTATATACACAGGGTCAGCCTTACTACTGCGCACAGGGAAGTAGCTGGCTCCATTGAGTTGTAGGTGCTGTAAAATTGACTTGTTAGTAAATAATTGGTGATGTATAGTAGTAGATGAAGAGAAAGTGGTGGACTATGGTGTATTAGTAGCTATTGTGTTCTGTGAATATCTGTACTTTTACTGCATTGCAAAAAGAATTTTACTAGAATTTCGAAACTCGGGAAATTTTGTTAATGCTCTTTCAAGAAAGTTTTTAAAAATGTATTAAAAAGGCAGAATATATTTTAAAAGGAGCATAATCACAATGCCCGGAGGCTCTTTTCTTTTCATTTCATTTTTAAGAGGGGAATCTGAGTAAGGTTGGAGGCATGTGATGTCATTTCCCCAAGTCCCTCCAGAAAAAGTATCACCATCGTAGCTTTTATTGCCTAATGTGCCTCGTGGCGCAGTGGTTAAATGCCTGTACTACAGGTAAAACTGTGCTCACGACCTGGGGTTCAATCCCAGGTAGCCGGTTCATGGTTGACTCAGCCTTCCAGCCTTCCGATGTCGGTAAAATGAGTACTCAGCTTGCTGGAGAGGGGGTGGCAATGTGTAGCCTGCACACTGTAATTAAAATTTGTAAACCGCCCAGAGACTACTTGTAGTGGTATGGGGCGGTATATAAGCAGAACACTTTGCTTTCATTCCCTAATGTTGATGCTATAACCCTGAAAAGCTATGTAAGAAGAGCATTTCTGGCACAAACGAGAGATGATGGTGATTCTTTGACGGCCCTGATGCTCCATTAAGAAAAATACCCATCTTGGGACTCCTGTAACGAGAGCAATCTGACTGTACATATACATGAGGTTCACGTTGTTGAGAACCGCTCACCTCCATTTCACCACCTATTGTTTAAACTTCAGAAAATTAAGTAAAGCAGTGAAAGCCCAGTAATGAGGTCGATGGCGGGAACGTGACTATTATTGATCACTTGTAATCCATGGATGGATTTCTCTAGACCTCCAGCCCTCCTGGTGGCTTGGAAGCGCTGCACCAAGTCTGGGAATGATGGATTTTCTTTATAACCTCTCCGCATTCTCTTCCTAATGAAAACTGCTGTATATTAACGAGAAAGAAGTAAGCTCCTTAATATCAACATGCAGGAAAATATTGCAGCATTTAATGGGCCAGTTATACTTTAAAATGACACGCACACAACAATATGCATGCCTCTACCTTTTCCTTGAGAAATTAATACAGCAATGTTCAACTACCCCAAATGCCTCTTCATCTATTTCTTCGGATACCAGAATAATTTGTGTAAGCAAGCATTCATTTTTTTTAAAGGAAACTGGCCACGATTAAAACTGAACCATAAAATACCGTATTTTCCATCTATAAGACACCCCCATGTATAAGACGACACCACTTTCCCAACCCAATATTAATTTTGCTACCATGTGGTACTCTCCTCAGTTTACTTCCATGTGTGTGTAAGGCTACCTTCTTTTTTTAATCAAACAATTTTAGACAAAAAATATAGTTTTATATATGGAGAAATACTATAAGAATCTTAAAACGGAAAAGTTGGAAGGAACCGTAGGGACCATCAAGTCCAGCCCCTGTCAAGGAGGCCCAGTGGGGAATTGAACTACCACCCTCTGGTTCCACGGCCAGATGCCTAAACAACAGAGCTATCCAGCATTTCTTATATAGAATATATATGAACATTTCACTGTTTTGGAGCTTAGAGTTCCCAAACTTCCTCATGATCATTGGGGGATTCTCAGAGATATTGAATCAGGAACGTTCTGGGTCTGTCTACCAACCTTTCCACCATCTCTCTCTATGTCAGGGATGCCCAAACTTCGGCCCTCCAGATGTTTTAGACAGCAACTCCCACAGTCCCTTGCCATTGGCCATCCAAGATTAGAATTCTTGGAGTTGTAGAGTTGAGGGCTCTATGGTGTCCGGATTTTCTGTTTCCACCATCCCCATTCTGGTGAACTGATTTGAAAGTGTGTGCAAAGGGAGCGTTGTAGCTACTCCCCCTGCCTTTTGCTATCCCCACCTGAAAGACAGCCGGGAGAGGAGGCAGCACGGTATGTGTGGAACACCTCCACAGGATCAGAAGCCGTCATTTTTAAAAGTATCTCCTGCCATAGGCAAATCCCCAGCAAGGGCGTATCTAGGGGGGCGGAAGGGTCCATTTGTCCCAGGGGTAGCAATCTAGGGACACCTGGAGGGGGAGCATGAGAAGGAAGCTGTGCAGTCTCCCACCAGCAGCTCTCCCCCCCCCCCGCCCTAAGGCCTGGCAACGGGACCCACTCCACTGCAGCCTCCTCCTCCTCATCCTCCATGTGCTAGGCGAGCAGCAAAGCAAGCAGGCAGGCAGGTGCGCTGGGAGTGTGGTGGCTGCGGGACCCTTCTCCTCCTCCTCATCCTCTTCTTCACCTTGCTCTGGGCCCTCCCACGCACCCACCCACACCCACAGGATTGCCCCCCTTAGTGGGTGGATGTGATGGGGTTGGGGAGAGGCAGAGAGGTGCAACAACAACTTGCTCCAAACCCTTGCTACGCTGCTGATCCCCAGTGTGGTGTATTAGGTACAGTGATGGACTGGAACTTTGGAGGAGCAGGGTTTGAATCCCTACTGAGCATTGGAAACTCACCTGCCTTGAAAGGCCAATTAGGGTCTTTATAAGTCAGTTCCAACTTGACAGCACAGAACTCTTTCTTCCACACCCTTATGGAGATGCTCTGCGGATAGCTGAGACATGGCTCTGCAGATGATTCCTCTTCCTAGGCCAACAGCAACAAGCAGGGTGTGTATGTTACAATTCTCTCCCTGCTCATACTTTCCAGTTAACTCTTTTCTGAATGCCTGAATAGGGCTAGCAGGAATCTCCTTTCCAATACAATGTGTGACCCATATACATATATGAAATATCCTACGGCTGGCCATGCAGCAGTTGGTGAAAATCAATGCAAGTCAAATGCAAGCGGCTTTTTATCGGCGAGCAAAAAGAAATACTTCACATTGATTCCTCTTTTATTTTCTTGCCTTCCTGCCTTTGAGAACTTTCTCACAAGAAAGGAAAGGCTGCGCTTTTCTGATCCTGCAAGTCCATTCAGTATTTTTAGAACGAAGGGTAGCGGGACAAAAAGCAACCACCACTGAAAACTAAGAATGCCGTATGCCACTGTCAGAGGCACAGTGTCATAATTTAAACATGGTACAATGCAGTCTTTTATACTGTATATGTTTTTTTTTCCATTTTGGCCATATCTAAAATCCTGAAACTCTGGATATTCAAGCTAAAAGAACATATGTTCATATGGGTGCATGGGTGTTCTCTTTTTTTGACGCCCACATTAAGTGTCCAGAGATATTTGAAAACCAATTGCTATAACTGTTCAGAAAAGGAAAAGTTTTCAAACTTCTTATTCTGTTCCTCTTTATCCTTTTCTTTGTTTTTGTCTTATTTGGAAAACAGGCATTCCCCAAAAGGCAATTAAGCTTTTCTATCCCATCTTAAAGAGGTCATATCAAGTCGGTTTGTCATGCTGGATGTTCATATAAAGAAGACTGGTAATGTGCTGATGTCTATATTCAAATTTAATTTTATCTCTTGCACTCATTTGCAGCCGGCCTGTTGCTCTTTAAAAAAAAAAAAAACTACAGTTTTTAGTTCTTTTCTTTATCCTCAAAGCTATCCAGCATGGTAATTTAGGGTGAGAAATAATGATTTATGATTGTTTCTACATATATGCTGCCCCATATTGCCAAATCAGTCTTTGTGTAGCTCCTTTAGAATTTAGATGAATCACCTCCAGTTTTCTTTGCAGAACACACAGCATTTCATTGAATTTCTGAGCTGACACTTTGGAAATGCCTGTTCCACAAGATTCAGTTCCAAAAATCCAAATAAAATATATATCTCAGGAAGCTCCATTCCTCTCTGTCTGTCTGTCTCCCTCCCTCTGTTCTCTCCCTCTCTTTTTATCATACAGATCTTTTCACTACCTGGGATAAGATAAGAAAAGGTATCTTTTATTCAAAATGTTGTCACCGATCTTCCTGGTATCATGATTGTGATCTAAAAATGCTGAAATTAAATACATAAGAAATACAAGGCTGTTTTTTTCTACTGTGGTGAGAATCTTCTAAATCACCTTTTGAAAAATGAATAAATAAATAAAGGATTTGATTAAATCCTTTGATACCCTTGATCATGGAAGATTCATAAATAGATTGTTGTCATACCAATGTTTTCAGCCATTCTCATGCTGAGATCTTACGATACCAAGGATTTCAATTCCAGAGTGTTTTCTCCTGGCTTGGAAAATTACTTAATCATCGCTTTGTTTACCACTTTTCTTTTAATGTCTCATAATTGTAGAGCTGATTTCCACCATTTGTCAACATGAGCTGAATCCGATTGTTAGTGACAATCAGAGTAAACCTGTTGAAATAGCTAGGATCTGTTAGGGCAACACTAACATAAATCCTCTGGATTCAGTAGGGCTTTTCTAGTGATAAAAATGATGGCTTTTAGCGCATTATTTTTAACTAATCTCTTTCAGTTTTGCAAAGTATGCATCTTTGTAGCTGTCTTATCCCCAAAGACCCATTTTGTTTCTTTCTTGTTAATTAATTGCTGATGGCAAGTGAGTCCAGGAAGTTAGAAAGGAGTAACCCCTTCCCCACCAGAAAATGGTTAGAGACAGACCTGACACACACTTTTCTTTCTTTCTTTCTTTCTTTCTTTCTTTCTTTCTTTCTTTCTTT
>JAHTLZ010000213.1:5804801-5823163 GCA_023846285.1 Phrynocephalus versicolor | reverse complement strand
ATGATGATGATGATGATGATGATGATGATGATGATGATGATGATGATAGGATAGAAATACTTGGATTCAGATTTCAAGTTGATTGTATACAAGCCAAGAGAAATAATATATCTCTACAAAGTTTTATTTGGATCATTCACGCAAAAGGAAGATATTAGAGCTACTGCCTAGGCCAGTGATTCCCAAACTGGGTTCCACAGATGTTCTTGGACTAAAATTCCCAGGTGCCATCACCTCTAGGCTATGCTGACCAGGATTTCTGGGAGTTGTAGTCCAGGAACAACTGGAGACCCAAGGTTGGGAATCACTGGCCAACATATTGATATACCTCCCACTCGCAAAGTGCTTAGAGGGAGTCACTTGGATTGTGACATCTATGTACATTTGATAATCATCTTAAAGCTTTGACCGAGTGCTTTGGATGTCTCTTGTGAAGAAACTCTCTTTGGTCAATTAGAAAACTAATTTCAGTGGCATATTTCCGCCTTCAGCCTTTTTATCGATTGACATTCTTTGGTTTGTTTGAAGAAGAAAAAAACATGCCCATTTGCTGAAACATTGGATCAGGTTTCGCTTGGGCCCCCAAGTTCCATTCCTGGAGGGCTTTCAGGTCAGCAAGCAGAAGCTGGCTTTGTACCGTGAAATAAAATCTGATACAGATTAAATGTTTGTATTGGTTATATCTCATTTTCTCTGAAATGTCTGTTCACAGTTCAGCGATTCTCTTGGAGATAAATCCTCAGAGACAGAATAGGTATTATTCTTATCCAGTTCAATGGTATATGAGATTGTATTTCTCTCTTCCGGGGGAGCTACTTTAAGGAAACATGGAACCTTGATAGGACTTACTCCAGCAAAGGAGTGTTTTTGCTCGTTCACTAAATCCATTTTAGAGGACAAGATCAAACTATCTTTCTTTTGGTAACAGGATTTTTGTCCCTTCCTTTGGCATGAAGTGTTTTCTTAAATTCCCCAGATATTTTGGATGGTTCTAATTTCTGGACCAGTGTTCAGTCATTTCAGATGTGAGGGTTGATAAGAATAAGTTTACTTTTGCAATACATAGTTGGGTAGATAGTGTTTTCCTTCCCACCTTTTCATAGTGTCTTACAATACCTCAAGAAATAAAATGAAATAAAATACTTAAAATAAAGGAAACAAAATAAAATAAGATTTGGAATCAGATTGGACAACAGGTTCCATAATTCCCTTCCCTATTGTAGTACTTGACAGAGAGACACCTAAAAACAGTTCGCCTGAGTGAAAGGCCTATACTAGTGGTGGTGAACTTTTGACACTCCACATGTTTTGGGCCAAACTCCCAGAGTTCCGAGCCTAGATTGCCAATGACAAAGGACTGTGGGAGGTGTTGTCCAAAACATTTGTAGTGCTGAAGGTTTGCCACCACTGGCTTAGACTGATAGTCTTTGAGGCTTATCTCCATTCAAACTTCCTCTTCCTGCCCAGTGCTACTTGGGAGCTTTCTGTTTTAAAAAGGAACTAGGTGGAGCTAGGATTTAAAGCCTTCTAAGTCAGACCTTTCTCCCAAAGCTTGAACTTGGGCATGTGGTTGGAGATCTTCCATATCACCAGTAGACCATACCCTTTGGCAGTATTAATGTGCCTTGGCAATTCCTTTGAAGGATCCATATGATAAGAATCCAGTAACTGTTGCTGAGATTGCCATTCACAAAACTGTTTCTGTTTTCATTTACAGTGTGTTACACACAGACAGACAGACAGACAGACAGACAGACACAATTCATCTACTGTACTGTATTTAGTTTTGACTTGACAACTCATGAGCAGTCTCACGGCTCAGTGGTTAAACTGTAGTACTGCAGCCAAATCTCTGCTCATGACCTGGGTTCAATTCCCAGTAGCCAGCTCAGTGTTCACTCAGCTTTGGTGCCTACAATAAATTGAGTAGTTAAATTCGCTGGAGTTGGGGTGGGACAATGTGTAGCCTTCATAACTGAATTGTATTGCTCTCTGAATTGCTCAGAGAGTGCTTTATATATAATGAAATGACTATGTTTTCCATTCAGAAAAGTAAGCAACCCAGGGACCTTACTGGACAATGCGCAGACTCCATATCTAGAAGTAGTGAACCCTTGATAGGGGGAAAAAGTTGTCTGTATATTCTATCATGAGCCTGCCTCAACTTGCATTTGGAAAATCAGCTCTCTTTGGTTGTGTAACCGATTAGTTGACAGATAACTTAATTTTGTTGGCATATTTGTTGTCTCGGGCATATACTGCTAGAAAAGTTGCATTACTTAGCAGCAGGGTAGGTATATCGTGGTAAGAAGAGGGGAATACACTTTTGCCTTAACAGGCGATCTGACCAGGAGTGTGTGTGTGTTGTGCCATTACAGTCATGACCGACTCTTCGTGACCCCATCTCCATGGGGTTTTCTTGGCAGGAATACTGGAATGGTTAGCCAGTTCCTACTCCAGGCGCCTACAGCACCTGGTCTTCCCTGGCGGTCTCCCATCCAAGTACTAACCAGGCCCAACCCTGCTTAGTTTCCGAATTCAGGTGAGATTGGATGCACTTAAGGCATCTAGGCAGCCTCTGACCAGGAGTACCATCCATTTAAGTTAAAAGAGCATGGAAGGAGATGTGCACTGCAGACTGGTACATACAAATCCTGGATTTCAGCACAGCGCAACAGCTTGCCTCAAAGCGTGCCAACTGAAGCGCTCTTTCCATGGGGCCAGCTTTTATGTCTTGCCTTCTCATGGTGTTTTAAAAGCATGGCAAGCCCTCTGAAACAAAATCGAACTTTCTAGTCTGGCTTCTGTACGCACACACAGCAGTGGAATGAATGATTTAATATATATTTTAGTGGGAAAGTTTGGTTTTTTAAGAGTGCACCTCGAGTTCTCCCATGCCTGGTAGCGATTTCTATTAATGGGAAATAAAAGCCAATAAATAGCAGGCTCTTATGCCTGGGGATGTCGGAAATGATTTGTTCAATTGCATGTCACAAATGGATGGGGTAAATAATCATGCAGTAAAGCAACTGTCAGCAGCTGCATCAGCCACCCCAAAAGCCTGTTTTGCTAAAGGAAGAAAAAATGGAATGTTCCTACCAGTTCCTCCAAGTTAAGGTTAAGAACATGTCATCTCTGACAGCTTGCATTTTGGTAACCTCACTTACATTATTTGTCCCCGATGCACACCAGCCTCCCTGTGGTGGAATCAGAGCCGGCACTTCCATTAAGGCAAACTAGGCAGTTGCCTAGGGCGCCAAAATGGAGAGACGGCACGGGCCAGCCTGCCACTCCCCCACCCCCACCACCCCGCCGCTGGCCACCGCCGTCCATCCCCCACTGCCCACCAGCAACCCGTTGCTGTCCGCCCATCGCTGCTGTCACCGTCCGCCCGCCACCCCGCATCCATCGCCGTCCGCCCCCCACGCCCATCGCTGTCCCCCACCATCTGCCGCCTGCCCGCTGCCCCACCACCCACCCACCACCACCCTGCCCACTCCCCGACCCCCACCCTCCCCCTGCCCCGCCCGCCCACCCCCACCCCTTGCCTAGGTTGCAAAAATAACTAGCACCGGCCCTGGGTGGAATGTTGGGTTTTTTAAAAAAAATTTCTCGTGGCTTTTCCAACAGATGCATATGGAGAACTATGGAATAGCAGAGTTGTGCTGCTCAGTTTCCAGCGGTTGGGGCTTGTTGTCTGCCATTGTTGTAGAACAATGGCTCCCAACCTTGTGGACTCAAACTCCAAGGGGCCTTCACCACCAGCTGTGCTGGTCAGGATTTCTGGGAGTTGCCGTCTAAGAACCTCCGGGCACCTGAGGTTGCCAACCAGTTCCGTAGAAAGTTGTGATGGTAGAGGCATCTTATAGTGGAGTGGTGGGTTTAACTCAGAGGAAGTTCCATACATGTTGAAAATTCCATTTCAGCTCATAAACAGCAATCAAAAAACCTTCTGCTTCATGGTGGCTGCCAAGGAGATCTGTGTATGTGTTTTTTTTTAAGGTGTTGAGTTCATGACCAAAAAACAAAATAAATCTGATTCTGTATCTCTATCAACTTCAAAGTGATTCGGCCAGCGGCCTTGGAGTTAACAGCTAGAGAACTGTAAGAGCAGAGTTGTTTTGAAATCTTTGTTTTCACACTAATTTACTTTGCCATCCCTGATAAGAATCAGTGAGTGGAGCTCCACGGTGAAAACTACAGTTCTGATTGTTTCAGCTACTTCTCTAGGGGTTTCTTCATCTCTAGACAATGCTACTGCTTTCAGAAAACAACCTATGATGATCCTTACCTCACCTTTCTGTTTTTTGAATTGACTGGGTCAGTTAGATGTGACCGAGGATGGGAGGGCTGTATTGCGTTATCATCTTGATGTTCAAATTGTATTGTCATCTTGATTTATGAGTGCAATTTGTGGAGGCCGTATGCTTAACCCCTTGCACATTTAATTGACGAAGATACATTGAATCACCAGTACTTTTTAAGAAATACAGTTGCCTTCATAGTTACAACACAAAGGGTTTCTTACAATGTCCATCCACAATGTTTCATAGGTGAGCTGTGCATTGTGTGTGTGTGTGTGTGTGTGTGTGTGTGTGTGTGTGTGTGTGTGTGTGTGTGTGTGAACAGGACACACACACTATATTTGCATATATATTTTGAGAAGGCTGGGGAATGTGTGGGTCTCCAAGCAATGCTGAACTACAACCCCTTTCTTCCTTAGCCAGCAGGGTCAGTGGTGAGGGATTATGGGAGATGTAGTCCTGCCACAGCTGGAAGCTCGCCTGCCCTTATATCATTAACCAGATTCATGCTCTCTTAACCATTTCATCAAATAGTGTTGCAGGGGCCCTGTGTTCATTTGGTGTCTCTGGCTTCTGTGTATGTTTTTTTAGAGACAGGTGAAAGATGTTTATGGTTTTAAGATACATGGAAAAGGCTGGGTAGGGACCAAAGCCATAGTGAAATAGAACTGGGGATGATTGGGTTAATAAACAGTTATTTGCCTAACAACCCAGAAATTTTAACTGGAGGGCTCAATGTTTTAAGGAACAGTCAAGTCTGAAACAAAACAGGCATTTTGACTCCCCAAACTGAATTTCAAGAGAAGGAAGAGGGAAATGGAGCATGAATTTCATTTTACATGAAGGTAGAGTCAGGCCAGAGGGTAACAACTTTTTCTGCTTTTAAAAAGTAGCAGCAGTAGTAAATAAAGTAGTAATAAAGCTTTTCTTTATTTCTTGGATTTTACTGATTCATGTGAGGAGCAGGCAGATATCTTGTAGAATTAAGCTGCATGATCTTCGGACCCTGGGCCCTATTCTTTCCAGTATTTTTCCTGCTTCCCCCAAACTTGACAAAACTTGTATTGAGATAGCACAGAACATTATGGAGACATTTCTCATCCTGGACACACTCTGTTTGTACTGTTGCCATCAGGCAGAGAGTACAGATCTATTAGAACAAGGACAAACAGATTCAGAAACAGTTTTTACCCAAGAGCAGTAACAATGCCAACATTCTGTTAAAAAAATTAAGTTGATGGGTAATATCAGTGTGGAATGTGTAACATGTATATTGTGTGGGTTATTGTGCAGTTGTGTGAGAGAGAGTAGGGTTGTGTGTGTGAGTGGTTGTTGTTTTTTAATTGCGGTTTTTATGTATTGGTATGAATGTTGTCAGGTGAGAGAGTGTAGGGTAGTGTAGGTGTATGCTTGGTTTTATGTCAGTTTTTTTAAAATGGGTACAAGTGATGTTGGGTGAGAGAATGTAGGAGTATATGTATGAATGATTGTTTCTTAAATGGTAGCTTTATGTCTTGGAATTTTTTTAATATTTGGGGTGAGTGATGGCATGGACTGGATAGCCCTTTTTAATTTCGTTGTATTTGTACAACAACAATAAAGTGTTATTCTACCCTATTCTATTCTATCCTTCCATTATTCCATGTTTTCTAGTTTCCTTGGTACCTGAAGCTTTCCGAGATTTCTTAAAGCCATTGGTCCCTTTTGTTCCATATTGTCTACTTGCATGGGAAGTGGCTCCTCAAGGCAGATAGATGAAGATATTTGTAAGCAGCTATCTGCTGGAGGAGTGAATTTGGGGCCTTCTGCAGGTGATGTCAGCTGCACTTTACTTACTAAACTGTATTTTAAGACAGCTTTAGTCTCTAGATTCATTTTTAATTCATGGATTAATGGTTAGGGTAAGAATAGTGTGAGGAGCCTGCCTTGGCAAATGTCAGTGTCTTCTCAAAAAAATGATTTACCTTCTTTTATGATCTGTTTCCATCTTGCAAGATACCGGGTGCCACATCTCATTTCATTGGTTTGTTCGTTTTGCTTTAGCTGGAAGTAATGGTGGCAAAATATGTGCAGGAGGGAAGGAGGCTGACTGTGAGGGTTCGTTGTGTGGATACTCCGGTTCCTAGCACAAATGAGGATTGTCTGGTCTATTTGTACATTTTCCTGATAAAACTTTTATTGTCCAAAACATAAGTTGCTTTATTTCGCCCAACAGGTACTATTGTTTCTGGGCGCTCAACAATGCTTTCAACCGTTCCTTCAAACACAAACGGCTTTGACGTAAAAGGTCCTTCTAAGGGTCGGGGAGATTGTTCTTCTGGGGAGCTCAATGGGTGTCCTGGGACCCTCTCCCGAAACACTGGCTCCCACAACAGGGATGCCGCACCCACTGAGCCATAGGGTTCTCTCAGGATGGTTGTCCCCACCTCTCCCTCGTCCAGTCAGCATTCCCCAGTGGTTTGACCTGAACTGACCAAGATAGAGGTTCCATGGGTCTCCAGTCCCGCTTCTCCCATCTCTCTCCTTCACGTCCTCCCCCAAGTCTGAGTCCCAACATCTGTCTTTAATGGTTTTTCCTTTGTTTCCAACTGCCACTACCCCTGTGTGTGCATCTCATCCCGCAATAGGCCTCCTCAATATTCCGTTCCTCTCTCTTATCCCCTTCCTTCACTTTACACCAGGCATGCCCAAATGTTGACCCTCCAGATGTTTTGGACCGCGACTCCCATAGTCCTTTGTCATTGGCAATCTAAGCTTAGAATTCTGGAGTTGTGGTCTAAAACATCAGGAGGGTTGAAGTTTGGACATGCCTGCTTTCCCTCTTAGATTTTCTCTTGCAGATGGCACACAGCTGGCTTTTCCTTCTTCCTCTTGTCCACTCTCACACTGACTTGCACAAGGGATGGGACAAGGCATGCCTGGCATATACTGCTGCTCTTCAAGCCCAAAATCAGCTTAATCAGTTCTGTCAATGGTGAAGAATGCCGGAAGTGGCCCATCTTACACCATTCAAACCACTATAGGTAGTCCCGGGCTTGATGGCTTCACTGTTTCATTCTTGAGTCTAACAGTTGACGCCACTCAAAGGAAAGCCTTTTTGGTTCAATTGCTGTGGCCAATGTTGGCCCTGGTGGTCTCTGTGAAAGGAAAGCGCTGAAAGACATCCACAGCTCTCCTGCTTTCGATGGATAAATGCAAGTATCAGAGACTGCAGAGAAAATGACACAAATAGACATAGGCATAGATGCAGCAAATAGAGATGGGCACGACTCAAAAAAATGGTGTTTCGTTTGTCGTTTGGTCGTTTAGGGGTCCGTTTCGGTTCGTTTTTGTTTTCGTTGGGTTTTTGCAAATTTTTCATTTTCGTTTTCGTTAGGTAACGAAACCGAAAAACGAAAATGAAAAATTGCTGTTTTGTTAGCATTCTTTTCAGTTCAATGCATTTGCCGCAACGAAAACGAAAAACATGACAAAATTTTTCGTTTCGTTTCCGTTTCTGTTTTGTTTTTGAAAAATTTTCATTTTCGTTTTCGTTATGTAACGAAATGAAAAAACAAAAATGAAAACGAAAATGAAAATTTCGCTGAGTCGTGCCCATCTCTAGCAGCAAACATACCCCAGGAGTCATTTTTCATTTCCAGCAGCTGCTCTGGAAAAGACAGTGACGTATGCGATGGCATGACACAGCGTCTGCGAAAATTGTAATTTGCCTAGGAAGCATGGGGGAGGGGAAAACACAGCCTTGTGTGTAATCTAGAACTGTATGTCACATAAATCCAAGGTGTCTCGACAACAGCTAACTATACCACCTAGCTTGAGAATTCAGGATGTCTGGCACAATCCAGTTAGAACTGTCGGTTGGAACAGGATAAGTGAGGGAAATTTGGCTGGCATTCAGAATGCACATGTGCAAGGGAGAACTGAACTGATGTGAGTCAAGAACGGAACAAATGTAAAGCTGGAAAAATAAGTCACTGATTCAAGCAACCGGAAAAGGCAGGTTCATCCATACCTTGAAGACAGAGGTTCCGAACTTTAATTCCTCAGATGTTCTTGGCTTACAACTCCCAGAAATCCTGACCAGCAGGGCTAGTGGGTGAAGGCCTCTGGAAATTCTAGTCCAAGAACATCTGGGACTAGATTGGGACAATTGTATTGTTGTACTGTGTTTTTAATTGTTGAATATATGATTCTTATATTCCCTTCTATATATGGAGATCATTTTTTTACCAAAACACATTCTGGGTGTGTCCAACCACACTTGGCAAATAGAAATGATTCTGATTCTGATTCTGATTCTGATTCTGGACTCAAGCTGAGAACCGCTGCGTTGTGACACTTTCAGCATGTGTGTGCTTGTGTGCTTGTGTGTGGAACAGTTGGCTTGAGCCTCTTTCCAAAACATTTTAAGCATCTTATTCGTTGCTCCTTTGTACGCCTTTAAAGCTACTTGTTTCTTTGTTGGGGGAACTCCCAAATTGAATTTCGCTCTGTGTGATATTTCAGTGGCAACTCTTGCTGACGGGCAAGGAGGAATAATGTATTCCACTACAAGCTCCCCATTTGTCTTTTGTTTTCCCTTTAAGTGTGTGTTGATGTGAAAATGGCTGGAGTGGCTTGTAGTGTAGAGCCCTTTAATATACATGCTCTCTAGCATAAATCTTGTTTTACACAACAGTCCCATCTGGACCTTGCCAAATTGATGTGCCCCTTCCAAAATAATTCACCATGTAATTCAGTTTAACATAAACTTTATTTTCTACATGGCCTCCTTCTAGCTGAAAACACTTAACTGAATTAAAAAGCTACCATCCAGCTTGTGATGAATGAAAACAACTGGTGCTTTAGAGGAAGCAAAAGGGTGGGTGAGTCAAAGCATTCCACACTGCAGGGGTGGGTAGTCATATGAAGACGCCAGGAGAAAAGGATGGATGATTGAAAAAAAAAAAACTAAGGACACACAGCAATATACTAAGGCAGCTTAGAAAATTGCTCAATTTAGATGGGATACGAACCATAGAATCACATCCTGGATGAAGTTACTTGGGACACCCTGCATGTTCCAGAACCCATTCACCACGGGCCATTCTGGTTATGACATTATGGGAGTCCAGAAAAGATCTACTATAGTTTTGACATTTGTAAGTTCTTTCACATGGTTAGTGAACTTCAAGTTTAAATTTGCCTATATTCTTCTAAACTCTTCATTAAGATCTTGTGGAATATACAGTGTTATACAGCATAGTGTTGGTGGTAAATGCGTTCCCACTGACACATTTGAATGTTGCATACCTTATGTGACCCCACGTATGGGGTCCGCATCAAACTTTATTTTTGTTATCATTTTTGCGGTGGTCCTCTATGTTTTTTTTAAAAAAGATCTGCTATGTCAGTATACCGATATATTGACTTTCAGCTTGCCAAATACACCTTTTTTTTTTTTGCTATTTCCCATGCATAACATGTTTGCAAATGGAAATAAGTTCAATGGGGAATGATTTACTCATGTAAACATGACCATAAGATACCACTGTACCAACTGACTGTAGAAAGTGCTTAAAAAAATATTCATGGGAAGACGCCAAAGAGGGAGCAAAACGGTTTTGCTGCAAATTTAACAAGTTCCCATGGGGTCATGTTCTGGATTAAAATCCACATCGGAACAGCAACAAGGATTTTACCACTCTGAGACCAGGCGTACTTGTAAAATGTGCTGAGTCACACTTCAGGGGGTTTGGTTGCACTTTATTTTTTAAATTTTTTGCAGGACGGTGGATAACAATTGTATGCTCCTCATCAGCAAGCACTTTGCAGCGAATTTTAGTGGACATGGGATAAGGGCCTGAACTGAATCATTGCCCAGGGAATGCCCAAATGTATCCACGTTATTTGAGGCATCTCCTTCCACTTCCCCTACTCGCAAGAGGTGTCTTCCATTGAGCCTTGCAAGGGGTGAGAGCTCTGATATGTCAGGTTTATATGCAACATTGTAGATAAAGCCAACTGCTAAATTGGAATCCCAAGCATCTGAGCATGCTAGCAGCTGTCCCCGGTAAGCTTGCACTTAGCTGTACAATGAAAATCTTTTTTTCCCCATGAGCTCGCCAGTTTTGCTTGCGCAGAAGCATGACAATGAGCTTGTGAGATGTAGGAGATACAGTTCAAAGTGGAGAGTGGGGGAAATCACATACACGGCAGATGTGAGTCACCACAACTCATGATTCAGGGAAGTTCCCAGCCAACGCTGTGCCTCATCCTCTCCATCACCTCCCCAAGGACGCTATCCAGATGACGTTGTCAAGAAACATTAGAGGTGTTTCATGAGATGGACAGAGTAGATGGATATTATTACTGTTTTGGGGCTGCTCCCAACGATTGGGTTGCTGAGAGCGTGACCATTTCCAAGCACCTCATTCTCTCACCCTTTTCCCTTTCATGTCTCGCAAAATTGCAAAGGCCTGCCTGATTTACTTGCCAGTAAACCATTGCCAGGCTCATTGAAATGCATTCAAATGCCAAATAAATCCACTCTAGAGTGGGCTCAGGGAACCTGGAATGTCAACCCTGAAATTACTTGCTTTAATTTGCTATGTCTTTTGTCGTTTTGTTTTTGTTTTGTTTTTCATTTTCGCTCTTGCCATTGCCATTCATCCTGTTTAAGGATGCAAAGAATGCTCATTAAATTCCAGGGGCTGTGCAGATGAATCTGAACCCAAAATGCCTCCTTCACACCTGATGGGTACAAGGTTAGGATAGAAGGAGAATAGGGAGATCTTCTTGGACAAAGTTCTGGGAAGCTGTTTGGATGGATAGCATGAGTAAAATGTACAGGGGTGGGAGATTGCAAGAAAGGATTGTGTAGATGCATGGAGAGAAGGATATTCAGGGAACTGGGCTATTTTCATTCACTGCAACCACATGAAATGGGGGTGCAGAATTCCATGTGAGTCACAATGATTGTAGGGAGCAAACTTTACAGGTCTCTGCTATGCAAAGCCAAAATGCTAACTGTCTGAAAGATGGCACCGTTACTTAACTTTCTTTAGCATACAATACAACTCTGAATTTTATATACACCAGTGTGAAAGAAGGAAGGGAAAGATACAGCTGTTTCATCTTCCACTGCATGCCAGTGGGATGGCAGGCAACCTGAATTAACAAATCTAGTTGGATCAGAAGCACTAATTGGATTGGGGAAGGCCTGGATCATAATAGAGGTCGTGCTTTTCCCATCTGACACTTGTTGACTGCTAAGGAGAGAGCCTCCACCGACAGGGAGATGGTATAGTCTCTGAGCCGAGTGGCAGGTCTCTAGTTCAGGGGTACATTGAACAGGGCTTGGTAAGCAGGTGCCGCAGCACGATTCACGAGGGAAGGCTCTAGGCAAGATGTCATGGGCTCTTGGAAGCCTTGGGCAATCAAGAAGCTAAAGTTCTCCTAGGGATGTCCAGAAGATCCCAGTGGTCCCATTTAAAGGCTCACCACATATGGAATGTGTTGACCTCCTGGCTGGTGCAACAACATGGACACATTCTCTACTATATCATTAGCCTGATGGACTTTGCAGTGTCACAGATGCAGGACATAGAATAGAATCACTCTCCTGCAAACTGCCTGAGTCCGTCTGCTATTTTTGTATGCTGTTATGGACCTTGCACTGGGTAGAGACAGTTTTTGGGTCACAACAAGTCTACCATACTTGCAAAATGGGCTTTTAAATTTATTGACATTTATGAATTATCCTTAACTCCAGAAAACTCTCATACCTGATGAACCTTGCTGTCTTGTTTACAACCATTACATCATGACACAGCATCTAGATCAGTGATGGCAAACCTTTTAGAGACCGAGTGCCCAAACTGCAATTCAAAACCCATTAATTTTGCTCAAAGTGCCAATACAGCAATTAAACCTGAATACAGGTGGCTGTGAAGGGGCAAAGTTGGGTGCCCACAGAAAGGGCTCCGAGTGCCACCTTTGGCACCCATGCCATAGGTTCACCAACTGTGATCTAGACTATGGCATCTAATATCAAGCTTCCTGTGCCCGACTCCACTCTTTGGGCCTTTTCACATGACCCCTAAGATCCGCTGGCCACTTAAATTCGGACCAGAGATATTGGGGGTTCGTTGCTCTTCCTGCATCCCCACCCCTCCGCACTTCCTTGCTCCTGTCTGCGTGAGGGGAGGGAGAAAAAAAGAGAGGGAAAAATGCAAGCTCACCTCCGAAGCTGCCCAGAGCCCCGTCATCGTCCTGATTCCTTCTTTTAAAGGGGCGGGAGGCAAAAACAAACAAACCCAGAAGCAAGGAGAGCCCGGCACTCACCAGATTACATCCGGATCTGGGGATTTTCACCCTCCAAGAGCAGGTACATGAAAAGTGCACTGGGACGCGCTTAGGTGGGCGTGGTCGCACTTAATTTCCTGCAAAACTCCGGAGCTGGTGGGGAAACAATTGTAAGCTCCGGAGCTGGCAGCCATTTGCAGCGGAGTTTAGGGGTCGTGTACAAATACCCTTTGTAGCAGATGACCAACAAGGGCATTTTCCTTATTTTGAAAGCTCACACAGAGGATTTTAAGTACTGCTGTTTCAGTCAATGGCATGGATGGGGTCTTTAGGCATTCAAAGGAAGTCGGTGAAGGTGGTGGCATAGCTTGTCTATTTCTTTTTCATGCCTTTCCCCCTGAAATTCCTATTTAAGTCTATGGCTGCTATGCCACGGCCGAAAATCTGGATCAAAGTAAAATGCAGATTTTCCCCTAGAACAGTCACGTGGTTGAAAACGCGGTTCTTGTGTCCTCACAGGTGCAGTTTAAAGAACCACATTTTTTTGTATCCCCATGAGTGGGAACTTCAACACAGTGGAACAAAAAGGTTTTGATGCAGCTTTTTAGAGTCCCCCTTGACTCAAATACTGGTTAAAAATCCGCATCGGAACTGAGGCAAGCTTTTTACCACCTCGAGACCAGGTACTTGCAAAACTCGTTGGGTCGTGTTTAAGTGGGCGTGGTTGCATTCCCCCCCCCCTTAAAGTCCTCTGGTCATGGGGGACACAATTTTATTAACTACATCTTCATGCAGTTTGAAGCAGTTTTTAGTGGTCATGGGATAGCAGCCTATGTGTTTTCCCCCTCTTCCTCTCTTTCTGATGTGGGGGAGGGATGCCACTGGGAGAAATCTACTTCAGTTATCCTTGTGATTTTCCACTGAGGTAAATATGTTTGTTTGTTTGTTTGTTTTAAGGATGGTTGGTGCTACAAAGTTTGGCCTTGGGGAGTGTTCCCCCCTCCTGCTCACAACTCTAATGTTGACTGCCTCTGTGTGTGCTAAGTGCATAAAATCAGCCCAGGTTTCTTTTTGTGTCGCTTAATGTTCTGGTGACAATTATTTGAAAAGTGCTTTGTGAGTATTGCTTGACATCCTTCCAGGTAAGCAGTATTCCACAAAAGGCACACCTTTTTCCTATTGATACCAAGGGCATGCCTCACAGGCTTTCAGGGACCATTTGTTAGCACTGAGAAGTAGTGTGTCTCATTCACCTTTTTTAAAAAAAGGCAGAAGAATGTGGTGAGTTTTCCCTATTTTGTTGTTGTTGAAAGCATGTCATTTGGTGGTTTTGACTGGCAACAATCTCCAAGTGGGTGAAAACGACAACAGCCATCAAGACTAGAAATGGTGAGATTAGTTCCATGGATAAAAATGAAACCTTGTTAACTTGATGCAGGACTGTTCAACTTTGAACAGGCCAAGGTCTACTTTTCCTGGCCCAAAGTGCCTGAGGGCTACTACACTAAAACGTCTACTTACAAATTTTATCCGTTCTGAGCACATGCACATAAGTAAAAACTTTTGTTAAGTACAGTATAGGAATGCATTGAAAACCAATTAATCTGTTCTGGAGGGAACATATTTCAGTGCACCATGGCCCTTGAACTGCCCCGCTTGGCTGAGACAGTGGGCTGGCAGACCCAGAACTTTGCTTGGGCAGTGGTGGTCCTTGGGATGGGGGAGGGAGGGGTGGAGAACTTATCCCCTCACTTTTTTTATTGATGGCCGGTAGACTACTTTTGAACCCTTCGTGGGCTACCAGTAGCCCGCCGTCTACCTGTTGGGCAGGCCTGCCTTGATGAAACCTCTCCTTTGCATGACTAACAGGTTTATGTCAAGGGAAAACAACGGTATCAAAGATATGTTCTTGTTGTCAGGAGAAAGAAAGGAAAAAAACTCAATTCCAGCTTCTTCCATGACTCAATGCAAACTTTAATTTGAAATTCTTGATTGTTGCCCACGCATATTGGAGAGTGCCCTGATGGGAATTCAAGGTGTCTTGGAGGATTTGATAGAAGACTTGCCTATAAAGTCTAGGGGGAGAAAAGTTGCCTTGATTAAATGGAAGCCAAACAGAGGCCATTATCTGTTTATAGCTTTCTTTGAAAGGTGAGTTGGTCTCTAAGGCCCCTGTTTTCTGAAGCTAATAAGCAGGTTCTCATACTTTTATGTTCCCTGACATTCTCTTTTGTGTTCTGTGGCATCTCTTTCTCTGATCAATGGTCTTAAAAATTAAGCAGCAGCACTCAAAAAATACAAGGCATTCCTGGGCGTAGGGGATGAAGGAGGCAGACATGAGCATCCATAGTAACTGTTGGGTTGTTTATGGGTCTTTGGTAGCAGTCCTTCCATCTTTGCGACACCGAATTGACATTTTATGCTTTCCCGCAGGCAGTATCTTTTATGGGATAATTGCTGTAGGCAGAATGTAATGAACTGCTCAACTTTTTTTTAATTATCATTATTTTGCTTTCATTCCTTCCCGGTAAAGTTCTCTTAAAGTGTACGCCTTTCAGCACACAAAGATCAAAGGTGGCAGAAAGGTGGTGGCTTGACTTGGAGTCTCCCAAGTGGTGTTTCCATGGGGAGGGGAAGATAACGAAGAGCAGCAAGTAGGAAACCAAGTGTGTAGGAATCAATTTAGAATGTATTTATCTGCTTCTGCTTCTTTTTTGTGGAGGGGGGGTGGCATAGGGAATGTCCCGCTCTGCATCCTTGATTGTTTTAAAGAAGAAGAGTGCTTTAGGAGCACAGACTGGACTCAAAGCTTTTACTCCAGCCATAAAAGTTTATTTTATTTCCTGTTCTCCTCTCTAATGGCTCCAATTACTCTGAGCCGATTCCTGCTATTTTGTAGTCAATAAAAAAAGGCCAAAGAGGACCCTCTCCTCTCTGCCAATGGCATAAAAACTTAAGCACTTGCGGAGACTCTTCCCGAAACTGAACTTTTAAGGCTTTGTCCCTGAGCGCTCTCTTTAACACCCCCTCCCCCCAATGCATGCCTCTCCTTTGGGAAGAGATACAAAAGGACAAGCCAAGACATAACTTGAAGCAAGATTGGCCACGACCCCACGCCCACTGTGTACCGCAACAAATAAATCTTGTTGCGGTCACGTGGTTTTGTTGCTGTTCCTGTGTCCCCAAGGACACACTTTATTGTTACGTAACTTCTGTGACCCCACGGACAGGGTCCGCATTTATTTATTTATTTATTTATTTATTTATTTATTTATTTATTTATTTATTTATTTATTTTAGGGCTTATATACCGCCCGTCTTCCAGAAAGGAACTCCGGGTGGTTTATAACAAAAACAAAACAGTAAACATCAAAGTGCATTTTGTTTTGTTGTCCTCCGACACTATTTTTTTTTAAAAAATTAAAACCGATAGGTAGGCATATCAGTATATTGATTTTCATTTGTCATTTGTCAGACTTTGAATTCTTCTTCTTCTTCTTCTTCTTCTTCTTCTTCTTCTTCTTCTTTTTGGCTTCTTTAAGTGCATAGTGGCTTCTCATACTGTGAATTTACTGTCATTTGGCTGCTCCAAGTAGTGCCACTAGGTGGCCCTATGGCGATGGAATATTTATGCTGCCTCATGGCGCATGTACCAGTTTAAAAACTGCAACGAAACAGCGACAAAGATGCCACCACCCCGAAGCCAGGTACAAGGAAGATGTGCTGAGTTGTGTTTCGGGGGGAGCATGGTTGCACTTTATTTTGCTTAAAGCACAGTGGACGTGGGGGAACAATTTTAAGATCCGCATCTCAGAGCACTTTCTAGAGCAGCAAAGTGGGTGTGAGGTAAGGCCCATTCTTACCACATTCTCCTCTCCAAGACATGTGCAATCTAGATACATCTTTATCTGGTAAATCCACATAATTTGTTTTATATCTTAGTAGGAACGGACACTCATTTTGAACAGAGGCAACTTGCATAAATTATGGAGACTGCGGTGATAGAAATAAATGCTGCTTACCTTGCCCTGACCAGAGGTGAACAATTATGTGAGGCTCAAAAATTCATCATCACCACCCAAATCAAAGTGGATTAAATCAATGAGAGGGAATAATTTAGTAAGCTCTTGTGACATCAACACTGGGATATAGAGAAATACAATAATGGCAGCACTTTGGAAATTCTTTGTAGACAATCATATTGCCCAAGTTTGCAAAAACCATATTGGGAGCTGCAAATTGTGACTGGGAATATTTATTTCTGAGCATTTTAATGAGTTATTTTTATGAATATGTGGAAGAAAGAGTTGAGTGTTCATGTGAACATGCAGGTAAATACCTACATATTTATGGTTAGGTCAACCTCAGCTTTGGACCCTCACATCTGTCATCTCCTCTGGTCCCTAGTAGAATGTGTGACAAACTCCATCTTAGCTTTCTTTTTCTTGCATTTTCCAGAATCATCAAAATCTTCACAGCATTTTCCCAGAGGTCAGGGTCTCCTTTTTAAATCCTGAATCCTGAAACACCACTTTTCCCAATTGATGGCATCGTTCTTTGGCTCTGGAGGGAGTGCGGCTATTCTGTTTGGATCTAGACCTCAGACAAAACGACCCAGGCCTGTTAGTTTGATCTGGAATTTAAGATTCGCCTGAATCTGTGACATAGATACAGGGAAACCTCGTTATGGATTCAGACACTTTGTATCAGTGAGAGTCAACACTATTGAATGGAATGGGCAACCATTTTGACTTGATACTGATGGAGATCCTCTGTTCTACTTCTTCATGTTTCTTACAACACCCGTTGTCAATTTGTGTGCATGTCTGTGCATCAAGTACAGCATATTGCATTCACAACCTTTCCTAAGATTGAAATCAAGCACCAGTCGTTTGTTCCTTTCAGTCGAAATTAATTAGCAGGATTTATGGATCCTTGGGGGGTGGGAGGGGTATCTCAGGAATTCACTCTCTCTTTCCTTCTGGCTTAACCCAGTGTTGTTTATAGTATTATGTGCAGGGAAAAGGATGTTGTTGACAGCCATTTCCCCCCAGCATCTGCTAATTAACACTATGGAATAATATCCTGACAACCTGCAGTGCCCTTGGCTTTTATTACCTCAGGCATCACAAAGAGCATCACAGCTTCAAAATGGCACATGTACAAAGGGGAGGTGTCTTCTTCTGTGTCTCTCTCTCTCTCCCTCTCTGCCATCATTACTTAATTTGCAACTAAGTGTATTGTAAAACTACTGTATTGCAAAATACCTCAAGGGAATCTCAAGGCCTCTGGAGAATAGAGTTCAGTGCAGGGGCGATCTTCTCCAAATATTTTTTTCTCATTGAACTCTCAAAAGTCTTGAACACTGTGGCCATGCCGGTTAAGGCATCTTAGAAATGGTGTCCAACAGCACCTGGGGATGCAAAATTGGTCCAACAGCACGTGGAGAGAAAAATTTGGCCCAACAGTCCCCACAGCCTGAGATATGGCAACCATTGGTCCAGCTTGAAAATGATGGAATTATATTAATGGGTCGTGAAACATTTCAACCATGAAATGCAAGGTGACAGATTCCTGAGACCTGGTTTATGCTCCAAATAGATGGTCAAATATTGTGGGATTTGCTCCACCCAGTAAAGATGTGAATTTGCAGTGTTTTTGTTTGAGTGCATGACCCAAAGGCTGTTTCAGATTGGTCCAGCCCTTTTTGCTCTTAAAGGACCTTTTCTTCTTCTTCTTCTTCTTCTTCTTCTTCTTCTTCTTCTTCTTCTT
>JAHTLZ010000213.1:5789125-5804791 GCA_023846285.1 Phrynocephalus versicolor | reverse complement strand
TTCTTCTTCTTCTTCTTCTTCTTCTTCTTCTTCTTCTTCTTCTTCTTCTTCTTCTTCTTCTTCTTCTTCTTCTTCTTCTTCTTTTTCTCTCTCTCTCTTCTGACACTGAGGATATTTTTAATTTTTCAACCAGGGAAAATGTCAAAAGGGCTTTCTCCTGCGCAGCAAGTTATGATACTTCCTTGTGAAGACAAGAGAGTGCCTGTACTTTTTGTTTCAGTGATGTAGGCTGTTTGGGGCATGATGTCCAGGACAAGGAGAACATGCCCTCACATTCTTTCCTATCCCTCAATCACCCTCTGGATACGTTTTTTTATAATGTTTTAAATCTCTTATATATCTGAGATTAGTGCTAGATCACCCCAGCAATCTACCACTGAATCCTTGTTATTCTCATTTCCTGCATTTACACCTTGCAAAAGGATCAGCAGAGACAGGACTAGAGAAGGGAGGGGGGGAGAGAGAGAAGAATGGAAAGAATGGGGAGGGGGTTGTGAGCTGGAATATGAGTTGTGTGGCATTCCAGTATGAATGGGGATCTCCCAAATCAGTCTGCAGCCCCCGTGGAAGCACTGGCTTAGTTTAGTGCTTATGTTTCTGTGCCTAAATGTAGTTAATAATTCGGGATGCTTAACTACAATGCCTAATTGGGAATATCCAGTCTTTTAAATAAAAGTGCCAGCAATGTTGGGGAAACTGTGGACTTCTAACACAGGCCACTATGAAAGGAGGTAAACACTAGAAATACGGATCTGTCATAGGATTCTTAAAAATCTTGGATTCAGAGTCAATAGCGAGGAAACTTTAAGGATCTCCATAAGGGCCAAGGAATCATAAAACACATACAATGCAGAAAATTAGAGTATTTTGTCATGGGAACACCAAACTGTAAACGGTAGAGCAAACTGGAGAGTAGAGATGGGCACGAAACGAACAGTTTTTTGTTTCCATTTCCATTTTTTCATTTCGTTACATAATGAAATGACAAACAAATTTTGTCTCTAAAATGAAATGAAACGAACAGAAACACCGGAAATTTTGTTGTGCGTTTCGTTTCGTTACTGCAATATGAGTGAATTGCTTATAATCCTTAAAAAAATAACAAAAAATGAAATAAATGGTAATGAAATGGTAACAAAATGAACGAAAACAAAAACGAATTTTTGCAAAAATTCACGAAAAACAGAAATGAACCGAAACGGACCCTCCAAACGACAAACAAAATGCCATTTTTTTTATTCGTGCCCATCTCTACTGGGGAGAAATAAGTGCAAGAAGGAGAAAAACCTTTAAGGCTGTTTTGGATGGACACAACATCATTGTTGCATCCAAAGTCATAATAGCTATGAAGGACCTGCAGCAGCTGAGGAACAAAAACCTGACTGTGTGTGGGATGATGGAAAGGGAGAGTGCAGAACTGTACGCTGGTCACAATGGGACTGGCATGGATTTGCAGTTAGACAAAGAGTCGGCAGCCAGCCAGTGGGTTGGACTGGAAAAAAAAACCCATTAAGGAAGGTCATTTCTTTCCAGTGGAACAATACGTCTTTAATCTTGAGGAGTCCTTTTTGCCAGGCCATTGTTTTGTCATATCCTTTTGGCTGTCTCTGTTGCCCCATGACCATAAGGACACCCACAAACCTGGAGAAAAGACTGGAGTAGCTCCTTTCATCCACAAGTCTGAGTTCAGAAAATAAAGCAAAGTTAGGCCTTTTTTTCTGCTTTATTATAATAATGCTCCCCTTTCTGTCATGGCAGGTGATTTAGTCTTATGTGAGGTTTTCTGAATGTCAGAAGGTGTGGGTCCTAGGCAGCATAATAATTGCTATAGCTTCAAAAGGTTACCCCCCCCCCCGGGTGCTCCTAGCCACAAACACCCAAATAGCAGAGGTTGTTTTGTTTGTGAGAGTCTTAGGAAATGGAACACTGACCTCTCTCTCTCTCAGCATTTTTATTTTGAAATAAAATATGTCAGATTGATTGCTTTTCAGTAAGCAGTGAGGGGAAAAGCACTGGGAGATCCGGACTTCTCTGTCTTCGTAAGGCCACGTCTGTATGTGTCTGGCACCCAGACTCACCCCTTCAAATATGTGATTACTGTAGTAAGGATGCAATAAACCCAGTACCACCGGTTGACTTACACAGCAGCTATGTTGTTAATGAGCTAAGATTTCTCTGGACAGCCCTCTATTTCTCTGACACAGTGAGATTTCTGGATGCTTTGTTGGTTTTCCCCATAGGGTGAAGGTCGTGCATTCTGTGGAGATAAAGGATGTCCTGCTTAGTTTTCTATCTAGAAAGAGTTTCAGAGAGGATAACAGGCAAAAAAATCAAAGAAAAACAAAACAAAACAAAACAAAAGACACAACGAGGATAACTGTGTTAGTCCTTTCAGGAATTGCAGGCAAAAATCAAAGAAAAACAAAACAAAAGACACAAAACATGTGGCATCTTCAAGATTAACTTTACCCAATTTAGCTTAATGCAGTGCCTTGCCTAGTAGAAGTTACAGAGAGGGTAGCTGTGTTGGTCCTTTCAAGAATTGCATGCACCAGAATTGTAGACCACAATGAAGAGTGGTCAGGAGAAACCTTGTAAGGCAAACCACTGGTAGAGCCTAGTGTCGTGCAATGAATATTTTTTACACACACACACACACACACACACACAGAGAGAGAGAGAGAGAGAGAGAGAGAGAAATAAACAACTTCCCACAGCTGTTCAAAGGAAGGAAAACATTTGTCTTTCACTCATGAATAATTGAAAAAGTGAAGCAATGCCTAAAAAAAAATATTAAGAGTCAGCTTGTTAATGGAAGAAAAAACAAAATGAATTTAACTAGTTGAGTAGTTATAAATTATTCACCCAAGTCTCCTGGTTACCAACAAATGTATTTAGGGTGATTTATTTAGATATTTGTGGCAAATAATATTAGGGATTTGCTTAGGTGCTTGGAAAATTAGTGTCCCATAGTAGGGAGAAAATCTATTTATATTTAAGAATGGTGCATGGGAGGAGAACAAAGTAAATGCCGTTTTAATGAAAACTGTAACATTTCCGTATAGTCCTTAGGACAGGCATGTCCAAACTTTGGCCCTCCAGATGTTTTGGACAGCAATTCCCACAGTCCTTTGCCACTGGCATTCTAAGCTTAGAATACTGGGAGTTGTGGTCCAAAACATCAAGAGGGCTGAAGTTTGGATATGCCTGCCTTAGGGGTGCAGCTGCTGCTGCTGTTGTTGTCAATCAACATTTACTAGTATTATAACTAGAGATGGGCACAAAATGATTTTTTTTGTTTTGCATTTTTCATTTTGTTTCTTAACAAAATGAAAATAAAATGACCTATCAAAGAAAAATGAAATGAAACAAAACACAAATTTTTGTTTTGTTCTGTTTTGTTTTTCGTTTTCTCATAGGGATGCATTGAAACAATGCATTTCTATGGAGAAAAGTCCATGGTTCCCCCCCCCCCCCCACACACACACACATGCAATCAGGTGGGGGAAACTGTGAGATTCTTAAACTTTTTTTTGCACCCCAAGTTCCAAACAGCTGGCGTTTGCGGCTTCGGGCAGCAAAAAATGTTTAACAAGTTTTAAAATCCCATGGTTTCGCCCACCCAATCGGGTGTGGGGAAAGCACAGGATTTTAAAAAGTATTTTTTGCCGTCTGAATTCTCGCACGCCAGCTGATCGGCTCTTGAGGCGGGGGGGGGACTGCCGACCACCAGGGCTCCGCAAGCCAGCTGGTCGGCGCTAGCAGGCACAGCCCCAACAGTTGTAAAAAAAGGGGAAAATAATGAAAAATAAAACAAAACAAAGACAATGATTTTTTTTAAAAAATCATTTTGTACAAAATGAAACAAATGGAAAAAATGAAACAAAAACTGAAACAAAATGCCATTTTGGCGTTTCATGCCCATCTCTATGAATGAGATGCAGAATGAAGCCTTGCAATCGGTCTGGTTTTGCAGATGCTGAACACTCTTAGAACGTAGGCATTTGCAAAAGAAATATGTCAGGATGGAGAGACAAATCTGCTTTAAAAAGAGAAGGATGATTTGAGAGTATTGCTTTAAAAAGTCACTGCATGCTGTATATTCCTATAAGCTAACCAAAGAAGCCAATTTGACATGACAATGCCAACAACAGCAATGATAATGATAGCAGCAGCAGCAGCAGCAACAACAGCTTAGCTTGGTTGTCAGTATAAGGGACAGCTGAAAATGTCCCCATCTTTCCAGGTGAACATACCAGCCCTACTAGAAAGCCCAGCTAATTGATCAGAGATGTGGGGCCATAGTCTGTGGTTTAGCCAAAGGGCTCCCTTAGGCCTTAATTCAACCCTGATAATGAGGTTTAGAAAGCGGAGGTCTCAGTGCTAGTAATCAGCATGCTTATCTTTTAACATAATTGCAAAAGACACTCTACTCAAAGGGAAAGTCCTGCAGCTGCTATTAATATTGCATGTCTATTGCTCTATAGGCAATGTGCTAATGAGCTGGGGCCAGCAGGATGCTGTATCTGGTTTATTTAAACACAAATTGGAATTGGCCATAAGGCATTTATGCAAAATGATAGATCACTTGTGTCACTTTTATTTATTTATTTTGGACGAGTTCTACCAACACCAACACCCCATGTACCACTGAAGTTAGCCAGGTGCTGCACAGTTTTAAAACTACAGTAATGCTAGTAGGCTGTCAGATGGCATTCTGCCGAGGGACATGGCCTGTGGCTTGAGAGACACATAATGGAGGAAAATGCATCACTGGGAATACATATGGTCGAGTTTGCCTTGTATCTGCTTCTGTCAAATGAGTGCTACTATTTGAAAAAGTTTCTCTCTTTTTTTAACTTGTTTGCTTTAGTTTAACTCTGCTTTCCCAAATTTTCTCTGCAATGAGGCTGTTTAGCAGAAGGTTCAGGGTGGTGGTCTAAACATCCTAAAGAGAAAACACATCAAATTTTGCTGTGGTTTTTTGGAATAAGTTGCCAAAGTTTTTGGGGAACATTTATATATTAGTGGCACTTATCTCCTGCCTTATGTCCTAGAAGTTCCTTTCAACATGAGTACCATTCACATTTGAGAACCCATAAGGAGAAACTCTATTCAGGACTGCCCTTCACTACATCAAAGTCAGAATTGTACGGACTGATTGCTTCGTGCTCCCTTCTGAATGAACTCGTCTATAATTTTATGGTTCCTGGGGTTAGCCGTTGTGTAAACAAGAAGCCATTTGTTCTCACCCATGTGGTCTCGGAGGCACATGAAAAGTCTATAACAGCTGTTAGTCATAAGAACAGAATATTGAGAGTTAGTAGACAACTGAGTACCAGATGATGTGGACAAACAGGATTTTAAAAAAACCAAAAAAACACAGCTCCGCACTGTTCTTATGTGTCCAATTAAATGGCCAAACCAGCCCACTGTACTAATTGGATCCCACTGAGCTCGCTTATTAGCTCGCTGTAATTATCTTTTAAAATCTCATATTAGGCCATGTGAGTTAGTTTTTACAATAGGTCAAAATGTTGCTGCGAGTAATTGACATTCCACTGTTGCCTTGAATGGGAAAGAAACCTGGTGACTGTGCTATTTATGTGTATGTGACCTAAACTGGAAGCATTGGTTAGGGTAGAGTGAGAAATTGAGGGAGGGAGGGAGAGAGAGAGACAGAGAAAGCAAAACTTCACAACAATGACACATCAAAACTGCATATTTAAGTGGTCACTGCTATTGTGGAGTTGCTACCTTGTTGTTGCTAGCAGACAGAGCAGAAAGCCATATTTGTTTATGCAGCCCTTGGTACTATTAGGATCCCTGTAGATCTGCCAGCTATAGTTCCTGATGTACTCTGAAGCAAAGATTGAAGTTACCAGTGTGAGAACAATCTAGCCCAATGTTTCCCTACCTTACATCTCCAAATGTTCTTGGACTGAAGCTCCCAGAAGTTTTCACTACTGCCTCTGCTGGCCAGGATTCCTGGGAGTTGTAGTCCAAGAACATCTGGGGACCCAAGGTTGGGAACCATTACTGCAGAAGAACAATTTAGCATAGAAACCAATCAAAGCCTCTGAGTGGGTGGGAGAAGGAGTGACTGTTTGTTCTAGGAAATGTGTCAGTAATAGGGAAGATGACAGGAAACCTAGTCATATCTAAATGTGGTACAGATGTAGAGAGATCCAGATGTTGATAGCATGGCCATGAGATTTTCAGTACAAAGCTAGGACGACCTCCATCCAAAATGGTGACTTGACAATTGAAGGAGGAAGTGAGATCACAAACTCTAAGACTATCAGTTTAGTTTAGAAAAAAAGTAAACATAGATCAGAATAGGTATGGTGTAAATGATAGCTGTCCCCTATTTAGAGGACAATTGTTGAATGGCTCATCTTTGGATTTCTTTTAAAGGTCTTTGCAGTGCTTGTTCTATCCATCCCATGATAACTTCTCCTACTGTGAGAACAGAAGTCAAGGTTATGATGGATGTGTGTGCCTTGCATAAAACCAGCTTACAAAGCCCTGTGGGCAGAATCGCTTTGAGGACTACCCACATCCGAAGAGATGATGACTTTCCTCTGCAAACCTGTCTGCAGGCTCATGTTTCCGGTGTAGACATCACTATTTTGCATATATATTCAGCCAGTAGCAAAGTGCCGTTCAAATGTGAGAAAGCAAAAGCTCTGGGGGAATGATAAAAGCTGGGAGAGAGTGGTCCACGTATATGCAAGGTGTGTGTGTGTGTGTGTGTGTGTGTGTGTGTGTGTGTGTGCACGTGTGCACACGTGCGCACACACAGGAACACAGCGGGGGAGTGTTCTGTTTTGATTCATGCTGTATAATAGGTTTATATAACCATGAGCAATGGCAAGAGTCTGACTGATTAGTATCTTATCTCTTTAAGCTTCCTTAGCATGATAATCATTAAGATGCTTCTAATGCAGGAGAGGAAAAGAAGCTTATTAGTCCACCAGTTGTCTCTGATGTAAGCTAAAGTCTTATTCATCAACAGGGTCAGTGGAGCAGTTTTCAGGGCAGCCCTACATAGACCTCATGGAAACCTGAAGCTTCAGTGGTCCTTCTCACAACACAAACAAACAAATCTCCACTTCTTTGAGGTTCCCCTTGGGTGCTCAGTATCTCAGTGAGTTGACAAACTGAGTTGACAAAGTCACCATCAGTCAGCTGCAGAAGGCCGCCTTGCTAGGATCTGGTCGCATACATCACATAGTCCTTAACACTTGGGAAGTGTTCGACTAGTGATTTGTATTACAAATTCCAGTGTAGTTAGCTGTGTGGTTAATAAACTGCCAATATTTAACAGATACTTAGGGTTTTGATTAAAACTTGTATCTGTTATATAATACCAGTCAAAAGAGCAGCAGGACTATTTAAATATAGGGTGCTTTTTCATGGGGAGCTAGTCAGTTCAGCCTCCTCATATTCATTTTTGGAACCTGTTGTATGCCATATGGCATATTAAACACAATAAAGATGTTCAGCTGGCAGAGACAGCACGACGAGGAGCATCGGAAGAGCCTTACAGATGCCCGCAAATAAAAAGCATTGTGTACACAAAGATAAAAGTTTTGATGATTCCTCCTCAGAGGGAGACAAAGAGTGCATATGTTTGTGTGTGTGAGAGAGAGAGAGAGAGAGCAAAGGAAAGAGGGTGTGTGTGCATCATCCAGATACAGCGGGCAAGTACATTCTATTTGCAATGAATTTTAATGAAAGGGGATTTAGATTCAGAGTGTATTGGAACATTGGAGAAGTGAACAGCCCTCGCCGCACCTGCTGGTATTGAAGTTTGCTGCCTGGAATCCTCTTGTTGAAGCATAGCTAAGGCAGGAATAGAGTCGGGCGGTTTGGATCAGTAGAAGTTATGGAGGACTTGACTCACTAAATTCCCACTGACTCAGTGTGCCTAAATTGCAATGCATTAGAGATTGGATTTCAGCCAATGTTTCCTTAGCACCACTAATTCCTATGGGCTAAAATTTGGAAAGGCTGACTGTTTTCCTTCAATGAGAGTCAAGAAACAGCTTATTGCTTTTTCACGAGAACAGTCTCCAGGTTAAAAAAAATCCCACCTTGTTCTTGATAGAGTTGTACTTTGCATCCTCAGCTCTTAAAACCATCCACACTCTTACCCTATCCACCCCACATTTACCTGGTGGTGGACCAAAGCTTGTACCAATGAGTGAGAATTTCATTTCTTTTCAGCTCTGATAAGAATTTGACAATAAATTTGCTCATAACTGACAATGGAAGCAGCTTGAGATTTTAAAAATAATGAAGCACACCCCCAGTACCCATGGGGAAGATCCCAAGTTGTGGAGATATTTCCTTCACAACATCTGAAAAAGCGACACAACTTGTATTTGGTTGAGTATGGTTGCAATATGTGACCCCTAATCACTAACACATGCGGAAACCCGCAACCAACTCTCTTGATACAAGACAAGGACGGTTGGGAACTGGGTGTGGGAGGTGTGGGAGGAAGAATTTTGCAGGCAGGGCTTTGCACCAGCCCTGAAATTCAGGACCATTAACTTCTGTGGTAGATAACTAAGCCCTCTTTCAGATGTTTCAGTCCCCATGCTATTCCAAGGGTTTTACATGCAACAACTAGAAGGCCACTGTTGAGTCATCCTGTTTAATGTACTGAGAAATACAGTGGACCCTTGTATAACAAACGGTTTGTATAATATAAAATTTGTACAACATAAAAAATTCCAGAGATAGGGGAAATTTGCTTAACATACCACATATACTCGAGTATAAGTCAACCCGAGTATAAGTCGAGGCCCCTAATTTAACCCCCCAATACTGGGGAAACCTATTGACTCGAGTATAAGTCTAGGGTGGGAAATGCAGCAGGGCCTGGCAGCTCCTCCTTTGTGAGCCTGGAGAGTGGTGTGTGATGGTTAAAATGACTTTTAGCCACTGACCCAAGCACTTGCCAGGTCCTGCTGCATTCCCCACCCTAGACTACCCTGTGATGCAGAGGGGAGTAATGAGAAGCAGCACGCAATGTTTAAAATGACTTTTAGCCACTGACCCAAGCACTTGCAACAGTGGCTAAAAGTATTGACCCACATATAAGTCGAGGGCCCCTTTTTTCAGCCCAAAATTAGGGCTGAAAAACTAGGCTTATATTCGTGTATATACAGTAATCGCCTATGGGGTGAATTTGTACAACATAAAAATGGGATCACTCTGTTTTCAATGCATTCCTATGGGAAATTTGTATAAAGGAAAATTTGCTTAACATAATTTCATTTGGAACAAATTAATTCTTTTATACAAGGTACCACTGTAACACCTAAATATGGCTTAATGGCTCACATTTCTGGTTCTAAGTTCTGTGGTCTGATCTCCTCATTCTTTTTTAAAATATATATACATAACATAAACAATATTTTATGCACAGTTTTGCCTAAGATACTGTATATTTTGTAGACAACTTCCTCTAATCTGATCCATTTATACTATTTTCACTAGTATGCACATCTTAATGGGCACTCTATATTTAATATACATGTTCCTGTGTGTGTGGCTTGACCAAAGAACTGCAGCCCAAAATTCAGTGGAGTGCAAATACTGAAAGGGTATTTCAGTTTGCGAAGTCTTTCTGGAAGTGCAAATTGAGAATGCTTATGAAAAGAGGCTGGCTGGGTCATTTCCCCTTGTACCTATAACTCATGCTTTGATATTGTTTATTTAACCTAACACGGTGTTTGCTAATGCGTTCCTTAACTCTTGTCAAATTCTCCTTTCAAATTTTTGAACTCACTTTCATTAATTATAATTTATTACTCTTGCCCATTTTTAAGCAGTCTTGCTCTTTTTCTGAGTGCACACACGATGCACCTAATGGATGTACATTAATGGATCCTGTCAACTGCACCTCCTAAAAGAGTGGGCTCCAGAGGTTGGCAATACATTGGAGATAAATCTCAAATCCATAAATATGATAAGCTTCCCATAAGGAAAAGCCTGTGCTGAACATAATTACAGTGGTCTACACAATAACAATTATGGCCCTGCTGAAGTGTGGAAATTCATATATTCAGGGAGCCGCCTTGATAGTGAAACCAATCATCCTGCAGTAATTTCCATCAAATGAACAGAATTGGTTCTTAATATGAAACAAAATTATTACCCAGAACTGTTTTTGTTAGCCTTAAGGATTTTGATATGCCCAGACCAAGTCTGGGATGATTACTGTATAATTATTAATTGGAAATATGTTTTTTCCTCACCCGCTGTTTCTCGCATTGTAAATCTGGAGTAACGGCTCCCAAAGTAGATGTTATCTTCCAGGTTTCTTTAACCCGGTTTCTGAAAACATTTCAGAGAATAAATTCCAATCTGGACACAAAGAGAAGGGCAAACAACCCCAGTACATTTTCATTTCACCATGCGGGGGGGGGGAACTGTAGGCCTAAAATTCAAACCCATGCTGTGTATGAGTTCCCCAATTTGATCTGGAAGCATGTTTAGTGATTTCGGAATGTTCCCCAACTGGATCTGGAATGATTTGTGTTCCTAGATTTCAGTCAGTTTGTAAAGTTGTAAAGTTATAGTGGTAGAAAATCGAATTTGTTAGCATTTGTTTTGTTTTCCCACCGATTTCACTGAAATCTAGAGATGTATTAGACCAGGGGTGTCCAAACTTTGGCCCTCCAGATGTTTTGGACCACAACTCCCAGAATTCCAAGACTGCATTGCCAATGAGAAAGGACTGTGGGAGTTGTAGTCCAAAACATCTGGAGGGCCAAAGTTTGGACACCACTGTATTAGACTTTAAATAGGGGAGTAAAGCCTCCAAATTGTGCCTAGATAACTCTTGAAGGGCTTACAGAGTCGGCACCTTTAAAATGTGTTTAAAGGGGGGAAATATGGTAGGTCGAAACAGTTTGCTTCCCCATCTGATTAGACGTATCCCCTAAATTTGAATCAATTGTCAAATTCATTTCATTGGACCCTGCAACCAAATCTGGCTGTTCTGTATTGATCTCATCCAACTTGGGCCAAATCAGGACAATTTAGGTTAAAATTGGGGACTGGTTTGAATTTGGTACACAGCTTTAACATTAGAGCAGCCTTTCCAAATCTGATAGCTCCCCCCCCCCCCCCAGTATGTTGGGCAGCATCATTTATCTAACCCACACATCTTGTCTTTCTTGGAATGTTGATAAGTCATTCTTGGACTGCATTGAATTATTCTAGTTGTCTTACGCCCGAGCACAGAAACAGTGAGCTATGGGTGAACAAAGTTATTATTGTGTATGTGTGTGCTTCCTCCTTTTTGTACTCAATGTGCAGTGGAGTTGTACATCAGAAGTGCTGAAATTTTTGAGAATTTGCACTCACAGCAGATCAAGAGCGAGTGGAGGGCGGAGCCATTGCACAGGAGTACTTTCTCCCTTGGTATACATAAATGAATGTCAGTGTGCCAGTAGTCATGATATTCAATTAGTAATGGAAAAAACTTTAAAATTGTTCACTATATTGAAAAATAAACTAAAAGTGCTTGATTATTTTACTTGGGATAGATTTGCCCTTGGTGGACTTAGAACAGACTTAAAATGTTGACCTTAATAACATACTAGCAGCAGATAGCATAGCAGAAAAAAACTCATGTTAACCGAGGAACAGAACTAGCAGAATAAAGTGTGTTGCATATGTATCATCCCATGACACCTAAAGCACTCTCTGGGTCATTTACAACTTAATTATGCAAGTCTTCACATTGCCTCTCCTCGTGAACTGGGTATTCAGTTTACCAACCTTGGAAGGATAGAAGGATGAGTGAACCTCAGGTTGGCTACCAGAGCCTAGGTTTGTACTCAGGTTGTGAGCAGAGTCTTAATTGCAGTACTGCAGTTTAATCATTGTACCGTTTAAAAAAAAAATCCTCATCTCAACTGCCCCTTCTGTCTGGCAGTTAATCTCTTTAGATAGCCACAGCCACTGGCTAGCACTTGTCGGCATCCAATTGGTTAAAAGCTTCTGTTATGTAAATAATACATCTCAATCATTCTTATGCAGACATATACACGTATTGTATAATAACTCAACCCCCTCCTGTGCCTGTAGCCTTTTTTCACAGACAATCAAAAGTATTTCTGTGAAATGAGATTGTGGTCAAATGTTAATAGTTTACCTCATGACGTGGACCTCTCTTTCTCCTTTGAGGAATAATGATGATAATGGCTTCTCTAAAAGGATACAACTATTTGTTAATGTAATTAAATATATACAATAGTATTGAATGGACAACCCTGACTTCTCTCTCTCTCTCTCTCTCTCTCTCTCTCCCTCCCTCTCTCTCTCTCTCTCCTCTTCACCTCCAGTGGTGTTTGACGATTGTCAAGGAAATCACAGATTGAACTTTGAAGTTTCAAACCCAGACTTCAAAGTGGAACCCAACGGAGGCTTAGTTGCACTGAGAAACCTATCTGAAGCTGGCAAGACCTTGTTCATTCATGCCCGGTCAGCACAAGCTGAAGATACAGCGGAGGTATTGATCACTGGCAGAAAAAACAAACACAGTTCTTTGAAGGTAAGAGAGAGGCAAACAGCGATCAAAGCATGTTGAAGATAGATGAGTTGGAAATTGCAGTTAAATGGTAGCATTATGTAGTCATTGTTCCAGATATAACCTCAATCTACATATTATGTCTTGTGGTAACTAACTCAGGAACGTAACTTTCCTGAGCTGCATTTCTCACAGGCTATATGGGCATGATGGAACAGCGCTCCGTCCTGACAAGAGTGTTGTGCTGTGGATGAAATCCTGAAATGAAGACTGCACAATCTGGTTATCTGTTCTGCACGGTAGCACCACCCCGGAAAGAGGTGTGTGTGTGTTTAGTTAGTACTGCTTCCAGCTAACATGAATATGTAATTCTGAGTTGGGTTACGCCACCCACTACTTTACCAGCAGTCCTATCAGAGAAGCTTTTTTTTTGGCCTCTTCTAAGACCAGGTTCTTCTAAGTGCCTTCTAGAGATGGGCATGAAACGAACAATTTTTTGTTTCTGTTTTCGTTTTTTCATTTAGTTATGCAACGAAACAACAAACAAATTTTGTCTCTAAAATGAAACAAAACAAACAGAAACACCGGAAATTTTGTCGTGTGTTTTGTTTTCGTTATGGCAATACAAGTGAACTGCTTTAAATGCTAAAAAAATCACAAAAAAATGAAATAAATGCTAACAAAATGGTAACAAAATGAACAGAAACAAAAATGATTTTTTTTGCAAAAAATTCACAAAAAACAGAAACGTACCGAAACGGACCCCCTAAACGACAAATGACAAACAGAACACCATTTTTTTTTATTTGTGCCCATCTCTAGTGCCTTCTATACTCCTGTGGTTGGAAAAATGAGTACCCACCTCACTGGGGAGCCAAGTGTGGTTTGCACAATGATGTTGTAAACCACCCTAAAAGTGCTCTAGCACTATGGGCAGTGCATAAATTGAAACAACACACACACATACTTCCCCAGCTGTGCTAAGTTCTTCCCTTCTTTTATATTTCTGTAGAAATTCATCTTTGGCGTAGAAGGAAGGGAGGGGGTAGGGAGAATCAAGGTGCTTTTGCAAGCTGATTGAAATGTTTGCTGCCCCTACTAGGAAGTAACAAAAGAATACCTAAGATAGCCTTCATTTCTACCTCATCACACTCTGCAAAGCGATAGACCTGACAGTGACTTTACAAGACAATTAAGCCAGGTACCTTTACAGACCTATAATTTAAAATGACAAAGAAGCTTTAATGAGGAGGTTATAAAGAATGAGTGATCCATTGTTTCCCTCCTCTCTTTAGTTCATCTGGCAGGCAGCAGTTACATCTCCTTTCCATCAGGCACAGGTGGTTTGACTTAGATCTTTTATTTAGGAGTAATATTGGCTGTTAAAGGGAAGGTTGAACAAACTTTTAAAACTCTCTTGTCTGTGCCTGATTATTTTGATGTAGTTTTGCTCTGGAGAGCATCTCACGCCGACTGTGTGGGCATGGCGTGTGTTTTATCTTTTGCTCTGTGTAGGAAGCTTATCTGAATTTGTAATGGCACTAGAATGGCCGGTACAGTAGAAGGCTCTTGGAGCAACTGTTGAAGTCTCAGTGACTTATTAATCTTCTCCAAGTTTCAGTGGAGAAGGAAGTGTCAGGGCAAGCAGCACTAGATAAAAACTAAGGTGTGATTTTTGTGGACACGGCCACTCTAAAGCATTGACACCCTTTCCCACCTTCCCAACTAACGCTAGCTCAGCATTGATGGTGTTTGTTCTATGAGTTGTGCCCGCATAAATGTCCACATACCAGAAACCCAGGATTTGGGACTGGTAAGAAAGTTTGTGGGTGCAGGTAGTTTGGCCGATGGCACCATTCAGAGCAATAGGATGCTGGGTGGAGCACCAGTATTAAAACTCACGAGACTTCTGTTTCATGAGACCTGATAACAGTACAGCAGGACAGTGCAGCAGGGCCTGGAGGAGGTTCCCTGTGGTTTGGAAGTAAGCCTCCACAAGCCACCCAGAGCAAAGTAGGACCTTGGGGGACAGAATCCATATGTGTGCTCTAACTTAAGCCACCTGAGATATACAGGAAGTAGAACACAGGAACCAATAAGTTGGCTGCAGAGATCAGTGGTTTAGATACCTGGCTGTGGAGAGGGAGATTGAGTGTTTGAATCCTCCCTTGGCCTCCTGCAAGGACAGCCTGCCTGAAAAGCCACGGGCAAGTGATACAGTCCCAGAGAGCCACACAGAAGAAGAGAATGATAAACCATTCCTGAGTGCTCTATACCTGGAAAACCCAGAACCAAATTGATAACACATTATCGTCATCATCATCATCATTGAACAATGAGTATTCTCAGGATTTCCTCTGTGGCAGGAAAAAAAGACCCATTTGAAGCTTGGTGGGGGTCACTCCTCTACTTAGTTTCTCCTCCTGCACTCTTTTCTCCTCACTACAATATCCCCTGAGACTAGACATCCTGAACCAGAGCATCTGTCGCAGGGTCACCACATTAACTCGAGGGTTAAATAGAAACTCGAGCCAAAGAGAAGCTGAGAAAATTTGTCAGGTTTGCTCTCTTCACTACACAAAGCCTAAAAAAAACCATTAACTTTCTTCCAATCCATAAGATGTGACTAGAAAATTTGGTCAGTGACCTAGAGAATGACCTTGGGGGGGGCATGTTTCACTGATTTGCATTGATTCAAGCTCAACAGGTGAAGCCAACTTCAGAAGAGAGAGGTCAGGTGGTACCTACCTGCAATAACTGTGTGATGAGGTGGCAACCTTTTTATGCCTGCCAACATAACCGAATGAATTGAGGTAGAGATGCAAAGCCTTGAGCCTTAAAAAAATGGATGAAATATGTCACTGTTGGTTTCTCCTGCCATCTGAATGTGAAGGAAGTGAAGACTTGCTGAAAATCCTATCAATCTAATTACTACTTTTGTGTGTGTGTGTGTGTGTGTGTGTGTGTGTGTGTGTGTGTGTGTGTGTGTGTGTGTGTGTGTGTAGATAGAGAAAGAGAGAGAGACAGACAGAGGGGGGGTAGAATTAGGGGCACTGTGAAGACAGAGAATGAGAGAGAGAGAGAGAGAGAGAGAGAGAGAGAGAGAGAAT
>JAHTLZ010000213.1:5778419-5789115 GCA_023846285.1 Phrynocephalus versicolor | reverse complement strand
GAGAGAGAGAGAGAGAGAGAGAGAGAGAGAGAGAGAGAGAATGGTGAACATAACTAGTATAGGATGCAAATCTGATCATTCTAGCAGTCTCCTATTTTATATACGGTCAGATTCCAGCCATAGAGTATTCTGTCTTTTTTGTCTTTAATGTTAAGCTTAGCTATGCTTATGTATGCTGCACACCCGGAACATGTCAGCCTGCAAAAAGGGGCATATCTGCCTTTGTAGACAAGATCAATCTTGGCTAAGAATAGCACATTTGGAACTTGAGCTTCATGGTCCAATTCTCTAAGGTTAAGAAGCAGCAGATGCTCCTGTGCGGCTTTGCATTTGGGTGTGTCCTTGTTTAATGAGAGCGTGGCGATGCTTTAAATGTTCCCCTACAGACTGTGACTTTTGCTCCTCTTTGGAAGGCTTGCAGCCTGCCCCGGTGAAATCCCATTGTTAATAGTCCTATTAGCTGAACGCTTGACATGTTTGGAAATGACGGATGGCAAAGGTCTAGACAATTTGACTGACAGATGGGGAAGCATTGCTTTGGAAAGACACATCGGACAGGCTGCAAGCTCAGGATATAATTCCTGTAGTGAACCTAGCACCAGATGTGACCCCGGCCTGCTAAAAGCTTTCAAGGCAGTGTATGGGAATCACCGACACAATCCAGAAGTTAAGCACCTTTAAACTCATTGCTCTTGGTAGGCTTGGCACTGAGATTTTACACAGTGCCTAATTTGTGGTGCAAATTAGGGATGAAAAGAACACTACATAAATCTTTATCTTCATTGATATAGGCTTCTTGACTTGGTGAGGCAACATGATTAGGGGGATAGGAAAGGCTGTGAGAGTCCCCACTCCCAGCCAAGAGCACAGAAAGGGGATCTCCAATCTTCCTTGAAAATCCCCTAGTTTGCATTAAAACATGGACAAAAGTGGTGTACTTCCTCTGTGAGAAATGAAAGGGCATGCATACAAATACAGAATAAGCACAGAAGGGCCCCCTGAAGATTAAACAAGATCCGAGCAACCCATTCAGTGCTTCAGATATTTTGCAAAAATTAGGGGGAGTCAGCTTGCACCATGTTTAAATTTAAGAACAAAGTGTGTGAAGAGACATCTTACATCTAGAGATGGGCACAAAATGGGAAAATGGCAATTTGTTTTGTTTTTCGTTTCTTCTCCCCCATTTCATTTTGTTCATTGCAGAATGATTTTTTTTTAAAAAAAATCATTTCATATTTCATTTAGTTTGATTTTTCATTATTTTTATTTCTTTACACGGTTGGGGCTAGTAGTCTGGTTGGCAGGTTTTATTCCTCCTGCCAACCAGCTGGCCGAGGTTGGTCGGCAGTTATTGTTTTTTACTTTCCACCAACCAGCTGGCCTGCGGAGAGGCCGGTTACACTTCCCACTGACTAGCTGACTGATGGGGATGCTGGCTGGTGGGCTTTTTTTTTTAACTTCCCATCAACTAGCTGACCCGTGGGGAGGCTGGTTGGTGTTTTTTTTCCCACCGATCAGCTGGTGCGCGGCCAGCATACCAGCTGATCGGTGCGTATTTTTATTATTTATTTTGACAATCGCCAAAATCAGCACTTGTCAAAATAAATAATAAAAAACAAAAAACGAAACAGAATGAAATGAAAATTTCCATTTTATTTCATTTCATTTTTTAAAGGACACTGTGTTTTTCATTTCATTAGGCAACAAAACAAATAACGAATAAAGTAACAAAAATTGTTTCATCCCCATCTCTACTTACATAATTAACAAGACAATATTAAAGCTAAGAACAATAATAAAACAAATATAGGGGAAAATGCCATTCTGAAAGATGGAGATCAGAAAAACGGAGACACCGTTAGCACTACAAATACAGTTGAGGCAGTAATGCATAACAATCCATCTGCAATCATGTATCAGGTAGGTAGTTACCCTGAGAAGGCTTTCCTGAAGAGAAAGGTCTCTGCATGTTTGTGGAAGAATAACAAAGACGAGGCAAGTCTGGCCCCCAGTGGGAAGGAGTTCCACAGTCTGGGAGGAGCAACAGAGGAGGCCCTGTCCTGTGTCCTCATCAGATGCACCTGTGAACGTGGTGGGACTAAGAGTATAGTTCTGATCACCGCATTGAAAAAAAGACATAATGGAACTTGAAAAGGTGAAGAAGAGAGTGACTAAATGATAACTGGGGTAAGACACCCCCCTTATGAGGAAAGGCTGCAGCATTTGGGGCTCTTTAGTCTGGAAAAAGGCGCCTGAGGGGGGATATGATTAAGATGTAAAAATAATGTGGGGCATGAGTAAAGTAGATAGAGGGACAGTCTTCTCCTTCTCACAAAATAGCAGAACTAGGGGACATCCACTCAAATTGAGGGTTGGGAGAGTGTGAGAACAGACAAAAGAAATTATTTTTTTTACCCAGCGTGTTGTTAGTCTGTGGAACTCCCTGCCACAGGATGTGGTGATGGCATCTGGCCTGGATGCCTTTAAAAGGGGATTGGACAGATTCCTGGAAAAGAAATCCATCACAGTTTACAAACCATGATGGAGATGTGTAATCTCTGGTCTTAAAACCAGGATATTTCAAGGGCCAGAGGCAGGGAGACAGATAGCTAGTCTCTTGCACTCCCAGATGCATTTGGTGGGGCGACTGTGAGATACAGGAAGCTGGTCTAGATGGGCCTTTGGCCTGATCCAGCACAGCTCTTCTTATGTTCTTATGTTCGTATGTTAAGAGAAAACCTTTCCTGATGATTTTAGCACCTGACATGGCTCATACTTCATGATTCAATTTTAATGGTCTGAAGTTGCTTAGTGACAGTCTTCAGAAACTGTGCAACCCTAAATGTTGGATGGATATAAATTTTTCACAGCTGGAATTAAAAAGGTAGGCTGTATTTTTTCTTGTTCTCACTTCAGTTGTCAGAATTCCTCCAACCTAGGTAGCAATATTGGCTAAGAGATTCTGGAATTCATTCAGGACCAAGATAGTGGCCACCCAAATTAGAAAGAAGATGAGTTGCTTTCTACCAGGAAGAAATTAATTTCCACACACTGCATGTTCCATCAAAGAGATTCTTGAGAAATATATGTCTCTTTTTGCCTGGCTGTGCAATCCTGGCTTGTAAAAGAGGAAGGAAAAATATCTGGCCATCTTAAAGAACTTTTTAAAGAACCAGCAAAAGCATGAATAATTCACTTTGAAACAATGAAGGATTAGATATACTCATCTTTTCTCTGTGGGCCATCAACATTTAGATTTCCTCTATATTAAGGATACCATGCCTTCCTCGGAGATAAAACTGCCAATTCCCCATAAGCGTGAAGAATCAAAATTTGCTTGGAATGCATTTTGAATGGCATCTTAAATCTGCAATGAAGCCATTTTTTAAAAAATGCAAATAATTGCTTTAAGAGCCAGAATCATTAAGCTAATAAATGGGTAAACGTCAGCATTGCATTTCAAGATGAATGTGTTCACACATAATTTTCTTTACTTGGAAACTCAGTTCAGAATATTTCTCTTCTGCTGACTTTTTGAAAACGAATATATGCCACCCAACTCCTCCTCCAAATCACTGGTATGCAAAGAGATACCCATCGAAAATGGCTGCCATTCTAAAGCCCATTTATATAGTAGGACCAGTGCTTTTGTTGACTGCATTAAAAGCTTCAGCACAGTTCACTGCAGCCTTCAATCAGGAATGGGCAAATGGTAGCCTTCATGGCATATGTGGCTCCAAAGTGTGGTCATTCTTTTATTTTTGAGCTGTTGTCCACCCTCTGCATCCTGCACCCTCCTCTGGAACAGGAAAATATGCCTTTGTCCCGTAAATAGTCCACTATGAACTTCAAATTGTTTAAGTGGTAAGAGGCCTCCCCCCCTTCAAAAGGGTAAGAGGTACAGGAAGCTGTTGGAATACCAAAACAGATGAGTGCAGGGAAGATGTGTCCCTTTGAACTCACGAGGGGTCAAGGCAGCTTCTTTTGGCCTAACAGTCCCCTATCTTTTCTCTGAATAGTTTCTGTCTAGGATAATAGAAGGACCACCTTTGCTCACATTGACATGCCTATATTCTAGGATCACCATCTGCTTGTGTGTGTACATGCATGCACAGCCCTTTCCTTCATGTTTATAAAGAACAGGACAACATTATTAAGCCTCACTTCTTCCAGAACTGTGCAGTTACAGGTTTTCAACCATGCTTAATAGTTGCCCCCTACATGGTGGTGCCCGTGCAGCAACCCCTAACCCATGCCATTCAGAGGATTTTTAAAAAAATTATAAAATCTGGGAGATTTACAAGAAAAAAATACTATTATGGGATGGTGGTGGCACAGATGCCTTAAAACTGCGCTTTCCCGGCTAATATGGGAAACTTGACAGTTATGAACTTGGGCTTCCAATCCAGGGTTTTTGTGTCCTAGTCTTACAGTGGGTCTGTTACATCATACTGGCTGTCTCAGAGAGATGTGGGATGGAGGGGGGGAGAGAGAGAACAGAGGAAAAGACAAAGAGAGAAAGACAGGCAAACAGAAAGCTGCTCTCTCTACCTTCCCCCAGAAGGCAACATCTCTGGAGCAGAGTGTTTTAAGGCTTTGAGGAGGGGAGGGGAGGCAGCAGTGCCCAATCCCACCTAGTGCTCTGGGATTCGAGGTTTGATCTTGTTCTTGTTCGCTACCCCACAGCAGCTTTCTCGTCTGTTATTCCATTAACTGTGTCAGGCTTTGGTTTCTCGAGCACAGCAGTGTTCAGCTAGCAACAACCCCAAAGGCATAACAGCAGTGTTTGGGAAAGCTCCGAGCCACTCAGGGGTCCGTCCGTGGTGGAAAGTGCCAGGTTTCCAGCTGCTTGGTGTCACGTCAGACTGCCACAGGGGGTGGGATCGGATCTGGCAGAGGGGTTTTGCATAAAGCGATGATCTGCTGCACGCAGGGAGAGGCATGCTTATGGCAGGGCAACGGGAGAGAGAAGTCTCAGAGGAGAGTCAGCAGGAAAAAAAGTACTGTACTCCCTTCTTGCTTATAAAAGTTTCACAAAACAGCTCTGAGCCATTTGTCAGAACACTTAGCTGGAGGTCAAACATCACCAGAAGCAACATGGGGGTGGAGACAATAGAGAAGATAATCAATGCAGGCAACCTACTACAATCTATATATTTGCGTGTCTAAGAAGTTTGATTGACTAATTGACAGGGTTCATTACTCTCTGTCAAGTCAAACATCTCAGACTCAACTAGTTTCATTTTTGCAATGACTCTGATTCAATTTGTGCCTCAGAAGACACCAACCCCTTCTTTTTTTCTGGGATGGGAGAATTTATTTTTAATAAGGACCTAGCTATGGGGCTTGGGACCTGGTATCAAGGAATCAGACTCAGGTCTTTGTACCAAAGACTTGAACTCAGGCTTGGGACTCTGACGCAAAGGCTTGCCAAGGTGACTTCTCTCTCTCTCTCTCTCTCTCTCTCTCTCTCTCTCTCACACACACACACACACACACACACACACACACACACACACAAGTGTTTCTTCTGATTCTTTTTGTAACATGCCTGGGTGTATCTTTCTGTGACAGCATAGATACAGAACAAAGAGCTAAAGAGAAACATACAAGTCGATGTCACAGAAGTATGAGTGAAAGCACAGAGAACTAAAAAGCAATGCAAACATAGAATGGTTTTGAAGGTACAGGAAAGAAAGTCAACTAGGCATATATTTATGTCAGGAAGCACACCTCTCCACATGCTGTGCATGTTCAGAAACCCATTCTGTATTTAAGAGTGGCTAAATGCTCCAGGGTGATGTAGAGCTTGTTTTGTATTTGGCACAAATGTTACAAGCTGCCAAAATCTGTCATTCTGGGCAAGGAAATCGGATAGCTTAGTGACACCACTGTCTGGGTTATCCTGGAGTTCAATTCCAGCTGTGAGGATGAACAGTAAAAAAAAAAATCTGGCTCAGCTGAATTTGAGGATGTAAACATCCTTTTCCACTTTCCTGGCAGTTGCAAGTTAGACTTCTAAAGTTTTGCTGTCGACATTAAATCATCAAGAAAGATTACTCTAGGAGCTGGTCCACAGCACCCATCAATAATGCCCAGCTGTGCTCTCCTCTTTGGAGACTTGAAATTTACAGTGAGCTTAACATGCTTTTGTGGCCACATAATTATTTTTATTATGCTTTGTGGTAGCGTTGGCTGCCAAAAGAGGTTGTCCTAAAATCCCAATGTAACAAAAATCAATTTTCAGATGCAAATCAGGGTGCCATAGGTGACATTTTTCATACCCAATAAATTGCCTGTCTGTGGCTTTGAACTAATGGCCACATAAATAAGAGAGATTGGCGGTGAAGCATTGCATTGTAATCTTGCCCAAGTTCTACGCAGGTGACCGGTCCTGCTCTTACAACACATTATAAAGAGTCTAAGGAAAGGGTGGTTGTACACATTTTTTCCTCCCATCTTAGCCATTCATTTATACTGGCTTTTAAAAGACCTGACTCTCCCAAATGGTCAGTTTTGACATCTCCTCACAGCATAAAATCTATATAGAATAGAGATGGGAACAAATAAAAAATGGCATTTCATTTGTCATTTGTCATTTGGAGGGTCCATTTCGGTTTGTTTCCATTTTTCGTGAATTTTTGCAAAAAATTTGTTTTCGTTTTCATTCCTTTCATTACCATTTCGTTAGCATTTATTTCATTTTGTGATTTTTTTTAGGATTTTAAGCAATGCACTCATATTGCAGTAAAGGAAACGAAACGCACGACAAAATTTCCGATGTTTCTGTTCGTTTCGTTTCATTTTAGAGACAAAATTCGTTTGTCATTTCGTTACATAATGAAACAAAGAAACGGAAATGGAAACGGAAACGAAAAATTGTTCATTTCGTGCCCATCTCTAGTATAGAATCCTCATGGGATCCTCATAGGGTTGTAAAGGACCTTGGAGGTCTTCTTCTCCAGTCCCTTGCACAAGGCAGGAGACCTGATGCCATCCCAGACAGATGCTCTTTGTGACCTAATCTCCGGGACATTTTTTGTTTGTGGGGTTGGTGGCGGTCACCACCAGCTTTGTTGGAAATGTGCCTCTAAAACATCAAGGCTGAATTCTTATATTCTAGAACAGTGGTTCCTGGCCTTGGGTCACCAGGTGTTTGTGGACTACAACTTCCAGAAAAACCTGTCAAGCACAGCTGGGCAGCACAGAACATCTGGGGACTAAAGGTGGCAAACCATCATTTTAGAAGCTTCACTCCTATGGTTTTCAAAAGATGCAAAATGACGAAATATTGTTTGAAGCCCCCATTGAATACAGCTATGGATTAGCCTTAGCTGGTCTGAGTAAACATTTGAATAAATTGGATAAAACTGAGACAACATGGGTTGGCAATGGTGTTTCTTTAGAATGCAGTGCTGTTGGAGGGATGACTTGGAATTTATGATCTGAATGTTTAAAAGCCAGGGGGCAAAACTGTAGGAGGAGAAAAAGAGTATGGAATGGAGGCAAGGGCAAATATAACATGAACAGATTTTGTTTTATTGCATGAATCCATTAACGCAATGTTTCCCAGCATTGGTCAATCCAGCTGTTCTTGGAACGCAATTCCTGAACACACTGGGCAGCACAGCTGGTGGTGAAAGGTGCTGGAACTTGCAGTTTAGGAACACCTGTGTTATCCAAGATTGAGAACTCCTGTTTTACAACAATGAACTATGGAATACAGGATGGTGGGGGAAAAAAACCCTATTCTGAGTCTTTAGCATATTCATCATTGCTCACCAATGAAAGGTGTTTACCAAACTCACAAATGTGTGTGCACATGCTCATGGAGGCACACCCATGTCTGTTTCCAATCTCCATCTCATTAAGGGGCTGTAATAAGCAGAAAGGAATAACTCTTGATTAGTCATCACAGCTGTGTTTCTCTGAATTGCAAACACAACAGCTTGGATATTAGGCTACAGGGGGAAATGGCGGCTTTTGCTGGGCCATAACCATATAACTTTTTTGTGTGTGGATAAAGTAGTACTGGCCAGCTTGGGAAGGTACATCAGTGTCATCAACTTGCACCATCTGCAGGGGCTCAGGGAACAGAGTGCTACTTAAACAAGTGTAATAATAGCAACATAAAGTTCTTAAAACCCCTTCAAGAAGGCGGGGAAGTACGGTCTTTTCCCACCCATTGTAAGCATCCATTTGGGGCAATCTACTTCCCAAGTTGAGATTTTCCCTTCTCTCCTGCTTGTGTTTGCACTGCCTGCACCTTGGCCAGGTTGGAGTGGGTGCCACGGGACCAGTTGGACCTCCTGGGCACCAAAGGGAGGACAGTTTGGGAGCTTTCTTGGGGATTGGTGAAAGAAAAGTCCATTTTTTGCGGCCTCAGCCCTCCATCACTGGAATGTTGGTGGCTGATTCTTACCAGAGGTCATCCATGGTGCCTCATTCTTGACACAGAAAAAAGGTTGCACCCCCTTCTGCAGCTGCACTCTAGATCTTCCCTTCCTTCATCAACCTATCACTGGATTGCAAGAGACCTCCCTGTCCCTCTCCTTTTCTCCAGATATCGTTTATCCCAGCTGACAGACACTCCTCCCATCCTTCCAGGGATGCCCCCCAAGCTCCATGAAAGATCTGATATTACCTCCCCCCCCCCCAGCCATTCTGGTACACTTGAGTTGCCTCCTTGGCCAGGCATTTGGGGAATAGCATGGAGTGAGGGCAGAGAGGCTGCACAGGCTGCAAGCAGCAACTCTCTTACAATGGCAAAGGAGTTGGCGGGATCTGCACTACAAAAGGCACATGTTGCTCCTCAGCAAGAAATCTATGGTATATTGCTTAGTTGTGAGTATAACCAGGCTATAATTACACACTACTTACAGTACAAGATGGATCATTTCTTTAAAATAAATTGAAATAAACTGTCCTAAAAGAGCATTTGAAAAGAGAGGAAGAATCTCCAGAAGAATCTCCAGAAGTTTCTTCTTGGATTGCCACCAAACGGGGTCATAAACCAATGTCTGAATCTAATGGGTTTAAGCAATGGATTCATTTATAGCCTCCTTCATCGGCTCCCTTAAGCGGCAGCAGGTAAATATTGAGAGAACGGATGCTTCGTAGAGCTTCATGTCAAAAGGAGACATTGTTGTTTTCTTCTCTCTTCTTCCTCCCCTGTAGTGATCAAGACATTCACCTAAGCAAGACCTCAGGTGATTAGAGCATGGCAACCCCAGGTTTATGTGTGTATCGGTAGCTGGAGATTGTTAGCTTGTCAGCATCAATTCCTTTTGAACAGTATGGTGAAATGAAAGTGGTGGGCAGGTGGGGAGAAAAATGATGAACAAATCAATGCCGTCTGTTCAACAAGGCCCTTGTTTGAGTCTGAACTGAAGCAATGCAGATTCCTGCTGGTTGCAGGCCTTTCTAATGCAGCATTATAGCTGAGGTCACTGGTTTTCAAAGTTCAATCCAAGAAACCCTGCAATTCCTTGGCAGGTCATTTATTTGGAGTTTCTTCATGGGATGACTCGTAATGCTTTCGCTGAATGAAAGCTGCATACAAGCCATCTGTAGTTATTCAACCAGGTTTTCTGCCCTAGATGGAGGAATAGGAAGTTATGATCTACTAACTCGATTATTTGGGTCATCTCAGGCAGAATGTGGCTTTCTAGAAGTTGTGGGTTGCAATCCCCAGCTTTCCGTGCCATTTACTCTTGTTGTTTTTCAGTCGTTCAGTCATGTCCGATTCTTCATAACCCCATGGACCACAGCTTGCCAGGCATTCCTATCTCCCACTGCCTCCCTGAGTTTGGCCAAATCCATATTGGTTGCATTGATGACACCGTCCAACCATCTCATTCTCTGCCGTCCTCTTTTCCTTTTGCCTTCCATCTTTCCCAACATCAGGGACTTTTCCAAAGACTCCTCTCTCCTCATGAGGTGGCCAAAGTACTGGAGCCTCAGCTTCAAAATCTGTCCTTCCAGTGAACATTCGGGGTTAATTTCTTTCAGGATGGATAGGTTTGATCTCCTTGCAGTCCAGGGGACTCTCAAGATTCTCCTCCAGCACCACAGCTCAAAAGCATCAATTCTGTGGTGATCAGCCTTCTTTATAGTCCAGCTTTCACTTCCATACATCAGTACTGGAAAAACCATAGCTTTGACTATCCTGACCTTTGTTGGCAAAGTGATGTCTCTGCTCTTTAGGATGCTATCTAGGTTTGCCATTTACTCTACAATTGTATAAATGGTGGTACTTGCTGTTTCTTGTAGGTTTAGCAGCAGGACACATTGTGTGCATGAAGTAGGTCCAAGATCGGGTTCACCATCTCCAGATACGACAAGGACGAGCTCCACCAGATGCTTCGAAGCCCTCTTGTGTATCTGCAGATTTCGGGACTGCATCCTGTCATCCCCCTTTCTTCCCTGCATCTGTCCAACAGCACATGGTGCATACCTTGCGCACCCCAGTCTGCATGACTGTCCCTGCAGTTATTCACAACTCTCTAGTTTTTCAGGGGAGATTTTTCCTTTAGCAAATCACGTGCATCACCACTTAACTTCCACCCCATCCATATGTCGCTACCATGGTCCAATCTCCAGCATTTTTTTCTACCTCCTGTTTCTGAATTTACCACGAATTGTGAGCATTCTTCTTCTTCTTCTTCTTCTTCTTCTTCTTCTTCTTCTTCTTCTT